>CM021102.1:476870910-477380361 GCA_007115665.2 Sequoiadendron giganteum
CGCTGTACGAAACATTAAATTGCTGCATAAATGCTATTTTGGCTATTTAAACGGACTTTCCAACTATCATTTTCACATGACCAAAGTGATAGAAAAGTTGCGGATCTTCCAGGCATCCCGCTTTTTCCACCTTCGTGCCCGAGCTCTTGTCCTGTGGTATCCTGCACATTCAATAGTATCCTTCATCGGGATTTTGAGGTATGTTCGCCGTTTGCGCACCTCATCTTCTTTTTCATAAAATTCTAAGTTAAAGAAATGTAAAAACGTAAAATTGGGTTAAAAAATTGGTAAATTGGTACTCCCACGATGAAACCCATGTTTTAAAATCCTCTAAATTGATCGTTCAGAGCCTCAAAATTCAAACCAGAGTTGGACCTCCCCATCACTATTCTTCGAAATAGGTGATCGCCTTCCCCAGGCCCGGACTTGTCCCTAGATGTTAAATGCAAAATCCAACTTCAAGAACTAACAACGGTTAAGCTCGCCCCGGGTCCCAGCCTCCGGACTTCCCTTTGTGGGTTTTCATTGTGCCCCCACCATTTCAAATGGATTTCCTTGAGCGTCTTTCCGACCCTTGGACCTCGGGTGTAGAAAGTACGTCCAACTTCATGAGAAAGAAACCAACGTCCAAACTCAATCTGAACTCCGGTATCCAAAAATCTGTCTTCGGGATTTTGTTTTGACTTCGCTGTTCTAAACAACTATTGATAGATGTCTTCCTGACTCCTGAGCCCCGACTAAACATTCTCCATTTCAAACTTACCGGAATAATTTAACACGTTAAGGACCTTCAGACCCCGACCTCCCAAATTCCACCTCCGAGATTCCATTCCGCTGCCGCTGTTCCAAATGACCAAACCTGACTGACTCTCCGACCCTCGGGTGATGACCCTTTGTTCACCACCAGACTTTCCCATCTTCTGAATTTGTCTCCGGGGATTACCTTCTGGAATTCCCTTCCCGGATTGCCATCTGCATTTTTGTGTTTTATACGGCTAGACCCGACTGACTTCCCGATGATGGCAACCCGAACTCCAGAACCTGGTGCCCGAAATGCCATCCTCCTTGCGTCATTTCAAACGACCTTCCTGCAGCTAAAGCCCGAGCACCTAAATGAAGGCTCAGATGACCTCCAAATTGAAATTGGACTTCGACCCAATTCCTAAAATTTGGTCTTCTTTCATGCCAACCCTTCGTTGATCAGATCTAAGACCGCAAGCATCATCAGGAGTGTCTTGCATCATTTGCCCTTCCAAACAACATTCTGCCAAGGGAATTCTGGCCCTGGGAACTCGAATTACCTGTTTTGCTTTCTTGTGATGTTTTATCAGCCGTTAGATGCTTATTAAATATGAACAATAATTATGGATCTAACCTCAACGTGCAAGGAGTTGTCTGAGGCCATTTTCCATGTTTAATGTTACTGAATAATATTTCTCTATGCAAGATTTATGGAACCCAATGCAGAAATTTCCAGTGCCGCCAAAGAAAAGGGAAAGGGAACCGCTAAGACACCCCAAGGTAAGGAAGATAGGGATCATATGGAGTTCCAATTCTAGGGGGTATCATTGCTGTCTAGGATCACCACCCTTTGGAGGGACATCATAGATACAAATATCGGGCAGGTTGACATTAATGAGTTTACTCGATGGGTCAGAGTGGACCCAAAGATAGGGAATGCAAAATTAATCAGAGGTAACAAACTCACTAAGGCTGCAAGCTTCTTGCTAGCTTTGGGGGCCCCCGAACTGGCATTGGCATGCCAAGAAGCATATCAAGCTGAAACCAGAACCGTAGTGGATATAGATGGAAATATTATTGCAGACATGTCCCCTCTTGGGATAGCTACAACCTTCCACATCCCCGCCTTTGAGACCATGGAGACACCAACTATGGAGGAGTGCAAGGCATTATTGGAACAAGATCCGATGAGGTGCAAAATATTGATCAATCAATATTGGTTGAAGGATAAGCGAGCCAGTGCTGGAAAGGTCACACAAGAGCTCTTCCGCAGTGATTTCTTTGAGGATTACCATGACCTTGTGACATTGCTAAGCAGAGTAATGGGTCTTCCTACTGCGGCCTTCTTCTAGGAATGGATGTTTTAGTTTATAGAGCAAATTCTCTGTGGTGATGCTGCCTTCGATTGGGGAGAAATAATCAACAATTGCTTTCACGAGCAATTTATCAATTTAAAGAGGACATCATAGTTCTATATGACGTCCTACCTAGTATACTCACTTGCTAATTGGCGACATTACGATGGATTGAACATGATACCCAATGTGGCACCAGGAAGGGAGCTTAAGCCCTATGACTGATACCCTCAGCTATAGTACCAAAATTTTAAGAAGAACTACTGCAGGGTAAATGATGCCTTCATCACCTACATCATCCGACTGCTTGGAGGGGATTTTCATAGAAGAGTATCCCACAGTGCTAGGGCTATCCTCAAGCACTATGCCTTTTTGTACATATAGTTCCCCAAGTTCACTTACATGTGCACTCAAGGATTCACAGAGAGGCCGAACAAGCTGCCCTGATACCCCAATGATCAGATCCTACTATTGGAGCTGACTCGACAGTTGCAACATATTCATAATATTATGAGTGACAAACACTTGGTAGGGACACCCTATCCTATTGGCCTTGGTCAAGGAATGTACAAGATCCACACATCCCAATGTGCAGTTATTCAGAGAAGGGGCTGGCCGAATACCACTTCAAGCAGTATATGGCTCGACCGCGAATGGACCCTTACGGTCATATCAGAAAAGCACTAGGATGTGAGTATGCCCACCTTCACAATATCAAGGATTTTTGGGCCAACTACAAGGACGATCTTGAGTTACGGTTGCAGCACTACATGCACATGACTGCCCTCTATGTGCAAAGGGTGAACTTGTGTCCTGTCCCGGATCAACTTGAGGAGGATGAGAACATGGTGGTTGATCCTGGATACGATGTCATCACCAATATGCAATTACTGTTGATTGATTGGGATGAGAAGGAGGTTGATGACCTCGACATACTTACCAAGCATGTGGAAGCTCGAATGAGGGCATGGATCGACCAGCAGGTGGCACAATTGAAACAATAGGGAGTCGCCTTAACATTTAAGGGACTCGAGAGTGAGCCTAGTGGCTCTGGTGGTGGTGTGCCCACTACAACAATTGGAGAAACCTCCAAATCCACACCATCTATTAGAACCAAGAAATTAAAGGAAGCTAGCAAGGAAGGACCTAACCCGAAGGTTTATGCTCGGAAGGCTTCAGAGGGTGAGCCATCCAAAAAGAAAAGGAAAATGACCAGAGTCATCGAGATGTCGGTCATAGATGAAAATCCTCTCCTCAAGAGAAGGGAAGAAGAAACTGACCCGTCAGGATCTCCATCTACTACAATTTCCACTGCCACCATCCTGCATGCTTCACTTAAAGTTTCCGCTTCCTCCTCGCCTACGGTGGACATCTATGTCCACCTTGCTTCCACCTCTCCTATATTGCAGGTCCTACCGGTGGATTTATCTTCTACCACAACCTCGCTGATCTCCTCTTCCTCTATGTCTCCTTCCCTTCCCTCTGTTTCTGCTTCTACGATGCCTGCCCTTAGCCTCCCAAAATCCTTTGTGAAATTCATGCAAAATGCGCCATCTGAGCTTTCAGGGATGCTTGCCAATCCAGTGGTGCAAGCTGCAATAGCTCAAGCTATGGCCAACCCTCCAGCTCTCCCTCCCCCTACCGAACCACCAAGAATGGTGGCAACAATGCAGATATCAGATGAACTGGAGCGACAACAACTAGAGGCTACGAAGAGGCCAGAAGATGAAGAATTTGAATACCACGAGCATTCACTATTTGAAAAATGGGAGATAGATGAGGTAGCCTACAAATCTTCCAGTGAGGATAGCGAGGAGCTAGATGCCGAACTAATTAGGGAAACAAATGACCTTGAGCTCAATGTGGAGTGGAGCAAGCAACTTAAGGAGATTGAGGATAAGGAAGTCGAGGATTGACTTGCACGTGAAGAGGAAATTGCTGCTCCAGGGACTAAGGGCAACAGGTCTCCAACTAAGGGGCATGGCCAAACCTCGAAAAATGGTGAGAAAACATCCCTCCACAAGGATGAGCAAGAAGATAAGCCCGAAGAACATAAAAACAACTTGGATGGAGAAGAAAAGGGTGCTGAAAGGGAGAATCCCTCCAACGAGCAGTTGCATGCCAAGTCTCCCCCTACATATATAATGCTCGAACAAGAATCCGATGAGGAGAAGAAAGATGCAGGAACTAAGAGGAGTGCTCTTGTTGTTAGATCCATTGAACTTGAGAAGGAGGACAACAAGAATTAAGGTGAATTACCTAGGGAAGAGCCCCAAATGCCCGATTGGCTAAAAAAATAGTTGAAACAAAAGACTCCCACATTGAAAGATCCCAAGGAAAGGCTGGAAGCCATTCTGGCCAGAGCACAAATAAGCACAAAGAAAGAGAAAAGGCCAAAGATCAAATCGAAGGTGACCATGGATGCCTCCGGATCTAGGGTGGCACAAATAGCAACACCGGTGGTTGGAGAACAAGGAATAACTTATAATATCTCCACCATCAACTTGGGAGTGGCCACAAGGGAGCAAAAGTTCGATCACCTCAAGGAATCGATCACCACAGTGGTACACCTTATCCAATAGTATAAGGTTTCTAAGGAGGAACTCAAAACACAAGTGGCTGATCTAATAGCCTATATTTAGTAGTGGTCATCCCCAAATGAGTAGCCTGCCACATCATCGACCCCACCTCATTTGTTATCTCAAGAGCAGATCAATAATTTAGAGAAGAGAAGGAACCTGGATAAGACTACAAAAAACTGATTTCGACAGGTCTTGGACATGGGGAACATAGGTATCAACTTGGCTGTCTGCACAACCAATAAGTTCTTAGAAGTGCAGAGAACTCTTGAGGCTACGAGGCAGGTTTTTGAGGAGTTCCTAAGGAAATACAAAGCAGCCTACCCAAAAATTGAGGCTATACTCACATTGCCAAGCGAGGTCTGGGAGAAGGACCTCGCCCTCAAGGATGATGACCACTGGTTAGTGGATGTATGGAAGCGAGATTTCGAGTACCAGAGGAAAAGGCTAGAGCAGATCCTGGAACGTATAGCGTTGGATATCAAATGGGCCAAGGAGTCTAGAGAGGAATGCGCTCAGTACCTCAAGCTAATGGTGGGGTACGAGCTACCTGCTGTTGAAATAAATCCAGAAAGTATAAAGCTACACTTCTTGAAGAACATGGAAGATGGGATGTCGGCTGATGTTACCACGAACTTCATGAGTTTTGCTGCTTGAGCCTTCGCATAGTCAGAACTCTTCAAGTATAATGCTGCCAAATACGATGATGACTGGAAAAAGCTCGTCAGTAATTCTTAGGAATGGAGCTACTAGGTGCTGCGGTCAGATATCATGGAAGTGGATAAGCTCCAGCCAATGATCTTGAACTTCAGGGAACATGCAAATTTGATGAAGCGCGAAGACAACCCTATCATCAATTAAGAATTCCTCAAGGAGTAGCTACAACAAAGGGCAATCAACAAAAGGACGAAATTCCTACAGTGTTGCCACTAGATGACAAAATAGGGAAAAGACAAGAAATGTTTTATAAATGAAATATATTTAGGGGTAGGTGAAATCCTAGTGTAAAGTGAATCTTGGCCACACAATAGAATCAAATCTTGGCCACTCATTTTGCTTTTTGAAAAATAAAAATAGGGCTCTCCTCCTCTCATTTTAAGGGAGTTGAGTTGTTGTAAAGGCATGTTGCATAAATTATAATAGAAAGTACAGTCATTCCTTGGTGTATTTCTAGGTTTTTCCACATGTTTCATGATTCTTCTCCCCTTAGTTAAAACTTTGCTTCAAGTTGCTTTGCTGTTTTGGTTTCCTTTTGTTTGCTTTAGTGGATTTAGTATGTTGCCTTTGGTTATGAAGTTTTCTGCTGTGTGTATGCTTTCCTTGTCCATATTTTTGGTCACTTGCTACTGGTAGGTGACTGTGTAAAGTTAACCTGGACTGTAATTTCATAGTTGCTCATTAAACTTTGTCTTTGTTCATATTTACATGGTGAACGAATGATGAATATCTATAGTCCTTAGAAGATAGCATAGATTTCATGACATTGTGAGAATTCAGATTAAGTGAAATTCTATTTAAGAAAACTGTCCATAGCAGGAACCTCCATGATCACTGTTCATCGGTAGTTGCAGGTCCAGGAACCATCCGTCTTTGTCACCCCCTTTTTTCCTCTTTTTTTAGAAACAACCTGTGCTAAGGTTCATTGCACATTGTAAATCCAAATCCGACGAAACAATGGAGTCTAAGACTGCTGCCTGAACCTACAACAAAAGTGTAGTAATTCCATATTCAAAGAAATCCATTCATTGACCCAATTATCCTACAACTTTAAATCACGTAAGACCACCCTGGTGAGTCCAACAAATCACATCAAACAACTAAAATATTCCAAGCACTATCAAGACCTGACATCCGAGAGACCTTGGGATAGTGTTTTGAAATTTGATTGTGGAAGATTATCTTTCAAGAGAGGTAATGTACCTATGTATTACCTGTGTTGAGAAGTGCATAAAAAAACCATCAATAGAACTTGCGCTAGAAGGAGGGCAGAAAGGTAAAGTTATATCGAATTAGGTCATTCTCCCTCGAGAGATTCTACTGAGTCTTGAGGTCTACACCAAACAAGGGAGAGTTTCAGGAATTACAACCCCCTGTTTGAGTTAAGAGAGCTGAATGAGGGGAACCGTCCATTACCAATTTGCCAGGGTAGCTTGCTGCTCTTTCACCTCCATCTCCTTCATCTTTACTGGCAACAACACCCTCCGCTCATCTAATCCATACAGCCTTCTAGGTTACCTCTCCAATTGGGCTGAACACTGCCTTTCAGCCAAACACAGTCACTAGCCCTGCTGTTGCCTCGTCAGTTGTTGCCGCTCCATTATAGTTACAGACCAATCTGGCATAGCCACCTCCACCGCCCTTTCCAATGGCGTGGCTGGGTAACAACCTGTCTCCTCTTGCCTTCAACCTCTACCATGATATGCCAAAGAATCCTAAAAATTTCTACATGAAGTTCAACTCCCGGGACCCGCAGAGGACAACCGAGGAGCTTTTAAAGATTTTTGAAATTGCCCTGAAGACTATGCAGTTCATATACAAAGATGTGGCTTGCAAGCTCTTTCCCTAATCGTTAAGGGAGGAGGCATTCTACTGGTATGCCAATTTACCAGGTGGAACTATTAACACATGGGATCTTTTGAAGGATGCATTTTTGCAGAAGTTCAAGACCCCGGTCAGCCTCACAGATTCATATCAACACTTCATGTTGGTTCAAAGGGAAATCAATGAACCGATCAGCTCATTCAATGACCACTTCCACAGAGCGTACACTCGGTTGTAGGCCCCATAAATTTTCAATGATTCTGTTGTCCTGCCCATTTACTACACAGCGTTGGAAAACCTCACTTTGACACTAATGAAAATAATGAGACCACCACCAACTAGGTTGGTCGATGCATACGTTGAAGCCATTATTGCCAGAATAGATTTATGGCAGAACATATCTAGTCCGCTGCCTTCTTTTGGGAAAACTGCACATCCAACATAGATATAGGGGCTCACACAAGCTTTGTAGCATTAGACGCCCTTGTTGAACCTAGTGCCACAACTACCTTTGGTTCCACATCTTGGGCAGCCAATGAATCAGGCATATCCAGTACCTCACTACCTGCTGCCCTATTACCAATAGTCGCACCCTCAACAATCCCTGGTTCTTGCGTACCTTTGAGTGATGAAATTTCCACTCGTTCATCAGAATCAACCAATGGCACAACCCGTGTTCCTTCAAAACGCCGCGCCACAATCGAACAACACCGAAAATGATAGAATTGATGAGCTCACAGAGATGATCAAGAAAATTTCAACCGAAATGACACACTTAAGGAATTAGAAAAACTAGCTACAGACATCACAAAAGAGCATCCAGACCAACCTTAATAGGGAAAACCGAGATCAATGTGAAAATTGGGATGCTAGCATATCATCAAGGTAGAATTATGATAGAAATCAGAACTCAGGTCAAATCTTCGATAGAAGGCCCTTCCAAAGGTAAAAACGGACATGGAATACACGCCCCAACAATAGCAACATTCCCATGCCTCTTGATCAACCCAACAACAACAACAATGAAAACCCCGTAATCAGAGTTTATTTGGCAGAGGTTGCTCTATCTGGTTGGTGTCGCATTCACAAAATGAGCCACCATTCCAAATTGGATTGTCTGGAATTCCAACTACCATTGAGATTTTTCAGGTAGAAGTCCAAAATGTAGACAATTCGGGGTGCAGAGACATCGTCCCGTCCGACCCATACGACTCCTCGGTATTGGTGCTAAACTAGGCTCCTTTCCCAAGGGTGGAATATAATGCACCTAAACTGGAGGGTGCTAATTCAAACAAAAATGATACGAC
Organism: Sequoiadendron giganteum; assembly: GCA_007115665.2. NCBI lineage: Eukaryota > Viridiplantae > Streptophyta > Pinopsida > Cupressales > Cupressaceae > Sequoiadendron > Sequoiadendron giganteum. The sequence goes on from CM021102.1 coordinate 476,879,434, forward strand.
GAAATAGGTAAGTTCTAAAAGTCTTTTAGCTCAGCTTTTTGATTCATTAGATAATGGTCCCAAGGATGATGAAGAAGAGCCTAGGGAGGATGAAGTCCAAATGTTTCACCAATGGACTACCCCTTACAACCTAAGAAGTAGGCAAGCTGGTGGTCATGCTGGAGATCCTTTTACAACCTCCACCCCACCGAATAATTTCAACATCCCAATAGATCCGAATGCAAATAACAACCCAGGTTTTCCCCATACACCCACGTGGTACCTCAGCAGAAATAAACAGAAAAACAACAACTAAAGCCAAACCGCCACCTCCTCCCAAAATGTGTCTTGTGATGAAGAAATTGAGTAGATGGGGGAATATATTGCTGAAGAATTCAAAAGGGTAAAGCTAAGTGTATCTGCATTTGAACTTCTAAAAGTGCCTGCCATCAAAAATGCCTTTTTTAGAATGATAAATGGGACCCCACCACAGGGGTGAACTCAAGAGGTTCCAGTAAAGAAGGTCTCCTTTAATGATCAACCAAGTGAGTCGGTTGTTAGGCAAATCCTTAACAGCAAGGCTAACCCCTCAACAAGTCAACAAGTAAATAAGCAGCCTGACAGGGCCGCTAATCAGGTACAAACCCAGGGCAAGGGCAGCGAGAAAGATAAAGGCCAAGTCACTCAGGTGGACATTTCTAGAGGATTGTTTCAAGGGAAATTCAAAAGTCCTCCCTTTCTGACCACCATCTACGTGTTCGAAAAGAACCTCCATAACTGCTTGCTTGATTCGAGAGCCTCGGCCAATGTTATGCCCTTGAATGTGTGCAAAGTATTCGGGATAATGCCAACCCATTCCCAGTGGAAGGTGACACAACTTGACAAGACCAAAATCAACATAGTGGGGGAGATTAATAGAATACTTATGCAGGTTGCTACTGATCCTCGAATCCAATAGACCATTGAAATTCAGGTGGTCGATATCCTAGATACATATGGTATAATCCTAGGAAGGGATTTCATGAGGGCATTGAACAGGTATGCCATGACTGATTACTCTCACATGTGGCTACCATGGAAAGGAATGCAAAATTAGATAAGGATCGATTGGGAGCCATGAATGAGATTCATGATCACTGAGTACAACAACACGAATGAGGTGTTGTTTGCTGAAATAGGTTTGGGAAATTATTCCCCAGTGTCATACCTGAATAGGCAAGAAAGCTTTGAAAGAGAAGGAACGAGCGAGGTCTTCCTCATACCATGTAGCCCACCTACTAATTTGAAAAATGTTTCTCAGAGCACTGAAGTGCTCATCTAATCTGATGATGAAGAGCTAGGAGAGAATAACACTCAAAGATTACTCGATGGTTTCCAAGATTTTATGGAAAAATGTGTTCAGGACCAACTCAATCTGGGAACTCAAATGAACTTTCAGGAAATTTTGCTTCCTAACTGGTGTCGAGTACACAATGCTGCTCACTCAGAATTTGACTACTACTTGTGTCAAACAACAGTTGAACATGTCAAAAAACAAGCTACTTCGATGGAGAAAATAGGATCTGCACTACCCAAGCGAACATTTTTCATCCCCGCACCTCCTAAAGAAGTTACTGAAATGAAGTTTCCATTGAAGGTAGGAGTCTGAGCTGCCTGTTCTACATCCAAGGATTCTCCTAGATTTTAGACATTGCATTTTGATAGCTCCAAATCCAAGCACGAAGCTAGGGCAAGTTTCAAACTGATCAGTCCCAAAGGTAAGTCATACTTCGGTACTCATAGGCTTTAGTTCTATTGTACCAATAATGTAGCAGAGTACGAGGCCTTGGTATGGGGCCTCTTGATGGCATTAAGGAAGGGTGCCAAAATGCTCCAAATGTATGGAGATTCAGAGTTCGTTGTAAAAAAAGTCAGGAAGCTGTATTCCTGTTATGATTGAAGACTCACTAATTACCAGCACCACGTATGGGATTTACTAGAAGGGCTAGATGCATTCAGCATTCAATTGATATCGCACGCTCAGAATCGTACTACCAATGCTCTGGCACAGGTGGCAAGCACGTTACAACCATTGTGCCTAACAGGTCTCAAAAGATTCATAGTGGAGCTCACCTCCGTCCCGTTAGTGTCAAATAATGTGGCTAATTTCTAGGTATTCAATGATGACAAACATATTCTGGACTTCATCATTAATTTAGACGTGTTTGCTACACAGATAATCGATGAGATCGAACCCCAAGAGGCGGATCTGGATATAGAAGGGATTATCAACCTGAAGACCAACACCATCCCCAAGGGAATGGTTCAATTGGAGTGAATCTTTGACCTTGATCAGATCAAAGATTAGGATCAATAAGCTAAAAGGGATACCATCAGTGGCCAATGTGACACTTATAATCTAGGAATGATTGGAAATGGAAAGAACATGTTCATAGGTAAGGTGTGCACCCATGAAGAAAAAAAGGGATTATTGAAACACTACGAAAGTATCACGATGTCATCGCCTAGAGCTATGACAATCTCAAGACATATGACACGTCGATTATCACACACATTGTCCCTCTCAGACCAGATGCATGGCCATTTCGGCAGTGACAACACCCTGTCAACGCGTTGTTGGAACCAATTATATATAAGGAAGTACAAAAGTTGCTGTCAACCAGGATCATCTTTCCGGTTAGACACTCCACATGGGTAGCGAATTTGGTTCTTGTTAGAAATAAAAACGAGGAAATCAGATTGTGCGTGGACTTTCACAATTTGAATTGGGCCTTACAAAAAGACAACTATCATGTACCCTAATTGGATGAGGTGTTACAGGTAGTAAATGACTCCCAAATGATGTCCTTCTTGGATGGATATTCAGGATATAACTAGGTTATGGTGCAGTATGAAGATCGAAACAAGACAACATTCACCACTAAGTGGGGAGCTTTCACGTATAGAAGAATGTCATTCGGGTTAATCAACGCTCGTGCCACTTTCTAGCGTGCCATGGATATTGCATTCAAGGACCTAATCGGAAAGTGCATAATCATCTACATGGATGATTTAACTGTATTTTCAAAGTAGCGGGGTAACCACATCGCTGACTTATGTAAGGTCTTTGAAAGGTGTCGCACATTCGGGGTCTCCCTAAATCCAAAGAAGTGCATCTTTGGGGGTAACCGAAGGGAAGTTGCTCAAACATGTCTTGTCAGAATGGGGAATTTCTATTGACCCCGAACATATCCAATCCATTATGAAAATCCAGTTGCCAGGAAGCAAGAAGGAATTAAAATATTTTTTTGGAAAGATTAACTTCTTCCGTAAGTTCATTATAGGCTTCGTGGAAATCGTCAAACCGCTCAATGCCATGCTGAAACAAGATGCCAAGGTCGAGTGGACCCCAGAAGGAAAGCAGGCTTTCGGGGAAATCAAGACAGCAATCGCTGATGCCCTTGTGCTGATCAACCCCAATTATCTAAAGCCCTTCTACATTTACTCCTTTGCTTCAGATCATTCCTATGCCAACATCTTGACGCAAAAGAATGATGGGGGGAGCGAACATCCGATCACCTTCATGAGTGCCCCCCTGAAGGATGTTAAACTACGCTACCATAACATTGAAAAATAGGCTTATTCCCTTGTTAAGGGAGTTAAAAAGTTTAGGCATTACATCTTACACAACAAGGTGTTTGCTATAGTTCCCGACCTCGCAGTGAAAACGCTACTTATGCAAAATGAGTTAGGGGAGTGAAGGGCAAAGTGGGTCGCATTGCTGCAAGATTATGACATGAAAATCCAGTCGATGAAGTTAGTAAGAGGATAGGAACTCACCCAAACCATGACAGAGGTAGTTATAGATGCTGGACCTGAACTCACAGTACAACAGTACCAGCTGGAGGATGTCTCTCTAGGGGAGTGGTACGACGACATAGTGTATTACCTGCTAAATCATAAATGTCCACCTCATCTGTAGGGAGTCCAAAGGCGAGCCCTCAGGCTAAGGAGAAACAAATATATGTTATAGGACACCATATTGTACAAGAGGAATCATGAAGGTATCTATTTTAGGTGCTTGGGTAAGGAGAAAGTTGATCGTGCTCTTAAGGAATTCCATGACAAGTTCGAGACCGGTCATGGTTCAGGTCTATCGACTGCACACCAAATATTTAGAGATGGGTATTATTGGCCCATCATATTCAAGGATGCTCATGGTCATGTCTACACCTATCACGTATGACAAACTGCTTCCACCCGAGAAAGGAATGTCACTGTCTCGTTGCAACCTGTTCTGGAGGTAAGACCTTTCGCGCAATGGGGTCTTGACTTCATTGGTTCGGTAAGCCCTCCATCATTTGATGGACACAGTTACATTCTAACCACCTCTGATTACTGCATTAGATGGACAGAGGCAATAAATTTTAGGCAATGTACAACTGAAGTAGTAGCTAATTTCTTAGAAAGTTTTATCTTAAATCGCTTTGGCTGCCCATACACTCTGGTATGCGGTAATGGCCCCACGTTTGCCTCATTAAAATTCATGAGTTGGGCCTTTGAATATGGTATCACCCTCAAATTTTCATCTAATTATTACCCTCAAGGCAACGACCTTGGTGAGTCCACCAACAAGAACTTGATCACAGTGATCAAGAAGCTGCTAGATAGGAATCCCAAGGATTGGCATACCCAACTTCATTTTTCCATGTGGGCAGATCGTACCCATCGCAAGACTGCCCTTAGAGATTCCCCATATCATCTAGTCTATGGCTTAGAGCTTGTCTTTTCCATGCATTTGAAAATCCCTACCCTCTAGTTTGTCAACGATTTTTATGAAGGAGGAGACTGCAAAGAAGCTCACCTCACTGAGCTGTTGCACCTTGAAGAAGTACGAGACCTTGCAATAGAAATTTTTGCCAAACATCAGGGCGTTGTCAAGAGATGGTTCGACCGCCAAGCCAAGTTTAAGGCCTTCCACATTTGTGATTTGGTCCTCTACTGGGACAAGGCCCATGAAAAGAAAGGGGGACACAACAAATTCGACAAGCATTGGCTTGGCCCCTTTCAAATTGCTAAAATCCTTGGAGATAATGCCTTTCGCCTAAGAAATCTCACTGGTGAAGACATTCTATTGCCTGTCAATGAGCAAAACCTTAAGCATTATTTCTAGGCCTGAGCTCTTTCGGAGTTGCCTGTGTAAATACTTGTATATGGGTTAGATTAGGTTCCCGCGTTGTCCTTCGGTTTTGCTTGCTGTCTCGGATACTTTGGTCTTGATCTTGGAAGAGTCTTCCCGTTCTGCTATCGTGGCTGTGATTGGCTTGATAAGTGATTCGCCCTACTGCCCACTCTTGTGCTGTTCTCTAGATAAACCCTCATTCCCTACTTCTAACCTCTGAAAGCTCCCAAGCATCAGTTTTCAACTTTTAAACTCTGAGCTAACCTAGGATGGCTATCCACTTTAATTCCCTGTGTTTGTCATGGAACACACAAAAACACATTTTAATGTTTCCAAAGAATGGTATAGTGACTACTGGGAAGAAGAGATAAGTGAAAAATCTAAAGTCTACTTCAGTGACCACTGCGATTCCAAGCCCATTGTGAGCTTCATTGCTTACGCAGTTGAACATAAAGAAAAGAGAAATTGTTGAAAAGAAATATCTAATAAAAGGAATAAATAAAGTGAAAATGACAATCGTATGGGTGTGCGAATATCTATATCGGGGCTATGGAAGCCTAGTTGGTAGTAGAGCTATGTTCTTAGGGTCACAATGACAACTCTATCGGGGCTATGGATGCCTGACTGACAGTGGAGCAATGTCCAGGTTACTTTTGGTGTCAGACGAACTACATAGCTTGTCTCTCCTAATAAGTGGTTTCTTGTGCCATCTCCAAGGAATGTAAATCAACTCACCATGCACACACCTCCATGATGATGTCGTAGTTTGATTCAATCCCGCCTTCCTTAAACTATTCTTAGTTCAGCTTTGAAAATCAGCTCTGGTCTACGAAACCAAAGATCAGAGGTTCGACATGAATATTTATCTCTAGAACACCGGGAGTGTTCTCCCAGTGGAGTTACCATTTTTTGTGCTTATTGCACACATGCCCCATTCAGAATGGGGACCCTCTCTTCCCTCTTTTTCTTGTCAGGGCCTATTGTTTTTCTTTGTTTTGTGTGCCCATTTTGTGCCCTAAAAGGGTCAACATGTTCCCAAAAAGTCATATTTTAATCTTGACCAAACTTGGCCCTCTCGAAAATTCCAAACCTTGGCCATTTCAGGTTCCCTTTGTCAGAATGCCTTTTTGACGTTCACTGCGCCCTCTGAGCTTGGACACTCGGGCTTCCCCTTTCAGATTTCCATTCTGGTTTTTCCATTTCGAACGGCAATGGCTAGGCGTCTTCGCGACCACCAGACCCCAGTCCTCCCACAACTGTCTATGAATTTGAACTCATTAAGTTACCTGCTGCCATACGAAACATTAAATTGTTGCATTAATGGCTATTTTGGATATTTAAACGTACTTTCCAACTATCATTTTAATGCAACCGAGGTGATAGAAAAGCTATGGATCTTCCAGGCATCTCTCGTTTTTTGCCCTTGCGCCCGAGCTCTTGTCCTGTCGTATCCTACGCATTCAACAGTATCCTTCATCGAGATTTTGAGGTATGTTCGCTGTCTATGCACATCATCTTCTTTTTCATGAAATTCTGAGTTAAAGCAATGTAAAAACGTAAAATTGGGTTAAAAAATTGGTAAATTGGTACTCCCACGATGAAACCCATGTTTTAAAATCCACTAAATTGATCGTTCAGAGCCTCAAAATTCAAATCGGAGTTGGACCTGCCCGTTGTTGTTCTTTGAAATAGGCGATCACCTTCCTCGAGCTCGGATTGTTTACGGTCATTAAATGCAAAATCCAACTTCAAGAACTAACAGCGGCTAAGCTCGCCCCGGGTCCTGGCCTTCGGACTTCCCTTCGTGGGTTTCCATTGTGCCCCCGTCGTTTCAAATGGCTTTCCTTGAGCGTTTATCTGACCCTCAGAACCCAGATGCAAAAATTTCATCTGACTTCATGAGAAAGAAACCAATGTCCAAACTCAATCCGGACTCTAGTATCCAGAAATCCATCTTCAGGATTTCGTTTTGACTTCGCCATTCTAAACGGCAATTGACAGACGTCTTCCCAACTCCCGGGCCCTGACTATACATTCTCCGTTTCAAACTTACTGGAATAATCCAACACCTTAAGGAGCTTCGGACCTTGACCTCTAGAATTCCTCCTCTAGGATTTTGTTCCACTACTGCTATTCCAAACTGCCAAACCTGACTGACTCTCCGACCCTCGAGTCCCGACCCTTTGTTAGCCACCAGACTTTCCCATCTCCTGAATTCGTCTTCGGGGATTACCTTTTGAAATTCTCTTCCCAGATTGTCATCTACATTTTGCCATTTTATATGGTCAGACCCGGCTAACTTCCCAATGATGGCAACCCGAACTCTGAAACTCGGTGCCCAGAATGCCATCCTCCCTGTGCCATTTCAAACGACCTTCCTGCAGTTAAAGCTCGGGCACCCAAATGAAGGCTCAGATGACCTCCAAATTGAAATTAGACTTCGACCCACTTCCTAAAATTTGGTCTTCTTTCATGCCAGCCCTTCGTTGATCAGATCTAAGATGGGAAGCATCATCAGGAGTGTCTTGCATCATTTTCCCTTCCAAACGAGATTCTGCCAAGGGAATTCTGGCCCTGGGAACCCGGATTGCTTGTTTTGCTTTCTTGTGATGTTTTATTGGTTGTTAGACGCTTATTAAATATGAACAATGATTGTGGATCTAACCTCAACGTGCAGGGAGTTGTACAAGGCCATTTTCCATGTTTAATGTTATTGAATCACGTTTCTCTGTGTAGGATTTATGGAACCCGGTGTAGAAATTTTTGGTGCCACCAAAGAAAAGGGAAAGGGAACCGCCAAGACACCCTGAGGTAAGGAAGATAGGGATTAGATGAAGTTCCAATTCTAGGGGGTACTGTTGCAGTCTAGGATCACCACCCTTTGGAGGGACATCATGGATACAAATATCGGGCAGGTTGACATTGACGAGTTTACTTGACAGGTGAGAGTGGACCCAAAGACAGGGAATGCAAAATTAATCAGAAGTAGCGAACTCGCTAAGGCTGCAGGCTTCCTACTAGCTTTGGTGGCTCCTGAACTAGTATTGGCATGTTAGGAAGCATATCAAGCTGAAACCAGAACCATAGTGGATAGAGATGGAAATATTCTTGCGGACATGTCCCCTTTTGAAATAGCTACAACCTTCCAGATCCCCACCTTTGAGACCATGGAGACACCAACTATGGAGGAGTGCAAGGCGTTATGGGAACAAGATCCGATGAGGTGCAAAAAACTGATCAATCAATACTGGTTGAAGGATAAGCGAGCTAGTGCTAGAAAGGTCCCACATGAGCTCTTTTGCAGTGATTTTTTTGAGGATTACCATGACCTTGTGACTTTGCTAAGCAGAGTAATGGGTCTTCCTGTTGCGGCCTTCTTCCAGAAATAGATGTTTTAGTTTATAGAGAAAATTCTCCTTGGTGAGCTGCCTTCGATTGGGGAGAAATAATCAGCAATTGCTTCCACGAGCAATTTATCAATGTAAAGAGGACATCACAATTCTATATGATGTCCTACCCGATATACTCGCATGCTAATTGACGACATTACCATGGATTGAACATGATACCCAATCTGGCACTAGGAAGGGAGCTTAAGCCCTATGACCGATACCCTTAGCTACTATACCAGAACTTTAAGAAGGACTACTGCAGGGTAAATCATGCCTTCATTGCCTACATCATCCGACTACTTGGAGGGGATTTTCATAGAAGATTATCCCATAGTGCCAGGACTCTCCTCAAGCACTATGCCTTTTTGTACATATAGTTCCCCAAGCTCACTTACATGCCCACTCAAGTATTCATGGAGAGGCTGAACAAGATACCCCGATACCCCAATGACCGGATCCATCTATTGGAGCTGACTCGGTAGTTGTGACATATTCAAAATATCCTGAGTGACAAGAAATTGGTAGGGACACCCTATCCTATTGGCCTTGGTCAAGGAATGTACAAGATCCACACATCCCAATGTGCAGGTTATTTAGAGAAGGAGCTGGCCGAATACCACTTCAAGTAGTATACGGCTCGACCACGAATGGACCCTTACGGTCATATCAAAAAAGCACTAGGATGTGAGTACACCCACCTCCACAATATTGAGGATTTCTAGGCCAACTACAAGGATGATCTTGAGGTACGATTGTGACACTACATGCACATGATTTCCCTCTATGTGTGAAGGGGTGAACTTGTGTCCTATCTCGGATCAGCTTGAGGAGGATGAGAGCACGGTGGTTGATCCTAGATATGATGCCATCGCCAATATGCCATTGCCATTGATTGATTGGGATGAGCAGGAGGTTGATGACCTGGACATACTTACCAAGCCCATGGAAGCTCGAACGAGGGCATGGATCGACCAATAGGTGGCACGACTGAAACAACAGGGAGTCACCTTAACATTTAAGGGACCAAGAGTGATCCTAGTGGCTCTGGTGGTGGTGTGCCCACTGCAACAACTGGGGAAACCTCCAAATCCCCACCATCTATCAGAACCAAGAAAATAAAGAAAGCTAGCAAGGAAAGACCTAACTCGAAGGTTTACGCTTGAAAGGCTTCAGAGGGCGAGCGATCCAAAAAGAGAAGGAAAACAACTAGAGTCATCAAGATGCTAATCATAGTTGAAAATCTACTCCTCGAGAGAAGGGAAGAAGAAACTGACCCGTCAATATCTCCATCTACTGCAATTGCTACTGTCGCTGCCACCATCCCACATGCTTCGCTTACAGTTTCCGCTTCCTCCCTGCCTGTGGTGGACATCTCTGTCCAGCTTGCTTCAACCTCTCCTATATTGTAGGTCCTACCGGTGGATTTATCCTCTGCCACAACCTCGCCGATCTCCTCTTCCTCTATGTCTCCTTCCCTTCCCTCCATTTCTGCTACTACGATGCCTGCCCTCAGCCTCCTAGAATCCTTTGTGAAATTCATACAAAACGTGCCATTTGAGCTTTCGGGGATGCTTGCCAATCTAGTGGTGCAAGCTGCGATAGCTCAGGCTATGGCCCATGCTCCAACTCTCCCTCCCCCTACTAAACCACCAATAATGGAGGTGACAATAAAGATATCAGATGAACTGGAGCGATGACAACTAGAGGCTACAAAAAGGCCAAAAGACGAAGAATTTGAATACCATGAACATTCGCTATTTGAACACCGGGAGATAGATTAGGTAGCCTACGAATCTTCCAGTGAGGACAACGAGGAGCTGGATGTTAAACTAATTAGGGAAAAAAATGACCCTGAGCTCAATCCGGAGTGGAGCAAGCAACTTAAGGAGATTGAGGATAAGGAAGTCGAGGATCAGCTTGCACTTGAAGAGGAAATTGCTGCTCTAGGGATTGAGGGCAACAGGTCTCCAATTGAGGGGCATGGCCAAACCTCAGAACATGATGAGAAAACATCCCTCCATGAGGATGAGCAAGAAGATAAGCTCGAAGAACATGAAAACAACTTGGATGAAGAAGAAAAGGGTGCTGAAAGGGAGGATCCCTCCAACGAGCAGTTGCATGCCAAGTCTCCCTCTACATATATAACGCTCGAACAAGAATCCGATGAGGAGAAGAAATATGCAGGAATTGAGAGGAGTGCTCTTGTTGTCAGAACCGTTGTACTTGAGAAGGAGGACAACAAGAATCAAGGTGAATTACCTAGGGAAGAGCCCCAAATGCCTGATTGGCTAGAAAAATAGTGGAAACAAAAGACTCCCACCTTGAAAGATCCCAAGGCAAGGCTAGAAGCCATTCTGGCCAGAGCACAAATAAGCACAAAGAAAGAGAAAAGGTCAAAGATCAGATCGAAGGTGACCATGGATGGTTCTAGATCTAGGGTGGTACAAATAGCAACACCGGTGGTTGGAGAACAAGGAACAACTTATAACATCTCCACCATCAACTTGGGAGTGGCAACAAGGGGGAAAAAGGTTGATCACCTCCAAGAATCGGTCGCCACAATGGTACACCTTATCCAATAGGATAAGGTTTCTAAGGAGGAACTTAAATTACAAGTGGCTGATCTGACAACTTATATTCAGCAGTGGTCATCCCTGGATGAGCAGCCTACCACCTCATCGGCCCCACCTCAGTTTCTATCTCAAGGGCAGATCAATAAATTAGAGAAGAGAAGGAATATGGATAAGACTATGAAAAAATGGTTCCGGCAGGTCTTGGACATGGGGAACATAGGTATCAACTTGGCTATCTGCACAACCAATAAGTTCTTAGAAATGTAGAGAACTCTTTAGGGTACGAGGCAGGTCTGCGAGGAGTTCCCGAGGAAATATAGAGTAGCCTACCTGAAAATTGAGGCTATACTCGCATTGCCAAGCGAGGTCTAGGAGAAGGACCTCACCCTCAAGGATGACGACCACTGGTCAGTGGATGTATGGAAGTGAGATTTCAATCACTAGAGGAAAAGGCTAGAGCAGATCCTGGAACGTATAGCACCAGATATCGAATGGGCCAAGGAGTCCAGAGAGGAATGTGCTTGGTACCTCAAGCTAATGATAGGGTACCAGCTACCTGCTATTGAAATAAATCCAAAAAGTATAAAGCCACACTTCTTGAAGAACATGGAAGATGAGATGTCGGCTGAGGTTACCACGAAATTCATGAGTTTTTCTGCTCGAGCCTTCACACAGTCAGAACTCTTCAAGGATAATGCTGCCAAATACGATGATGACTGGAAAGGGCTCATCAGTAATTCTCAAGAATGGAGCTACCAGGTGCTATGGTAAGATATCATGGAAGTGGATAAGCTCCAGCCGATGATCTTGAACTTCGTGGAATATGCAACTTTGATGAAGCACAAAGGCAACCCTATCATCGATGAAGAATTCCCCAAGGAGTAGCTACAACAAAGGGAAAACAACAAAAGGATGAAATTGCTATAGTGCTGCCACTAGATGACAAAATAGGGAAAAGACAAGAAATGTTTTATAAATGAAATATATTTGGGGGTAGGTGAAACCCTAGTGTAAATTGAATCTTGGCCATGCAATAGAATCAAATCTTGGCCACTCATTTTTCTTTTCAAAAACTATAAATAGGGCCCCCCTCCTCTCATTTTAAGGGAGTTAAGTTGTTGTAAAGGCATGCTGCATAAATTATAATAGAAAATACAGTCATTCCTTGGTGTATTTCTGGGTTTCTCCACATGTTTCATGATTCTTCTCCCCTTAGTTAAAACTTTGCTTCAAGTTGCTTTGCTGTTCTAGTTTCCTTTAGTTAGCCTTAGTGGATTTAGTATGTTGTCTTTGGTTATGAAGTTTTCTGTTGTGTGTATGCTTTCCTTGTCCATACTTTTGGTCACTTGCTACTGGTAGGTGACTGTGCAAAGTTAGCCTGGATTGTAATTTCATAGCTTCTCATTAAACTTTGTCTTTGTTCATATTTACATGGTGAACGAATGATGAATATCTGCAGTCCTTAGAAGATAGCATAGATTTCATGACATTGTGAGAATTCAGATTAAGTGAAATTCTATTTAAGGAAACTGTTTACAGCAGGAACCTCCATGATCACTATTTATCGGTAGTTGTAGGTCCAAGAACCATCCTTCTTCCTCGCCCCTTTTTTACTTTTTTTTAGAAACAACCTGTGCTAAGGTTCATTGCACATTGTAAAGCCAAATCTGATGAAACAATGGAGTCTAAGACTACTGTCTGAACCTACAACAACAATGTAGTAATTCCATATTTGAAGAACTCCATTCATTGACCCAATTATCCTATAACTTTAAATCATGTAAGACCGCCCTGGTGATTCCAACAAATCACATCAAACAATTGAAATATTCCAAGCACTATCAAGACCCGACATCCGAGAGACCTTGGGATAGTGTTCTGCAATTTGATTGTGGAAGATTGTCTTTCAAGAGAGGTAATGCACCTACATATTACCTGTGTTGAGAAGTTCATAAAAACACCATCAACAGGTAACCCATCTCAAATGGATTTTTGCAGGGACCTCTTCTTTGATTTGGAAACTGTGGACTCTTCCGTTTTACTCACAAGTTGACTTCTTTTGGGTGGAATGATGAAGAATTTACTCCTACTTGATTTTTTAAGTGTCTACTTGTAGAAGAAAATTTAGTTCTTATACACTTGCTACAAAGGGTTTATGTGAACTTACCCGATAAAATAATAGCTACAAATTTTTCCTACTTGAACTCCCTTGCCTCCGCTATGCTGAGCTTTTTGAATGATTGCCAAAATGTCATCGAGTCCCAAGTAATATTTGCTATTAATGTGAATTTATGCAATATATTTCAAAATCTACCCATATTTTGAGTTTGAACACATTCCATTGATCTTTGGAAATCGAATAGTGTAATCATTTAATGCTTTGATAGCTTGTACCATAGTATTGGTCAGTCATTTCAAGACAACTGTGGGTTAGCACTAGCAGTACCACCACCCCGCACACACCCCTTTGGACTCCCATGAGACAATAATTTAATTGTAGTGGTTGAGTGACTATTCACCGACATACCACTCTGTCATATCAAGACCGTTGCAGGGTAGCGATAGCAGTACCACCACCCCACGCACACCCCTTTGGACTCCTGCAGGACAATGAGTGATTGTTTACCCCTTGTGGGGCTGCAGTTTACTTTAGTTGTTAACATGTTATCAACACCACCCCACAATATTCATATTTGGTTGTTGTGGTATTGCGGTAATCATTTGTACATTGACCTATATGTCTCGCCATCTTGCACATACCTCTATTGACTGCTACGGTATTGCAGTAGTGGATTTTATTATGAATGCAGTATTTTAGATATCATTTTATTGAAAAGATTGAATAATTTTCTAATTTTGCAGTCTCTTAGTTTTAGTTTTCAGTGTCAATCAGACCTAAGAGATAATTTCTTTGTTTGTAATGGGAAAGCTTAGTTCACCTAATGTTAAGATATCTATATGTATTATTAAATCACAGATGTTCATTATATGTTTGCATCTAGAAAACATATGGGACATACAATAAATTATATTCTAACTAAACAAAATTAATTTCAAATTTTCAACCAAAGTAAGAAAACTAAGAAGAATGATTGAACCTAACTTTAAATGCACTTCAAATCAACAATGAACATCTTAGGTTTTGTATACAATATACCAATAGAATAATTTTGATTACACTCATAAATGTATCAGTAAAACAACAATGAATAAGCATGCCTATACTCATATCTTTATTACATTCAATAATAAATTACTCTATACATATAACCAAAGTTTAGGTCACATGATAACCTCTTAAGGTGACAAAAGATCATCATAATCATCTGCATTGCCAACAAGATCAAAATCTTGACCATTTGTGTCTTCATCTACTTGATTTTCTTCCTCATCCTCATTGGTGACATGCAATGCATTCTCTATCATAATCTCTTCATTGGTAATCAAAATATCTTCTTCAAAAACTCCATCATCATCTTCATCCACTTCTTTGAATGTTTCTTGTAAATTAACATATTGTCCATCAGGCATTATATCAACAACTTCCATGATTTTTCAATTTGAATGAGACTTTGTTTGAATGACATACAACCATCTTGGGATTCTTACATCATCAATTAGAAATGATTGGTTAATTTGAAGAGGGGATACATACAACTCACCCATCTTTGATAAAAAATATCTTCTATTTGCACGTACAAATCCATACTCATCAAATTGTATTGTAGATGGTCAGATCCACTTAAATTTTAATAACACAGGACTATTTTCACCATATTCCACTAGAATAATTTGCTGGATGAATCCAACATAAAATCTCTTCTCAGTTTCATGAATAAATTCAGCACTAACAACACTATCATACTTTATCTTTCCTTCGTCTTTTTCTCCCACTCTTAAATGACTTTCATAGGCCCACATTCCACTAAAACATGCAACCCATAAATGTGGATATTGTGAAAGCTCACTTTCCTCCATTGTTATATCTTGATGTTCTTATTTTGCATCTCTGATTGCATTAGCAATCCATCTTAAAATTTTGGAAAAGAATCATCTCCAATCAAATCAGCATGGCGTCTGCACCTTTGAGGTCGATGTTGCATTGAAGCTTGATTGTCTTCTTCATATTTTCTACATAGAATATTAATGTACAAATAGTAAGATTGATAATATAAATTTGTAAATGCAATTGAGTAAATAAATTATTGTGTTATTTGTTTTACCTGCGCCACTTATCGAACAAAGATGTGTTTTGAAGAATATAGGCATGTATCACACTTCTTTCTTGACGTAATAGCTTCAAGCGACATTCATTGCCTTCCAATACTTCACCTGCAACTGTGTCTTCTTCATCATCGTCCCATACATGTTGATTGACATTTTTAACATCCTTCATATATTATGTGCAAAATCCCATGGCCTCTTTCATTGAATATCCCTTAGACATGCTACCTTCCGGTTTTGCCCTAGTACACACAATTTTTTTCAAAACCTTCATATATTGTTCTATAGGATACATCCATCTTGTTCTTATTGGGCCACAATGCTTTAGTTCATATTGTATATGTATCAAAAGATGCATAGAAATGTTAAATATTGCTGGTGGAAATTCCCATTCCAAGAGACAAAGGACTTCAACAACCTCCTCCCTCAAACTATCAGAGTTCGAAGGATCTAATACATGTAAACTCATTCTCTTTAATATTAGGCCCAACCTTATAACTGCCAATCTTGGCCCCTTTTACAAAATTAATATATTTACCACAATAGGTAAAATATTCTCCATTATGACATGCTAGTCATGGGTCTTGAGGCCTCTTAATCCATTAATGTTAGTTTGTCTTCTAATACTACTACTTACATATCTAGTGGGAAAGTGAGTCTGAGACATCAACTGTAAGAATTTTGCATGTTGTTCCTTTGTCCAAACATAAGGAGCACTAGGTTTTCTATATTTTTCAACCCAAAGATTTCAATGAATCTTTAGTTTCTGAAAGTCTTCACATAATGAAATAGTATCAAAAGCACCAAAAAGAGTTTCTATAATAGCATAGGCTATATTTTTCTTAGTATGCATAAAGTCAACAATATGCCTAATGGCTATATCCTTAAAGTATGGAAACTTATAAAATATGCACAACCTTTTTACACCGCTTTCATTACATGGATCATATATACTACCATCAATCCCATCATTTTCAATAAATGACATTCTTTTTTGTCCATTCTCAACAATGTAATTTCCTATTATTAGCAATGGTGCTTCACGATTCTCTTCGTCACCATTGAACCATGTTTTTTGTTGATGATATGGATGATCCATTTTAAGGTAATCATGATGTCCACAATAAACACACTTACTCAAACTTCTTGAGTGCCTCACAAAATCCTTAAAGTTGCAAGTAGGACATCCATGGTATCCATGAACACTAATACTAGACAATGTGCCATATGTAGGAAGATCATGAATCATAAATAATAAGGAAGCTCTTAAAGTGAATTTTATTGAATGAACATCCCTTAAAGATTCAATTTCTTCAATTCATTTACATAATTCCATTAGTTCATCATATAATGGCTCTAGATAAGCATCAATTGTATGTGAAGTCACACTTTTCTTTCCTGGTTTAATCAATGACAACATTAAGAAAAATGGTTTAGTTGCTAAGCATGGAGGCAAGTTATAATTTATTAAAAACACTAGCAAAGTTGACCATTTATTACTTTGATATGAGAATGGGTTCACCCCATATAGAGCCAAATCCAACCTTATATCATGAGGATCTTGAGAAAAATCAAGCCATCTGTTATCAAATTGCATCCATATCTTAGAATCAAGCACATGCCATTGCTTTCCATTAGTGCTCTTATTTTGGGCATGCCATTGCATAAGTTCAACAATGTATCTACACCTATACATTTGGAGTAATCATGGGGTTATCGAAAAGTGGTGAAGAATATTTCTAGGAACCACAACTGATTTCAACCCTTCTCTATACCTTGCTTCATGATATTTCAGACATTCACTCTCACTTGCAAGATTCTTATGAAATAATACACAACCATTCACACATGTGTGGATGCTTTCATACCCTACGCCTAGCTTAGTGATTTCCTTTCTACATTGACTTCATTTTGTTGGCAATGTGGAGTCAGGTGGTAACAACAAACTTAATAATTCCAATAACTGATCTACACTCTCATTTGTCCAACCAAACACCACTTGCAAGTTAAGAATTTGAAGGATTGTTGTCAAATGACTTAACCTGCAATTAGAATACAAAGGCTTTGAAGCATCCTCCATCAACTTGTCCCAATCATCATTTAGACCTGTATTCAACATTCTATCAACTTCAAACCCTTCATCTAACATTGCTACCTCTTCATCTATGTTGGGTGCTACTTCATCTATGTTTGTTGCCTCTTCATCTCTCACACTCTACCATTCTCATATCTTCATAATAATTGAAATTCCAAAGGCTTATACCACTATGCCCATATCTTATCATATGTCAATAAATTTGATTTCTTTTTTTCACCTTTCCACCAAGACAATCATTACATGGACATGGATATTTGTCCATGTCACTCTCATCAGATATTCTCTCATCAAATGCATGGTATTTCAACCTTTGGCATTGATCCATCTATAACGTTCTACACATAGCAACAAAAAATTGTAGACTAAGAGACACACACTATTTTTTTAATTGAAAGGCATTTTCATAGCAATAGAGTTATAAAGAGCAAATAAAATAGAGAGTTTAACTAATGAATTGTAAAAAGTAGATTTTTGTAGTCTATATTAAAATTTATGATTACATTGCATTGCACATCTTTCAAACTTAGAGCATTACTTAACATTGCATAACTAATAACTAGATGCATTTATCAAGATGGATGAGTTATTAATATCGTCCAAACCCAGTGTAGCCTTAGATTCTCTTAAGACACCAAAGTCTCTTCTGAAGAAGAGAAGAGAAGAAGTACCCATTCAATTGTTAAAAAAAATTGGGGTTCTTCATTTTGAGCATGATGAACTAGAGTTAGCTCAACAAACTTCTATGGAGGCATTAGGAAATAGTGTTTAGGTTGAATTTATAAATAAAATCCCTAGTGCTAAGTCTGTAGTTTTTCCTATGCTCTTTAAGGATATGAAATTATTCCATCAACTAGAAGAAGGTGGTGTTTCACTTGAGTCACCATGGGATAAAGTCACACCACTATTTAATATTTCTAGGTTGTCTGAACAACTACATGATACTAAAAAAACAAATCTTTTATACAGGCTAATATTATTCAAGTTTCTTGATTATGTGGATGCATATCTACGTCTTGCAGCCATGGCTCAGGCTCAGAATCAGATCCAACTAAGCCTAGAATTAATTGGGGATGCACTTAAGGTCAATAAAAACTCATCAAATGCTTTATATATGCTTGGAAAAATGTAATTGAAAAATAGATGACTGACTTAAAGCAAAGAAAAAATTAAAGTTTTACAAAGTGAATCAGATGCAAAAAATTCTTATGTTGACATTTCACTTGGAAATTGGAATTATTTTGTAGATTTTCGCAATAAGAGGAGGGATCCAAAGGTGGAGGCACAAAATGTTGAGAAGGCTCGAGAACTGTATTGTAAAGTGTTGGCACACAGACTAGGAAATGTTTATGCTACAAATGAGGCAACCATTGTGTTAGCTGAAAGGGGTCAATATGATATTGCACAGAATTTTCTTACATATGTACAAGAAGCTGCAATAGGAAAAGTATTTGTTTAGATGCCTAATGTGTGGGTAATCTAGCACATGTTTACTTTGCAGAAGGAAAGTTTGCACTTGCAGTGAAAATGTATCAAAATTGTTTGAGGAAATTCTAATTTGGCACTGACACCCAAATTTTATTATATTTAGCTCGAGCACATTATAAAGCAGAATAGTGGTAAGATTGTAAAAGCACATTATTAAGAGAAATATAACATTATTAAGAGCAGTAGTTTGTAATGAGCATTTCAAATTTGTGTTTAATGTAATGAGGGTTTCAAATTACCTCTGAATTTTCTACAGAGGGCGTCCCCAAATCCGATTTCGCTACAAAGGGCCCAATGAATTCAAATTCATTGCAAAAATCTCTGAATTCCTTGCCCTTGCCCACCTTTTCAAAAGTCTCCAGGTCCTCTCTGAATCCTTATCGCCCATGCAAGTAGCTGTTGATCAAAACACCTCATTCTAGGCTAATGAATGAAGCAAGGTCAAGCAAGACAAATGAATATGCAATGAATGTGAATAATCGTGCCAATACATCATTCCAATATTTGGCCGAATCATTTTTAATCTTTTTTTATCTACTTTGGATTTGATGACTAACTACTTAGTCATTTTTATTTCTGTTACTAAATAATTTTTTAGTCAACAACAAAATTATTCATTTATTTACTCATTTATAGATGAGTTATAAAAAATGAGTAGAATTCAGTCATTTTTAGTTATTGTGACTAAAATTTTTAGTCACATAGTCATTTATTTTCTGAATTCTACTAGTGGGTGCCTTGCGGTTTTCACCCAGAGACTCATCTTTTTTTGTTTTTTCATTTTATTTTTATGACTAGAGGGGTGGAAAAACTCCCAAAGTATGCCATATGATCCAAGTCAATGGTAAAACCAGCCTTATGATCACCACTAGGAATTCCTTCTCTCAATCCCATGAATTCAATGATTGCTTCATCGTTCTCAAATACATCTAAGATGAGAGGTCCTTGTTGGTCCCAATTGATGAGTTGAGGGTAGACTAAGGGAATGCCATCATTGGTAGTGTCAAAGTTGAGGGAAGATATGGTAAAGACAAAAGTATTATCAGGGTCTCAGATCATGGTATCAGATAGGTCAAGGTCAGTGAAGACTCAATCTAGTTTGTAATCACTGGTTGTACAAGAGTCCTACTCATATTCATTGGAATCGGTTGTACCATAGTAAAATTCTTCAGATGACTCATCAAATGTCTCGATAACCTTAGAAGCATTCAATTCCTCACTTAAAGTTATTGTGGTACTAGGAGCACCAATCTTGATCAGTTTAAACCCCATCCCTAGGCCTTTTGGTCATTTAGATGCAGACAAAGGTTTGGTCATCCCACTTTTATTCAATCCCAATCCACTATGTCCATCATAGAATTTATCCTACATGATCTTGAAAACTTTTCAATACTGTTCTATGGGTATTTATGTGGGTGGAGGATCTTCTTAATTATTTTTTTTGTAGAGCCAGGAGGTCACATATTCTTTGTTGATTGCTTCTTTGCTTAGTTCCCCCCATTTTGTGAAAGTAGTTGTGGGAGGCATATGGATAATGGCCTTAGGTTGTCTTTTGCTTGTCATCAGTTTTCCATATGACTTAGGAGTTGTCAATTTGTTGATACAGTAGGACGTCTTCATGTGATATTCACCACACCCTTTGCCTTGGACCTCAACCTTGGGATCGAAGGATGAAGTCTTGTAAGTGGATGCTTTAGATAGAGTGGAGGTATTGATGTAGTGAGATGCAATGGATGATGAAGACTCTTGGTTGACATGAACTTATTTTTGAGGTGTTATGTGAATATTAGTACAATACTGGAATGGGTCAGGATCATCGACTATTATGATTTTGGTGTCATTGTATGGGAATTTTAGGCATTGGTGATAATGTGGATGGTATGAATTTCATGGCATAAATCCATGGCCGACCTAGGGGGAGGTTGTATGTGAGGTCAAGATCCAAGACTTGGTAAGTAGTGTCCATAACTACGGGTCCAACTCTAATGGGTAGTGCGATAACTCCTTTAGAAGAGTGTTCTTCATTGTCATATGCCTTGATAACAATGATTTTTTTTGTGTCTACACATGCTTCCGAAAATCCTAATATCTTAACTAGTTTGAGGGTGAAAATGTTTAACCTTCCTCCACCATCTACCAAGACTCATCTGACTTTGTGTTTGTGGATGAGGACTTCAAGATGCAAAGTATAATTATGGTTTGTCTTTTGAGTCATATAGTCTTGGTCAAAAAAGGTGACATGATGAGAATTAGTCAAGTAACCCACCATTTCTTGGAAGTGATTAAAATCAAGGTCAGTAGGAACAAAAGTGTCTTGTAGGGCCTAGTTAAGAATGACTCGATGGTCAGGTGAGATACGCAATAACTTAAGGATAGAGATTTGCATCGGTGTCTTTCTCAAATGGTCAAGTAAATTGTATTGGGACTTTGGTTGCTACTATTTTTTTGGGGGAGGAACTTGGATAGTCACCTTGGTTCGACAAGTATTGATAGTGAATTCTGGTGGTTTCTTAATGGTAATGGTATTGATTTGATCATCAACTACACAAATGTGATTTACTATGGTGGTATAATCAAATTTGGAATTTATGTAATTAAAAGAATTGTTGGTTTTATTACCTAAACTAGAGGCCTTTCCTTTTACATGGTCATGTAAAGGACTTGTAAAGACTTTATGGTCATTATTAGATGATTGTTGTTGTCCATTGAATTTGATAGTGTTTTTTTCAACAAGGTCTTGGATGATATTCTTTAATTGTCGAAATTGTGAAAAGTTGTGTCCTTTAGCTTGGTGGTAGTCAAAAAAGGAATTATCATCCCATCATGATGGTTTGAATTATCTTGGGTCATATGGTTTTATGTTAGGTTGTTGTATGACATTGTGTTGCAAAATTTGTATGACGTCTTACATGAAAATTCCTTTGGACTCTTTGTTCTTGTGTGTTTTGGATGGAATTTGCTATTTGATCAAGAATTCTTGGTGTTTTTTTGGATGTGTAGGACCCTCTAAGTGTAGTGGTAGGGCCTGTGTGCATTGCCTTGGCATCAACGAATCCATCATTGGTCACATTTTTGTTATGAGCCCAATTTTTTCTTTTGTCATTTGATGTGTTTTGGGTGGTCATGTTTTTGTTGGAAGTCTTGATTTCTCCCTTGTCAATGATGGCCTTCTCAAGAATAATGCATTTTTCAACTAGGTCCACAAATGAAGTACAAAAAAACATTCGTAACTCATGTTTCAAGTTGGAGTTGAGGTTTTCTATAAATATGACAACTTTTTTTTTCAAGTATTTCGATGAGAAATATACTAGCCAAACCCCTCCATCATTGGAAGAAGGTCACAATTTTTGCACCCTCTTCTTGTGTGGTATGACATAGGGTGGAAATTGTTACTTCATTGTCAATGTTGAAGGCAATTTTTTCTACAAATTTGTCTGCCCAAGTCTCCCCACATTCTTATGCTAGTTGGTAGGTGTGCGAACCACTCAAGTGCTTGCCATGTATGACTTCATGAGAATAGTCTCATTAGATATGTAGGTTCATAGGCAATGTCAATGAAAGATGTTGAAAACTCTCTCACATGTTTCATAGGTTTAGGGTTGCCCTTCCCTCTATACTTAGGAAAGTTAGGTGTGATGTAGCCATGTGGGAAGGGAGGCATGTACATACTATTGTAAAATGGATAGGGAAATAATCCTTTTGTAGAGTAGGTCTTCTTGTTAGACACTTGCATGTTATCTATTTGTTGTTATAGGGCAAGCATTTGAGTTTGTAGAACATCCACTTGCGTGAATGATGTGTCTTGTGTATTTTGAGAGCCCATGTTCGTATGTTGGGATCCAATATTATGGGATGGATTTTGATTGGGTATGTGTGTATATGACGGGTTTTGATTTTAAATATGCATGTAAGGTGGTGTTTGGTTATGAATTTTTTTTATTATGAGTTGGAATATGAGTGTTTTAAGGAGGATTGGATTGTGTATGCCATGAATTTGTAAAGGTATGACCATGTGGATGTTGTTTTCCATATTGTGTGAATGGTTCTTATGTGTTATGTGGATTAGACCCTTGGGTATTGTTTTACACATGTATATGAGGAGTAGTCCCCTGTTGTGACATAATGATATGTTGAGTGGCCCCCATATTTGGTATAAAATTTGTTTTGGGATTCTTATTGATAATAATATTTGGCATTTTGGTTGAGGTATTTATGCCAAGTGGATTGGAAGATGATTACCCTATGGTGTTTGATGTGGAGAATGGATTGGATGAAGCACCAAATGGTTGTGACATAGATTGTGTCATGGTTGGTGTCATTCCTTGTGTCATGTTTTGGGTGCAAAATGGTGAGGTTTGGATTGTTGTTGCATCTTCTGTGGATCCTCCTAATGGTATAGATGTGTTGACTTGTAGGATGGAGCCACTAGAAGTAGGTGTGCTGTTTTCTTGAATTTTCTTATTTGGTGTAGGTGTCACTTGTAGTGTGTTGACATTAAAACCATGGGGTAATGTGGATCCTTCTGACAATAGTTTAGCTAAGAAATGTTGGGGTCTAACTCTATAATTTAATCCACAAAAGAGGCTACTTCAGGATCTTGTGCAACAACCTCTACTTCTTCTATAGTCACATATCCTTATTTCTCTCTAAGGATGAATTTTAAAAATGGATTGGCAAATGATGTTTGTGGTCTAGGTACTCCATGGGAGAAATCACCAAAAGGATCGACAAACTCATCATCTTGTGGGAAAGCCATTTATTTTCATTGCCTTTGGAACCTTATTTCAACCATAAACAACTTGCAAGAAGGAGATGAATGTGAATGTGATATGATATGGTGACTATGAAAAAGTTATGATTATGCCTAGGTATGACCCAAGGTTACGCAACTATTTTTTTGATTATTTAAAGTATAAGATATGTCTACTAATGATACCAAGAGAGGAATTAAAAATGAAAAGATGTCAAATAGGATAGTGTCACAATGAGGTCAACCTTTGCTATGTATAAGACTAAGGTATGCTAAATGTAATGCAAATGTGAAAGGATGATAGGTATGCATTGTGATATGACCTAAAATTATGACTAAGACTATGAAAACTAAGCATCTTGTGGAAAATATAAGGTAAGGCTGATTAATCAAACTAAGATAGCCAAGGTTAGAAAAAAAATTATTTATCAAGACCTTAATGATGGTAAGGACTAAAATTACGAGTTGACAAAGGTGGTATCAAACTAGCCTTGTGATTTGAGGAGCCAACCTAAATGAAAAAGGACTTAAGATGATGGAAAAATGAAGTCAATATAAATCTTATTTTAAAACTATGGGCTTCTCTAAAGTTTGACAAGTTTCCAAAGCTAAAATCTACAACAAGGTGTATGCAAGCCAAGAAACAACCTAATGTTTGACCTATAGCAAATGCAAAGTATGCAATGATGGAAGAATGGAGGGATTGGAAATGACAAGTTTGGAAGCTTGCAAGTCTGTGATTAGAGGAAAAGATGATGCTAAGGAATTGATTAGAAAATGGATTGTCTCATTTTTCCCTAAAATTTTCTACAGCGGGAAGTTGCATCGTTCTGAATGATAGTTGCATCATTCTGGAAATCCTAATTGTAGTTTTTTAGATTGAAGTTGCGGTGAATGACACTCAATTGTGGTGTTTAGTGTGATTTGACCTAGGTTGAATGTTTTGAGTTCAATTTTGGATCTTATTTTTGGCAAACTGTGAATATCAAACATTGAAATAGTCTGAAGACACTTGGGCTAGTCTGAAAATGTCAAAAGTGTATTCATAATGTGTATGTTCAAGGGTTATTCACCCTAATATTTCTATGAGTATAGCACATATCAAAGACAATACCACACATACAAAACACTTGTCCTATCCTAAGGTCAATTGGCTAATGGTGACACTCTTATACCCACTCTAGGAATCTCCTTCAATGCAAGGGAGGGACACCCTTTCAGTTTATGTATCAACTTTTGCTTACGATAGTTGACGAGTAGGGACATCTTGCTATGGAAGGATGCCGCAAATCACCCTCTCCATGGAAAGTCTCAAGACTAAAAGGCAAGTGACTTATGTATAACAAGGATTTTTGTCTCGTTGAAGGGAGCCAAATGTTGGGTGTAAAAATCTTATGGGTGCGATGCTACACCCTTGCAATAAGAATGTCAACAAAACCCAATCAAAGGGTGGCTTCTAACTAGTTGGATCTTAATCTATGTTTCAGGATATATTGGTGCCTATACATGCAGTGGTTCACTCAATTAAGAGGCATCCCAGTCCCTTCCTTAGAAAGGATTTTGATGCATCTCAAGGATACTGGGGGAGACATCCATCAGTATAGGACATCCACACCAGGTGATTGATGAATTTCATCACAAATAAATTATTTATATAGCAAACTAAAACAAAATTAATTCTTGGGTCATTCCCTCTCACAATTCAAGAGATATTCCCTCTAAAGGTAAAAAAAATCAAGATAAGTATGTTATTTTCATCTCCAAGATTGCACGAAGTGCAAGGAGAGAGCATACACAACACCTTTTTCTCACACTCGCATGGTGTTAATTTTTTTTAAAAAAAATCAAAACCAAATGTGTTGGTGACTATACCAATTCCAAAAGATGTTTTTGATTCTTAAGATCTCCAAGTGGTGCGTGAGAAGAGCATACACACCTAAAGGAAAAATGCAAACCACAAGCCAATGAAGACAATGATTTATTTTAATCCTCAAAGCAATATGTGAAAGAAGACACTTGATGCAAGGTTAATTTTAGAACCAATGAGTGGATATGCAAGTCAATTTTAAACCCAATGAGTGAATATGAAAGTCAATTTTAATCCAATGAGCGCGATTAAACAAAATTTGTAAAATGAGGCAAGACAACAAGCTAGAAAAATCAAAAGAGAATGCCTCCTTTCCACCTATGCCACATGCTACAAAGCCAATATTACTACCAGAAAATTCCTAAGCTACCGAATGCAAGATTTTTTTTTTGAGAAATTCTAAAAAATTGAAAATTCTAGAAATCAACTAGTTGCGTCACTATAACTGTTAGTTGTGGCTCAAGATTTTTTGGTAGATGTGGCTTATAATTTTTCTATTATGGATTTTTGGATGGAAACCGCATCGCACAGATGTGGTGGACCCCCTTGCAGTTGCGGTAAATCCCTTCACACTTGTGGTGAACTAACCCTATAACTACAAAACATAAGAAAAGTGCCTGATTTTGATTGTTGATGCCAAGAATTAAGAAGTTAATAGCCTTATGGGAAACTCAGTTAATGAGGGGACCTATTGTGCTAAACTAAGTGACCTCTAAGTTTGTAAAGAAGTTGGCTTCTTTTGTAATTGGGGGGTTGTAAAGGGTAGAAGGAAATGAATGTAAAATGAAATCTAACCTAAGACGATGTGCCAAGAAGTAGATATGGGCACGATAAACCTATCTATTAGATATGATTTAAGGGTCATTCAACAATCTTCTATGTCCCAAAATAATAGAAATCAAAATAGAAACCTGCATAATTTAATCAATGACATAAAATAACTTCCATACATTTACTAAAAAGAAGAGTCAAAGACATGGTCTAAATCAACAAGTTTATATTGAAATTAAAGAAGTATGAGAAAAAATTAATCAATACAATAATGGTACAATATAAAGCTTTATTAAATAGTCAAGCAAGAGAAAGGATGAACAATGACATAGTCTACGAATATTATACAATAAGCTAAAACAATAGAAAAGGCCTGGTTTCTTTCCACAAGTTTTTTGTAAGTTTCGAACCCTTTCTTCCAAAGAAGAAGCAATATTTATAGGAAGAAATCCCACGACATGGTGAGCCAACAATAGAAAAGATTCTGAATCATGAGTGCTGATAGCTAGAGTAATGGGTTCCTTTGGCCGTTGCAATAGAAAAAGATTCGAGCATAGAACGTGGTCATTTATGAACCAGATGCATCCCCTGCAAATGATGGTGATGGTCCCAACAGAATATAGTGCCAACATGTGTCGCTTATCCATGAAGGTAGTTAGAACACATGGAAATCTTGGCGAGGCTCATTGCTTGCTTCCTATTCCTCCTTGATGAAGTCCCAGAAGAGACACGTGGCGACAGGGTGGAGCCTGTGGTTTATTCCTCTCTCCCTACAATGAAAACCTGCACGGTAAAGACATGTGGAGGTATCCTTCACAAAAAAAACTGTCAGTGGGGTCTTCCAAAAAGTGTACAAAGACTGATGCTATGTGGCAAGTAGTCAGGGCCCGATAGAAAAGCGAAGGGAAGCATCTTTCAAATATTTGAATTGTTGATGCATGGAAGTATGTTGGGAGCCATTAGAAGAGTGAAGGAAGAAATCCCTACGAAGAGCGCCTAACAGACACGTGGCAATAGTCAGATGAAGATTTTTTGTAAAAAGGAGCCCGATGATGTTCAAATAGATGGGGCATGGGCTGGTACTTAGCAAAAATAAAAACCACCCAAAGGGAGCTTGAAGAAATTTATGTTCATTTCTTTTAGCGACTACCAGGGGCGTTTCACTTGTGGAATGATTAACCCAAAATTTTTCAGTTCGCAGATGAGAGTCCTATTCATTGGGTGACACAATCAAATCTTGGAGAGAGTGGTCTACAGATGTAGCCAGTTGGCCTCAGATGGTGTCGATATGTCATGTAGATTATCTTGCGCTTCATGTAGATTTATCATTTCTTTGTATGGTAGCGTCGTGGATATATCAACCTAAGAATTAAGTTGGAAAAGCAAACACACTATCGGATGAGTGACACCCTCAATATCCTTTGTAGTAAGGGGATGACTGAAGCTTTGAAAATTGGACGCGTCTTGTTGCTTCTCTTCAATCTTCACTGCAATATGCTTTTCTATGGCCACTAATTCATCTGAAAGAAGCGGGGATGATAGGCCCATTTGATTTAGGTGGGAGAACCTTTCCCACATGCTATTCATGGTTTGGTCCAATGTGGCAACACACTCGCTAGCATGGAGGATGGCTACGTGGTAGTGGATAAACCTATTTTATATTTTGGCAGTGACTTTCTGGTCATCGATCCCTGTGTTTGCTAAGTCTTCATCCCAGACCATGTATAGCTTATCTAACAAATTTTTCACCTCAAGAACTCTCTCTGTGATGGATTTTGGGAATTTCTCAATCACTCCATGAACCTCCCTACCTAAAATTGTTGCCTCTGTCATGAATTGGAGCATCAACTGGAGAGTCAAGTAGAAGGCCTTAACCCTTTCCCAGTATGAAACATATAGCCGCTGGGCTACTTGAAGGAGGTCCGACTGGGTAGCAGGGGGTTGGGGAAGATTCTTCAAGGCGTTGATATCTACATCCTTTGAATCAACATCCTATGTGAGTTTAGTAATCCTTTTGTTTGTGGTCGAAAGTTGTCCCTGCAGGGTTCTTGATTTTGTGAGCCAGTTTGCTTCAACCTGTTCTTTATTTGCTGCTTCCCTCTCAAGGGAAGACTTCATTTCCTAGACCTCACTCTCCCATTGAGTCCGTCGAGCCTCAAAGTCCTTGTCCTTCTGCTGCATCTACTACTCTAATTAAGTGCATTAGTGGTCAAACTCCTCATTTTTTTGTTGCATCTCCTACTCCACTTGAGACAACTGGTCCTGATATTCTTGATTTTTTTCTCTACAACTTGGTGACCAGGTTAGGATCATCGAATTGGAACTTTGCAAGTTCCTCCTAGATTTTAGCCTACTCCATCTTTGCTTGCTATGATAAGCACTCAAATTCTACATCCCTCACTTTGTCCTTCGCTAGTAAGACATCGACTCTCTCCTTGACAATTCTCAACTCTTCTTCTCTCTTCTTCAGCTGGCGATTGGACTTGAGGAAGTCAATGGTCACTACCCACCACGTGTCCTCCATGAGCTCAAATTTGTCTTGCGATTAGGCTATTCTTAGATCAAGTCCCATGTCATACATGTTGTAATCATCAGGTTGCATCTCTCCTTACGATTTGACAATGGTCGGGTACATGGTTGCAAAATGCAGCGATTGCCGAGCCTCATTGAAAATAGCCTGTAGCTTTGGCTCTATTGGATTTTTAGCATGCTTGGCCTTTTGCTTTTGCATCCTGATAGCTCATGCCTATTTTGTCTTATCACCCTCTGAAAAAAATTATGTCAATGAATGGATGAGTCCAACTTTGAAAGGTGCACCAAGAGGAAGGGAAAAAGGGAACAAGAGGGTGGTGGTTTTGAGTGATTTCTTTCTTGGAAGACTGATCATTTGTAGTGGTTGAAGTGGTCATGGCAGATTCCATCAGCTAGGAAAATTGGGTTAGGGTAGACACCATAGTAGCAGGAGTATCAATGGTGGTCGCGAAGGCGAAATGTGAAGTGCTAGCGGATGCAGATTGGGCTGAGGCAAAAGGTGGAAAGGTCTATGGAGGAGTAAAGGCAAACGATACTACCTAGGAGAACTACACGAAGCCTCCCGCAATCATTGTAGCAAAAGTAGAAAAGGAAGGGCCAGTATTTGAAGTGAGGGGTGTCATGGACATAACAAGAGTTACTAAAGATTATGAAGCAAGAGAAGGAGCATAAAATACCTGTGGTGTAAATTATTGTGGTCCTTGGCTTGCTATGGGCTCCTGCGAACCCTCTCCAGAAGCCTCCTCCATGTGTTGCCATTTGATGGGTGGCAAGTCTTCCATGTCTATAGCCTTCAAGTGTTGTTGTGAGGTTGTTCTAGTTATTTTTGCGGTCCAGGTGAGAGTCAACGAAGCCCTCAGACATGATATATTCACCCAAACATTTGAAGAAACCTTGATAGGGTGCTTCATTACCTTCTCTTTCAGCTATTCCAAGGTTGTCTGAACTTCCATTTCCTTCTCCTTTGGTTCCTCAGAATGTGTTTCAACCTCCTCCAAGTTGGTATCTTCATCATCACTTGCATCAAAATCAGGATTCTCATCGTTCCACAATTTATCGAACCTCTCATCAGGGCATTAGATTTATTATAGATAAATCCAAAAATACCTAATCTTTTCTTCGCTCTAGTTGAAATTCCTTGTCAAATTATTGTGAAGAGTAGCCCTGATTGGTTTCTTCTCATTATACTTCAATGATTGGAAGTAGAAATTGAGCCATGGGGCTGACTATCCTCGGTTGAAATATGAATTAGCTCTACCATTAGGTCATTTGCATCCTTTAGTGGATTCCACTTCTTCTCCCAGTAAGGCTAGGGGTTGTGCATTACCTTGACATATTCATTTTTTAAGTCATTGTCAAGGTTGTAATTACAGTTTTTGCAAATAAACACTAGCCCCGAATGAGCCAACTTTGATTCCAAAAATTCATGTATCTTATTCTTGGCCATAATCACTGTCTTAAAGCTCAATAGGCAGGAGAAAAATACTCTCTTCTTGGCCTTTCCTCCGCAAAAACTGAAGTCAATAATTGATAGTTTCTGGAACATTTCGAGGGCTAGCACCCAATCTATGAGACATGCCAGAAGCCAGAATGGTTCTTTAGTGAAGACGCACATCCAGATGAATGTGAAATCCTCTCCAAGAAACCAATCACATTTTAGAGTAAAATTCTGCATATACTCTGTTTGGTCTGAGTTGAGTCGGTAAATACCGTCATCCTCACTCAAATCTTGCAGAATCAAAGTTAAGAAATAGTCCTAAAATGCATAATAATCAAAAGTTATGGAGAGGAGAGTACATACAAAAACTGGCTTTCTTTGTTGATTCTCATCAAATCTATTAGATATGATTTAAGGGTCGTTTAGCAATTTGCTATGTCCCAGAATAACAAAAATCAAAATGGAAACTTGAATAATTTAATCAATGACATAAAATAGCTTCCATACATTTACTAAAAAGAAGAGTCAAAGACATGGTCTGGATCAAAAAGTTTATATTAAAATTATAGAATTTTGTGAACAAATTACTCACTACAATAATGACACAATATAAAGCTTTATCAAATAGTCAAGAAATAGAAAGGCCAAACAATGGCACATTCTGCGAATCTTATACAATAAGCTAAAATAATACAAAAGGCCTGGTGTCTTTCCACAAATTTTTCTATAAGTTTCGAACCCTTTCTTCCAAAGAAGAAGTAGTATTTATAGGAAGAAATCCCATTGCCTGGTGAGCCAACAATAAAAAATATTTTGAATCATGAGTGATGATAGCTAGAGAAATGAGTTCCTTTATTCGTTGCAACAGAAAAATATTCGAGCACAAAATGTGGTCATTTATGAACTAGATGCATCCCTTGTGAATGATGGCAATGGTCCAAGAAGAACATAGTGTTTACATGTGTCGCTCACCCATGAAGGAAGTTAGAACACATGGGAATATTGGCAAGGCTTGCTGCTTGCTCCCTATTCCTCCTTGATGAATTCCTAGAAGAGACATGTGGTGACAAGGCAAAGCTTGTGGTTCATTCCTCTCTCCCTACAATGAAAACCTGCGTGGTGAAGACATGTCGAGGTATCCTTCACAAACGACGCTATCGATGGGGTCCACCAAAAGTGTATGCAGATCGATGCTACATGGCAAGTGGTCGAGGCCCGATAGAAAAGAGAAGGGAACCATCTTTTTAATATGTGAATTGTTAACACGTGGAAGCATCGCGAGAGACATTAGAAGAGCGAATGAAGAAATCCTTGCAGAGAGTGCCTGGTGGACACTTGGCAGTAGTCGGATGAAGATTTTTTGCAAAAAGGAGTCTGATGATGTTCATATGGATGGGGCATGGGCGGGTACTTAAAAAAAATAAAAACCACTCGGAGGGAGCTTGAAGAAATTTATGTTCACATCGACCAAACTTGAAACTAAACTAATATGATATGATTGCTATTTGATAAAACCTGAAACCAAAAACTAGAAACAATCAGAAAATCTGAAAATAAATGCAAACTAATGAAGTTATGATGTCTTAGGAAATTGCGGTGATGCCCGAAGAAGATGCGTCATAGAAACCTGTAGCTGCAAAACACCACAAAAACAAGCGATTTTGATCAAACCAGAGACTAATTATGATGCAAGCCTAATGTTAGATGATAAAAATAAAAACCAATAACTAATATTAAACTATAAATCTAAAATGCAAGCAATCCTAATGATATTCCTAGTTCTGAAATAATTACGGCTTTACAGGCGTTAGTTGCATTACTCTACCTTTCAGTAGTTGTGATGTTCCAACTTTCAGTTGCATCGCAAACCTGAAAATTTTGGAAATTTTTGAAAAATCTTGTTATATTCACGTCGGGTTCACCAATGTAATCTAGGGTAAAATTCTAGGTTAATGTAAAATAACATAAAACTAACCCTAAACCAACAATAGAGTAGAAATAAGTTTTAAAACATGAAAATATAAAGCAATATTACCATAAAGTCTCCATGCCATCATTGGTTCACCTCCATTTCTCTTCTCCATCTTGTTTGAATGTAATTAATGCCCTCATATTTGAGTATGCATTAATAAACCTATGACAATGACTAGCAAAATTTTGAAGATTGTTGTGTCACACTAGCAACATGTACTTGCATATGAACTAGATGGATGAAAATGACAAGAATAGGGTCTTTTATAGAAAAGAAAAATTTGAATGAAGGGTTGAGATTAAAATCCAATAAGACATGACAATCAATGGCCAAGATTGAAATATGTAGTATGAAATAGGGCTAGGGCTAAATTAGGGCAAAGATAAGGATGAATAACTAAGATTGAATTATAAGATAATTTCAATCAAGGGCTGGAATTAAATGAGATGTCAAGAGAAGATTTGATGTGGAAGATAAGATTGACACAAAAAAGGAGGTTGTAAGATAAATTCAAATGAATAATTAAATAATAAAAGTTATTTAGTTATAGAGGACATGTGATCGGTTGAATTTTTTATTAAATAACAATTTAATTCAAAAGTGGGACATTTGAAAAGCCGTTTTTTGAATTTAAATAATAATTTAATTCAAAAATAGGAAGAGGATGACAAATTAGTGGGTAATTAAATAAATAAAATTTATATAATTTAACGATAGAAAAGGCTAATGAATAATTAAATAATTAAAAATAATTATTTAACTATAGTTGAAAGATGGATAAATGATTAAATAAATAAAATTTATTTAATTTTAGTAGAAAGGGACATTAGTGACATAATTAAATAAATAGAATTTATTCAATTAATCAAAAGAGGAAATATAAAGCTATAATTAAAATTATTTAATTAATAGAAGACTTATGACCTTAGGAAATAATTAAATAATTAAATATCAAGGGTTAAAAGGAGAATTAGAATTTGCAGGAGTAGGACAATTTTTAGTTTCTACACGCACTACCAAGGTACTCCTCATAATCCACAACACCAAGGAATACCTCGAATGCACTACCAAGGTATACCCCAAACACAACATCATGGTATTCCATAAACCCAAACTCAAACTCATATTCCATAATAAGGTGTACCTCAAACATAATACCATGGTATCCCTCAAAACCAATATCAAGGAGTTCCACACAATTAATACCAAGGAGTACTTCAAAATCAATATCAAGGTGTACCACAAACTCAACATACATACAAAACACAACAAGGACTCAATCTTCCTTACACACAACATGGTCATCAAGGTCCCATACCTTCACAACATCCCATTTATGACCAAAAAAATTTCATAGGACAAGGCTACAAATACACAAAATCCTCAATCAAACACACCAACTAACGACATAAGTGTTCAAATACAAACCCTTAACCAAAGAATATTGGACATCCAAATTGGAAAGAAAAAGAAGAGCTATGCTCTATAAGATATATGTCCATATCCCTTCGATCAAAAATTATCTATGATACCATTCCCCAAGAACTTTGAAATACCAAAATTTGAAAAATATAGGGGAAGAGGGGATCCAATAGAGCACACACAAGAATTATCAGTAGCTTGTATGGATCTACAATGCAATGATACCTCTTTGATGAGGCTTTTCTCATGAAGTCTCAATGGGGCCGCTATCGAGTGGTTCTCTCATTTATCGCCTGGTATCAAAACATTCGATGAGTTGTCAATCATTTCTTAAACAACATAGGCAGGGATATAACGATCTCCGATCTCTACAAAATTAAATAAATACAAGGGGAATCATTTGCTTCTTATCTACAGATATGGAGACACACAGCCAAAAAATGTAAATGGCCTGTTCTCAAGAAATAGTTCATAGAAATATTTGTCTCTAACATACATGTGGAAATTAACTACCAATTCACCGTGTTGTGCCCTAGTAACTTTGAGGAGACTATTGAACAACCCCAAGGACCAAGCTTCTAGTTTAAGTGATAAACCAAAGATATGGGAAAATAAAAAAAACATAACCAATGATGGAGTGGTCAATGCCAAGGTTGTGTGAAATATACAAACTCCCAATGTCCCACAAAATAATGTTCAAACAACAAAACAAAGCTATACTCCAAATAATGCGCCAAACAACCAACTCAATTATCCTCAAAACAACCAACCAAATAACTGACAACCAAATCAAGGAAATGATAATCAAAGGAGGCCTCCATGGTAATGTGACCAACCTAGAAGAAAATTCACTCCATTGGGAGAACCCCTTGAGGTAATTATGCATGAACTAGTCCAAACAAACCTTATCAAGCTTAATAACAAAACAAGATATGATGAGATAAAATTTAAACCCCCTCGGTCTAATCAGAATGACCAATGCGAATTTCACAAGATCAAGGGTCATACCGTCAGCAATTGCATGAGGCTCAAAAACACCATGCAAGACTTAATGGAAAAAGGAGAGGTCAACATAGAATATTGTCCTAGAAATAAAGACTTAAAAATCTACAAGGATCTAATCCTTGACCATTCTAGGGGAAATGACAAGGGTAAAGGGTAGGATTACCATAAAGCCAACTTCACCTATGACGAATTAATGGGAACCATATCTCAAGCCGATCATACCATCAATTTTATAACCATACTAGGTAGAGATCTCAAGTGTAATATAATGAGACAAAGAGGGAGAGTCAAAATCCAAGGAGCACCACCCCAATAAAAATCCATAATTAAGCCATCAAATGACTACAAAATTGTGGAAAAATAAAAGAAAACTCCAACATTAATCTCCATCCTCAAGATTTTGAAAATTTCACCCACACAAAAATATCTTGGAAAAAGCTCTTGTTGAATCATCAATCCCTAACAATATTAAAACTAATCATTTTCAAGCCATGATTGGTAACATCACTTCCAACCATCACTTGGTGTTTTTTGAGAAATATCTTTCCACAATCAAGATCTCTATCTAGAATTTTGTGTCCATTAACACAAGGTCAAGAGAGTACTGATAGATAACGGTGCAGGCTTAAAAATTTGTACCCTAAAATTAGTAAAATAGCTGGGGTATTTTGACGACATAATAGATAAAAACAAAAGTATCACCATAAGGGCTTATGATGATATGGAGAGAAACTCAGAAGGAACAATTATACTTCTCATTCAAATAGGACAAGCGATAACAGAGACAACATGTCAAGTACCGGATCTTGAGCTACCCTACAAACTTCTCTTGCGACAACCATAGATCCATGCCTTAAAAGTAGTCCCTTCAAGATTCCATCAATGCTTAAAATTTCCTCACAATGATAAGGTAGTTATAATATATGCCAACCCTAAACCTTTTCATTACTATGTAAACTAGGAGAAGTATAAAAATATTCATCAAATACCTAGCAATGATATATCTTTCCACTCATTTTCATATGTTTACCCATCATCACTAGCTTCATCCTCCACTGAATCTCCATCAATTGAGCCATCAAAATCCAATCTCAAGATCCAAGTGCTTGATAAGGGTTGTAAAGAATACCATTTTGACCAATCCTTTTGCATTGGAATGCTTCCCCCAATACCAAAGACTTATGGAGGACCGAGGGAGATCAAGAATGTTCAAGTTGCTAAAAAAGAAGTCAAACCCACCATTTTTACCAAGTGGGGAGACATGCAAGATGAAGAAGTGTTCAAAGAAGACCTATCTTCATGGATTTACAAAGAAGAAGGATGGGAGAAACAACTACCTCCCCTTCCTATTGATCAAACCAATAAAGGATATCAAATAGAAAATCATGGGGTTCACTAGAAAACGTGGCCTTGGTCTACATGAACAAGGTATAAGATAACCGATTATCATAGAAAAGCATAAAAAGAATCTTGGACGAGGTTATTGTTCATTAGAAATGATTACCCCAAGCACTGAAAAAACCTCTTATTAGGAAAGAGCTCCTTCTACCATGGTTGAGACATCAAATGATTACGACCTTATAGATGATGAATTGTATATCCAAAACCTATTTGGAAACCTTAACATAAATACCATCACTTATTGAACCTACATCTAAATATTATCACACTAAAACAGTTTCCAATGAATGGGAATGGGATTATTGTGCCTCTAGTGATTATAACTTGGATACCCTATGGTACCTTGTAACCCCTATACCTCTACCCTATCTATGAAATCCATAAGCTTTGTTGATACCAATGAAAAAATACCCTTGCTTTACCCATAATTAATGGACTAGTATCAACAACATCACACACTTGTTTTGGACTCATTCCATAACGATGAAGCTATTGTAGAGTTCATGGGACTTCAAACTGATATACCAGAAGGAGACCATAAGTCTAGTTTTGTAATGGATCTTAAACAAGGAGCATACTTTGGAGAGGAGATTGCATCCTCCAGTCATAAATAAATTTAAAAATTTAAAAAATCAAAAAGAGATCCCCTCGAGAAAACCACAATGTGGCTCTATCGAATCAAGAAAATAAAAAATGAAGGACATATTTGAGGGTGAAAAGCTTTATGAGGCACTCGAGGATGGATGATTCAATCTCCCCATTGAAAAATATCAAGAAAATTCAACACTCTTGGTTGAAGGTTCCGAACCTATCAACGTTGGCACAACAGAGACACCAAAATAACATATCATGAAGCTTCCTTAGATCTTGAGGAAAAGGAAAACTTCTTGATATTCAATAATGAAAGAAAGATCAAATTTTCCAAGATATTTAGAATTGTCAGGGTTGGATCGAGATTTATTAATACATCACCTAACAGTGCTCCTTGGAGCTAAACCAATCAAATAAAATCTACACAAGATACACCCACAAATAACACTCTTGGTCAAAGTAGAGCTTCAAAAATTGGTAGACGCGGGTTTTATCAGACCCATCGACTATCCTAATTGGATATCCAAACTTGTACGAGTGTCGAAACCCACTAGGGGCATATAGATCTGCATAGAATTTAGGGATCTCAAAAAGGAGATGACTTCTGCCTACCCAATATCGACATGATTGTGGACCTAAATGTGGGGAATGAAATGATTTAATTGATGGATGGTTTCTCCAAGTACAATCAAATAAAGATAGATCCCAAAGATCAACACAAAAAATTTCACTTGTGCATGGGGAAATTTTTGCTAGAAGGTCATGCCATTCAGTTTGAAGAACACAAGAACAAAATACCAAAGAAAAATGACCACTATATTCCATGATATATTGCACATCACCATGGAGGACTATGTGGATGACCTATTAGAAAAATTAATCAAAAGAAAAGATCATCTAGCTAACCTAGCCAAGATATTTGATAGACTAGAGGAATATAACTTGCATCTCAATCCAAAGAAGTGCATATCCAGAGTGAAATCTAAGAAATTTTTGGGTTACATTGTATCTAGAAGAGGTATAGAGGTGGATCCCACTAAGGTTAAAGCTATCTTAGAAATTCCTCCTCCAAAAATATTGAAACAACTATGTATCCTATAGGGAAAGCTTCAGTCCATCAGAAGATTTATTACACAGTTAGGAGACAAATGCCATCCATTCACACATTTCTACATAAGGACATAATGTTCAAATGAGATGGAAGGTGTGATCAGGATTTTCAATAGGTTGAACCATGTGGAAAATTAATGTGGAAAAGGGACTCACAATACAAGAAAAGAATCCCTAATCCTTAATTTTTCTTTTTATTGTTAGGGGATGGTTCATTCAAGGAAACCTAGGATCCCAAATTGGATTGACTATCAACACAAAGGTGAGTCGATTATCAACAAGGGAGACCTAGGAAGATTCCTTAGGCTTTGAAGGGTTCACTATCAAGAAAAATATAGGAAAAAACAACTTGATATTCAACTCACAAAATATAGTAATGCAAGACAAATAATGAGTGCAAATGAAAAAAATAAGTAACAAGTTAGGATGCATGTACTTGGGAAGTCTGGAAATGTGATAAGGATTCTAGAAATGCAAAAATTCTGTTAAAATATGCTAGGGAGGAATAAGACGCCCTTACTACCTTCTTCATCCCGCTGCTATTTTTTGGGGCAAGCATAGAATCTTTGGATGTCAGAATAGAATCTGAAAGAATGTTTGTGAAATACCTCTAGGAGAACTAAGACACCCTTATTGTCTTCTTATTCCTGATATAAATTTCTACAATTTTAGAATGTGATCCTAAGGTCCAAGGTTTGCACTTCCTTCTTAGATCTCAGGTCCTGAAACTTCTAGCTCTGGCCTATAGGTGACTTTCTATGAAGATGACAACTTTGCAATACAACTTTGAAACTTTATAAATTTTCACTTCAAATGATCTTCAAGTCTTCAACCTAAATTTGCAAACACAAAAATACAAGAGAGGAAAAACTTGTTGATTTTTTAGTAAATGGGGGTTTGCCTTGGTCAAACCCTTGTTGGTAATAAAACCTTGGAGTGAAATGGAATAATGAAGGGGAATGATGAATGAACAAAGTGCTATGTTACAACTAACCAAACCCTTGTTATGAAAGCTTCAAACTTGTGTGAAGTGGCTAACTTGAATGTAGATCTTGAATTGGATGAATGCTTTATAGATCTTGACTTGAATTGCTTGCTTGAATCAAAACCCTACATCACAAATGTTAGCTCAAAAGAAAAATGATGCAAGAATATCTTTGACATAATGCTTGAATCTTGATGATGGATCCAAATTTTTGATGAATTTCTCTTGAATACTCTCTTGATCACAAATTTGGTATAATGCATGAATACTCAAGTTTCTAGGATGAAAATGAGTGAAAGAACCTTGTATTTATACTTATCCATGCTTAATATCCCAAAACTACACTGCAACAAGTCGACATATGAAATAATTA
Source organism: Sequoiadendron giganteum (assembly GCA_007115665.2). Classification (NCBI taxonomy): domain Eukaryota; kingdom Viridiplantae; phylum Streptophyta; class Pinopsida; order Cupressales; family Cupressaceae; genus Sequoiadendron; species Sequoiadendron giganteum. Next base: position 476,918,563 of record CM021102.1, read on the forward strand.
ATTAAAGGAGGTTAAATCTCATCAAGATTTAAAATTAAATCCTGAAAATAACTTAAGGGGGACTAAGACACCCTAGATGGTGTCTTAATCCAGAGGCTTGAAACTTAGGGCACAAAATCCAAAAAGGGTTCCTTTTAAGATTATTTTTAAAAGAGGGTCCCAAGACCTTTGGAGGACAAAGATTCCCTAGGTGGCATCTTAGTCCTAGTCCTAAAATCAAGGACACAACCAAAATCATTAAATTATCATTTATCCTTTGATGCTTGTCAGGATCAGCCATAAAAGAGATAATTTATTAGGCTTGTGGATGTAAAATAGGACCAATTAAGGCATAAATAAGGATAAAAAAAGCGAGGACCCAAACAAGTGTGAAAATGCAAGGGTATGCATTTTCCTACACTACATTTAGCCCCCACTTTAGTGAGAGGATGATCTTTCTTCAAACTCACACTAAAGTGGCCAACCATGCAATCAAGAGGGCTTCAAATGTACGAATGCTAGTAAGATATGATGACAATAACCAAGAGGGTGTCCAAGCCCCTAGGATTAAGATCCTATGATAAACCAAAATAGGCATGAAGGAACACACTTGTGGATGATATATGAAGCCATAACCAAATCTCCATCATACACCATAAAAAATAGAAGAACGAAAAAAAGGAAAAAGAAAATTATGCTACCAATCAAGCTTTGACTAGTTATCCAACGTGTTGTGGATCAGGTCTAGGCTATTTTTCCAAAAAGGGTTTACAAGTAGAACACGCTATCCACTATGCAAAAAAATGCATGCTCACAAGGGCTAGTGAAGCTAGTTGTCCACTAGGTGAGCCCCAAGAGATTCATATCAAAGTCATACCCCATGACTATGATAAGGAAAAAAATGCACGCTCACAAGGGCTATTGAAGCTAGTTTTCCACTACGTGATCCCCAATGAACCATATCAAAGTCATACCCCCATGAATTTAATAAGGTACAAAAATTCAACACAACAAGAAAGAGGTATGTTCAAAGGGATTTTTCTTAGTTCGTGTGAGGTCTCTTCTTAGGGAACATTGTGCCTAATGTCTCCAAGAGAGGACAAGTCAAAGAAATATCACTCTCAGAGGAGATCAACCTAATGACACCACCAAGAAAAGAACACATCGTAGGAAGAAATAAAATCACACAATGAAACATGCGTGTCGATGTATGCCCCCACTTTAAAGCGGTTGCTAACACCATTGATGCGAGCAATTGATTTAAAGTAGAAGAAGATATGAGAGGCTTATTCGAAAAGCCCTATGCCAAGTCATATGTTTCTAAACTGAACCACATCATGAATAAGTATGTCACAAGCGAGTTGATGAGAGTAAATTGTGTTCCATTTTATGCCATGTTTAAGCCTATTTCATACGCTTTCATACCATCCCCACATTTCATTTCCATTCCATCTCTATACCATTTTCTCATTCTATGTTGCATATGGTTTAATATATATAGGTAATATTTAATTTAGTTATTAGATAATATATTTGAATAAATACATATGATTGTATTTGTTTAACATGTTGATTATGAGCTACAAAAAACCTTCTTGTCACTTTCTGGTCAATAACTTTTGCATATTACTTTTCAACCAACAATATTCTGTCATTTTTTCAAAATATTATGTCAACCTCCAAGGTGGCATTGATGCTGACTGTGTTCCAGATCTAAAATAAGCACGAAGAACCCAACCAATATCCCTTATGTGCTATTTCTATGTTGATTACAACAAAATTAAATTTGTGATGAAAAACCCATGATGGAGATATAGGAACTCACAGACCTTCCCATTTTCTATATTTGGTTGTTGTTATAATAGAGTAGTTTGTGGCCAAACGACCATGCTGTGCAATGTATTTTAGTTCCTTCTTTGACCACGTTATTCTCTCCTTTTGATCGCCACCTGAACACTATCATTTTGTATGGGTATGTGGTAAAGCATTTGTTATGTAAAGGAAATCAAAATATGTTGTAACTGATATATTTTTATTATGTGGCCATAACTTAAGGCCTTGTGTAGACTATTAGTTTGTTGGATATGAGCCAAAATAGGTACTTTATTCTTGCACCCAGTTGTTATAGATTGTAGATATATATATGTAGCATAATATAAGCTGAGGATAGATTAATATAGACGTAGATTTTTGTACATGGATTTTCTATAGAAAAATATTATATGAAGACTTTGTACCACTCTTTTGGTAAATAAAAAATATCATTTATTCCAATCAAAACAAAATAGAAGATATTCGTGCTCCATCACTAGACGTACTAAGGAGGAAAGATCCACTTCTCAGGATGTGTGGTGATTTATATTAGATTAGTTGTGCATTTATTTATTTATTTTATTAAATGTCATTTCTATTTTATTTGTAGGCACAATTTGTTGTTTGTTTCTCATAAGGTTATTTTCTAGATCAAATATTCATGTTGTATATTGATTTATGATCTCTAGATTAGTTTTCTTTGGAAGTTGTGAGTTTAATTTCAGATGTTGTTGTTCCTATTGCCAGTAAGTGACAGTTCCTATCACAGTCTCATTTTGACTTTCTGTAGGATTATTTCCATGTGTTGTAGCTGTATTTCATCCACTTGGCTCATGATTTTCACCCCTTTGATTGGCATATAGCCACAACACCTCTCACAAGTTTATGCCCCCAGATTGCAATTTATTATAAAGTATCAAATCCTTCTCATGATTTACTCCAACATTGGCCTATCATGATTCAACTTAAGGCATGTCATCCACATCCCAATATTTCTCTTACATATACATGGAAGGCGGTCAAATAGCCAAAAGAGATAATGACAAGTGACATATGAGGACAAGGCTACCTAACCCCTTGCCCCCACTTAGTGTAGGATAAGGGTGAGCCAAAATGATTGAAGAGAAACATACTCATGTAAAAATCAACATGAATTAGAGGAATTAGGTGCTTCAACATGAGGAAGAGCACCACATTCCTTAAGATGTTGAATTTTGTTACTCAAAGCTTTAAATTTATTAGTACCATGACCATGGAATCTATGATATGCATAGAATGAATACTTATAGTAAAATTTCTTTCATGTTCTTGGAGGGAGGAGTATCAAAAAATATTGGAGGAGTCTCGACAAGATACCCTCTTGATCAATGGTAGATATTTCTTTATTTTACGAAAAATATATCTCTTGCTTAGTACAAGGTGTCATACCTACACAAGACTCTTCAGATTGTGAGATTTTGTTCTCTTCTTTAAAGGAATATGTAAAATCTATAGATTTAAAGTCGTAAGTGTTTTGAATGATGAAATTGATGTTAAGTTAGGATTTATTTGTTTCTTTCAAAGGATAAAAATCAAGACCACTAATGTCTATCAATTCTAGATGCACTATTGTTAAAGTTGGCTTAGAGGAATCTTTTGTAACAGTGTTGATATTGAGTGAAGGCTTGTTTATTTCTTTCAAAGGAAAATAACCAAGACCATGATTTTTTTCTTGCATGTAATATTGTATAGGGACACAAATACCTTGTTCTCGAGCACCACATCCTTTTCCACTATAGCCCAGTTGTTTCATAATCTCATAAACTTTTCCGTAGAGCTTCTTCATCTCTTTCGGATTTGATGGTGTCTCATAATTGTTTGTGTTAAAATCAATGGTGTAATTGTTGCATGTTGAAGATTCACCTTGTGTAAGCTCTTTTTGTGTTGACATTATTGTTTTCCTTTTTCATTCTTTAGTTTTATTATTGGTTTTGTATTCTCCTATGAATGAAGGTGTGAAACCTAATGAACCCCAATCATCTTCCAAAAATTTTGTGACTTCCTCAATGTGTTTTTCTTTATGGTGCATGTGTTATAATTGTGTAGTTGGTGATAATATTTTCAAAGGATTCTCTTTATTTTTCTAAATGTACAAGCAAATTTTTGGTTCAGGGTCAACTTCGAGTGTGTACACTTTGTTATTGTATACATACTTCATTTTACGATGAAGGGTAGAGGGTACCCCATTCATTTCATGGATCCACGACTTTCCCAAAAGAAGACTATATCAAATATCATGAGGCATAACATGAATATGAGTTTGTAATTTAGCCTTTCTAACTATTATAGGTAAAGTGATCACTCCAAGCGGTTGCTTTCCTACATTTTTAAATTACTTAATAGATAAAGAATTAGGCTAAATTTTTGATTTATCCATACCAAGACTATCCAAATGGGTTACACTACAAAAATTAAGGGCTAAGCCATTGTCTAAAAGGTTTCACTTAATCCTTATTGTATTGTGAATAGCTATTATAATGAATGCTTCATTTTTCTTTTTTACTTCCAAAGGGGGGAGTTCAATTTGGGGGAAAACAATGTTAACATTGAATCCTTGAATCATGGCTGCTATGTCATTTGGTTGCACATTATAAGGGATAGGAACTTATTGTAAGGAATTTTGAACCATGTTATGATAGTGAGGGGAGGATTGAATAAGGTCCCACAATGATATCTTAGCAGGAGTGTTCCTAAGTTGTTGAAATAGATCATACTCATTTCCACGAGGACCTGGTAAGATAGGGTTAGGTAGGATAGGATTAGGCAATGGGAGGGATTTTGAAGGTGTTTTTCTTGGTTGTGGATTTTTCCTAGTGTTATATGTATGAGAAAAATATTATAACTTGATTGCTATGACACATTATTCTTAGGTGATTCAAGGATAAGGATAGGTTTATTTTGAATTTGCGATCGTTGTGAGGGGGGGTAAAGAATTAGAGGATTATTAGGATGACCCATGGGGTATGTAGGAGGTCCATTAACCAAAGGGGATATAATGGACACATGCACATTCATAACCTCAACGGTATTGATTTTATGTACTTCCAATAAAGGGTAATCTAGAATCACCTTTTTACCATCATGAAGGATGCCACATTACTATTGTTGTCATTTTCTTGCACCATGATATTCTCCCTAGGAGGAGAGTGTTTAGGAGAGATACAAACCAAATGTTCTTGAGATTCAAGGATTGGTTCTTCATCGTAAATATGGGAATGATCAATGGTTGAATTTCCTTCCTCAATAAAGTTTTCCTTAGGTGAAGAGGGGAAACTAATATTCTCATGAGTTTCATCAATCAAAGTATCTTCTTCACAACTAGGAGAGATACTAGGAGAAGGACAAGTATAATTTTTATGATCATTTATGATTTCATTCCTTTGTTCCCTAATTTCTTCCAAAATAGGATAGATAGGGGAAGGATAATAAAGAGGGTTGTTATAGACCTTAAAGATTTTTCATCTAACACCAACATATCCTCATCATTTACAATCTCATCTTCCACTAAATTATTCTCACAAGAAAGAGGGGAATGGAAATTAGGTAAGGTAATGTTTAGGAATGTGTCTATGATCTCATTTTCTTGTGCTATAATATCTTCCCAAAGGGGAGAAGGAGAAGGACAAGCAAGACTTTCATGATTCTCAGCGATTGTATCTTCTTTCACCAAGATACCTTCATCACTAAAAGGAGAGGTATCAGGAGAAGAACAACTATGATTTTCATTAATATCTATGCTTGTATCATCTTCTATCACATCATTCCCACAAATAGGAGAGATACGAAGGGATGTATGTTTAAGGAAAATGTCAACACTTTCATTCTTTTGCAGTAAGAGACTCTCATAACTAGGGAATGTATTAATGAATGACTAACATGATTATTGACTAACTTTTTCTTTGAAAAATTGGAAAAGACCGATACCAACATTTGTGAAAATTAATCTATACAAACTCAAAATGAAATGTAAAGGCCCAAAATGAAATGTATAAATGCAATTTTCAGATTTCAAACAAGGTAACTTACTAATTACACTATGTAATGAAATGTTATGAATGAAAATTTGGAATGAAGAAATGCATGAAAAGAACCAATTTAAGCTAGATTTAGTAAAATGCATGAAACAAAAGGTTAACCCACTAAAACAAATAACCAATGGTAGCAAAAAGAAGCACAAAAAGAATATTTAAACCTTGAAAACTACAACTTCAAATTCAACAAGGACTAAGATGCTAGCAAGGGCATCTTGGTCCTATTGATGAAATTTTGGGGTCCCAGAAAGTGGAACAAAAATTAATCAACCTAGATAGGATTCTGAGGCAAAAAACCACAGAGGACTAAGACTCCAATAAGGGCATTTTAGTCCCAGTAGAGGTTTTTTTCAAAAAAATAGCAAAATATGGATTGATAATAGTGTTTCCAGGTTGCCTACCCAGGGACCTGATGTTTAAAAATAGAAAAGTGTGCCAATGAATGTAAAAAAAAGTGACTAATGACAAGAAATTAAATGCAAGGTTGGATACAATTTTTTCAAATTTTAAATGTAATAACAATGTTCCTAAAAGCAATTATGATAATTGACAATTCAATTTTAAGTTTTTCAATGAGATAAGATGATGGAAGAAAGAAAAAATGCAACCTATATGCACTTTCACTAATTAAAATGTGAGAAACCCTATATGTACTTTCAATAATACAAGATGCAATGTAAGAATGAATGCAACCTAGATCTAGGACCTTAGTGAATTCCAAATTAGAAAAGGAATGCCCAAAATGAACCATGGTAGAAAATGAATGTGGAAAAGGGACTCACAATACAAGAAAGGAATCCCTAATCCTTAATTTTCCTTTTTATTGTTGGGGGATGGTTCATTCAAGGAAACCTAGGATCCCAAATTAGATTGACTATCAACACAAAGGTGAGTCGATTATCAACAAGGGAGACCTAGGAAGATTAATTAGGCTTCAAAGGGTTCACCATGAAGCAAAATATTGGAAAAGACAACTTGATATTCAACTCACAAAATCTAGTAATGCAAGCCAAATAATGAGTGCAAATGACAAAATTAAGTAATAACAAGTTAGGATGTATGTACCTAGGAAGTCTAGAAATGTGATAAGGATTTTAGAAATGCAAAAATGTTGTCAAAATATGCTAGGGAAGACTAAGATGCCCCTACTATCTTCTTAGTGCTACTGCTATTTTTTGAGGAAAACAAAAAATCTTCGGATATAACATAGTCTAAAATAATCTCTATAAAATACCTCCAGGAGGACTAAGACGACCTTAATATCTTCTTATTCCTAATCTGAATTTCTACAATTTTGGAAAGTGATCCTAAGGTCCAAGGTCTGCACTTCCTTCTTCTCAGATCTCAGGTCCTAAAACTTCTAGCTCTGGCCTATAGGTGATTTTCTGTGAAGATGAAAACTTTGCAATACAACTTTGCACTTCAAATGATCTTCAAGTCTTCAACCTAAATCTACAAACACAAACATACAAGAGAGGAAAAACTTGTTGATTTGTTAGTAAATGGGGGTTTTCCTTGGTCAAACCCCTTATTGATAATTAAATCTTTGAGTGAAATGGAATAATGAAGAGAAATGATGAATGAAAAAAGTGATATGTTGCAACTCACCAAACCCTTGTTATGAAATATACAAAATTGTGTGAAGTGGCTAGCTTGAATGTAGATATTGAATTGGATGAATGCTTGATAGATCTTGACTTGAATTTCTTGCTTGAATTAAAACCCTACATCACAAATGTTAGCTCAAAAACAAACATGATGCAATAATATCTTTGACTTGATTCTTGAATCTTGATGATGGCTCCAAATGATTGATGAATTTCTCTTGAATGCTCTCTTGATCATAAATTTTCTATAATGCATTAATACTCAAGTTGCTAGGATGAAAATGAGTGAAAGAACCCTGTATTTATACTTATCCATGCTTAATATCCCAAAATTACACCACAAAAAAATGACATATGAAGTCATTAATTAAAGGAGGCTAAATCCTGCCAGATTTGAAATTAAATCCCAAAAATAACTTAAGGGGGACTAAGATACCCTAGGTGGTGTCTGAGTCCCAAGGCTTGAAACTCAGGGCACAAAATCCAAAAAGGGTGCCTATTAAGATGCTTTTGAAAAGAGGGTCCCAAGACCTTTGGATGACAAAGATGCCCTAGGTGGCATCTTATTCCCAGTCCAAAAATCAAGGACACTCAACCAAAATCATTAAATTATCATTTATCCTTTGATGATTGTTAGGATTAGCCATAAAAAGATATAATTTATTAGGCTTGTGGATGCAAAATAGGACCAATTAAGGCATAAATAAGGATAAAAAATCAAGGTGGACCCAAACAAGTGTGAAAATGAAAGGGTATGAATTTTCTTACACTACATAGGTAAAGGATTATTTTCTCACTCCCCTAGTGTTGATGCCTCCAATTCAGGATAAGGCAATGATTTTGTATGTATCTACAACAATAAAAGCTTTAGGAGGTTTAATAGTGCAACTAGATGACCAAAGCAAGGAAAGAGTAGTATACTATATCAACCAAACCCTGGTGGTTATGAATTAAACTATACATTCATAGAAAGAGCATGTCTATTTATAATCTTCACAACACAAAAGCTTATACACTACACATTAAATAGAATAATCAAGTTGATATCAAAAGTGGATCCCTTAAAGTATCTCTTGGAAAAGGAGGCTGTTATAGGAAGAATTGCTAAGTGCGTCATGATACTTAGCGAATTTGATATAGAATATTTTAACAAAAAATCCATAAAAGAACAAGTGATAATAGATCAGTTAGTAGATGCACCTATGGAAGATCATTAGCCCTCATATCAAAATTTATAGACAAGAGCATTCTTATGACCACTCAGTTAAGCCGTTGGACCTTGTACTTTGATGGATCCCACACTCAACACGACTCAAGGGATTGTATCCTATTTCTTACACATTAGGGAGATAGTATACCCAAAGCTTACAAGATCAAATTTCCATGTACTAAAAACATATATGAATATGAAGCACTCATCACTGGACTGAAGATGACAATAGAATGGAAAATAAAGGAACTACAAGTCTATGGTGACTCCCAGCTAGTCATAAGGTAGGTAAATAAAAAATACCAGATGAAGGATGACAAGCTCATGTCGTACAAAATAATGGTGGAAAACTTGAAGTAATACTTTGTGGTCATCACCTTTGAAAAAGTTCCCAGAATCAACAATAAAGCATCATACGCTATGACAACAATAGGTTCAATCCTCGACATACCCCAAAACATTCCCAAATACAAATTCCTCATGGAGAAACTACTTATACTAGCATTTGATATCCTAGAATTAGAACTCATATGTGATGTTGTTAGTCTTGATTGCCTTGGTACCAAGACACATTTTCGTATATCCAACATGGGATCATACCCCCTCATTTAACGAAAAAATTAAAAGAAAACCTTTGTTCGTAGAACCTCCTGATTCACCATCCTAGGAGATACCCTATATTGTCAAAGTCTAGATGGTATGTTACTCTAAAGTCTCAATGTAGAGGAAGCTCAAATTTCCTTAAAAGAAGTGCATGAAGGTGTTTGTGGGTCTCACTCTAGTGGAGCTAATATAATAAAGAAGTTGCTAAGAGCAGGGTATTATTATCCCTCAATGGAGCAAGAATCCATTCATTACTCAAGGAAGTGTCACCAATGTCAAAAAAACATTGATCTTGTTCATGCACTAGCACAAGTGCTATGACCTATAACTACACCATGAACTTTCTCACAGTGGGGACTTGACTTGATAAGAAATATATCTCTCACTTCATCCAATGGGCACAAATTCATCATAATTGCAAAAAAATACTTTACAAAGTGGATAGAAGCTATTCCATTAACTTACATCATAGGGAAACAAATATCCAAGTTTATCTTGAATTATTTGATTTGTTGATATGGAATTTTGCAAACTATCATAATAGATAATGAAACTCCATTTAAGAACTAAGATGTGCATGAGATTTTCTCAATATTTTCTATCCAACACCATTTTTCAACCCCACATTATCCCCAACGAAAAGGCTAAGCCAAAGCATATAATAATACCATCCTAAAAATATTGGCACCTATAGCTAAATCTCGCCTTATGGGATTACTGAACTAGCATTCACACACCCATGGGTGCGAAACCTTTTTCCTTGGTCTACAGATCTAAAGCAATCCTACCTATCAAAGTCAAGATCCCATAATTGTGAGTATCCTTCAAGGACATGGTCATCAATGAGGAATATTGAGTATCTAGACTTAATGAGCTAGAACTCCAAGATGAAAGACATTTGGGCACATTAAACTGTCTCCAGGTTTATCAGAATTAACTCAAATGAAGCTATAACAAGAAGATAAAGAACATAAGATTTCAAGTTTCTGACTTGGTATTGAAAGAAAATCAAAATATCCAGCTAAATCAGGATGGGAAGGGTAAGTTTGAACCAAATAGACTAGGTTCTTTTATCATAAAAACAAGCTATGGCTCTGGAGAATATCAGTTGGCTACTCCTGAAGGAGAAAATTTAGCTGAACCTCTGAATAGTAGCCACCTAAAAAAGTTTTATACTTGAGCACATCAAAATATCCCAAGAAAAAAAGCAAAAAAAAATAAAAATTAAGAAATAAGTAAAGAGAAATAAAACATCCTTTAAGTGAAAACCACCTTTTGGCACTTCTAGGACCAATACCATAGTGAAAACTTCGTAAACAAGTGCTATATTTGAATAAGTTCCGCATCTCTATCAATCGACACTATTTGTCACATACACCCCATTCGTCCCATAATGAAACATGTATCCATCTAGGGCTCGATAACCTATCAAGTGTTGAACCTTGTCGTATCATCTTTATCCATCTACCCTAATAAACATAATCTTGTTTCAAATTGGGGGAAACCTCTTGAAATTTATAGCAAATTGGATCCTTGTTCATCCCATCACTATCAAAAACTTTGAAAACTAAAAAATATCCAGAAAACAAACAAAATCAAAACAAAGTGCAAAACATCAAAATCCCAAAAGTATTGTAGGTCATCTCCGGATGAGTTGCATTGAGTCAAAATAAGAAAACTATGATATTTTTTGTGTATAATATAGGAAAGGCCATCATTGATGAGCCCTCGAGGCCCTAGGTTAGTCCCCTTACGTGTCCCTCTTAGTTTTTAAACTTGGTCAAAAATTCAAAAAACATTCAAAAATCTAATAAAAAATCCAAAAACATTTGTAAAGAGTTGGAAAAATCCAAAAACAATGTCATTCAATATAGTTGAACTATGATGCATCCGTGTTGATCACATAGGCACTAGGCCATCATCAATAAGCCCCTAAGGGACTAGGTCAGTCCCTTTAGGTCCCCCTATTTGTCTCTAAATCTTTCAAAAACAACAAAAACATCATCAAATAATTTAGAAAATATCAAAAGTTCATTTACACTGCCCACAATAAAATTTCCATTCATAATAAACAAAAATCACCTTCAACCTTTGACAAACATAACCAATAATAAAAACAAACATGAAATCAAAACTTCCAAGGTAAATATTGAAACAAATAGATCCCTATCAGACTGAAACAATGCTTAAGTATGAACTGCCGTACCTTTATTTGAAAATCATTATCAACAATCCTAACGTGAGTTTTAATGGATAAAACCTTCCTACAATAGACATCATAATTGGCTTACATCATGAAACATAAAAAACATCTATGACAAGTGATACAACAACATTGTTTATCTTTCCCGATCTTATCTTTTTGATTTCTCTTATTGTTACATTCCTAGGATCTCTCAAAGATGTGCATAAGGATTTAGAGAGGAAGGAATGGGGCATTGATTGTTGATTTATGTTTGTTCTATTTGATAGATATTTTTTTGATATACCACAACAAATACTTTCTTTTTTCTATGTGTGGAAGTAATTTTTGAGCATGTCATATAGCGGTTGCATGTTAGGTACTCCATGCCTCTTTGTGTAAAAAAAATGAAATGTTTTGAAATTTCTCACCCATACACTCTAATAGGGTTTATGTATGTTGGTATAAGAAAGGAATTTTTTTTTTTGTAGAGTCAAAGTCCACGTAATGGATACAAAGCCACCTTGGTCATCAATACCTTGGTACATCATGTTTTTTTGCTACATCAATAAGGATTGTTAAAAATATGAAGTCTCTATGAAAGAAAAAGAAAATTCACCAATGACTAAAAACATCAATTTTCTTCTAAAAATCCAACTAACACTTCTAACTAACGGATCCACCCTACATCACAATATAATTAGTACCACATGCATCTTGCATCCCCATAAACTCATCAGTGCATATCATGACCATAATAAAATGAAAACATCATACATCATATATCATCATCATCTATTGCATACATATATAAATCATCTATCGATCCATATCATATAATTGCATTAGAAAAGTACAAAAAACATGAGCATATAATCATAAATCATCTATCATATACATATAAACATCCATAAACATCTCATAAAACATATATGAGGCATAACATGGTATATCTCATATATTTCATAAAAACTGGAACTATCATATACATCATCAAACATCACGTGTGATATCAAAATATAAAAAATATATATACAAGCTCTTAGATGGGCTGATGAATGTATATACAAAACAACATGTCTACACAGAGTCTCAGGTAGAATAAATAAGATCATAAAAGATATCTACCCTATTGATCATCTCTTAGAGGAGGCTGCTCCCCATCATGATGGGACATGTGTTGACTATGTGCAGGAGACGGTTGAGGATGCATAATCCACAAAGATGACTATGGCTATCTAATAGACTATCCTCTTGACTCTGCACCTGTGGTAGTGCTCATTTCACCACAACAAGGATGTCTCTATCCTCTCGGTACAAATGCCTCATATAAAGTTAGATAGTAAGTACTCTCTCTCATGAGCTGATCCTACTCAACCTAATACTAATCCAAGGGAATAGAGGAGGCCAGGGTAATCTCTGTAGTCAATATTTGCTGTCTCTCTATTTCTAGCTCCTATCTCAATGCATCTCTCTTGGCCTTGAGTGCATCCCTCTCTACAGTCAAAATGACAACCTGCACATTAGTGGTTTGTCATCAAGAAATCTTGGTGCCACTCTTAGCTACTTGGGAATCTCTATCAAAAATAAGCTACACAATCTGCCCTATCATGTCCTATTGTGGGGGAGGTCCCTAAGGTGCCTATGGTCCCTGCTACTACTGCCCATCCTGCCCATCTTGGCCATGATGTTGATCTTGATCACCATAACCTCGAGCTCTATCAAGATACTCTACTATAATCATTAGCCTTTGTTTGTCACCCCTCCTCCCGGTAACACTAGCCACCTTCCAAACTTGACCTATCACTGGCCCAACACCAACAAGAACTGTAAAGGTCATCGATGGGACCACCATTGATTGTAATATCTAGTCGTACCTAGATCTAGGGGACAAACTACCCATCCCCATCCAAGTGGAGAAAGTGCTCAGAAATTTGTGATTGTTGCATCAAAATATGTTGTCGACCACCAAACCCTGACCTCTCAGGCTATTTGTCCAAAGCGTGCATGGTAATCATCGACAAACCTAATCTTCCTCTCTCCAAACTATTAGAGAACTTTGTTAGGAAAATACCTCTTAAGGATAATATCAACACAACCTACCAGCCATTGTGTCTATCTACAATATGGAAAATTCTTCATGTCATCTATCCAAACCTCATAGGCTAGCCATGACCTCTAGATAAACTCAATCATATCATCGAATATGTCTCTCCAATAAGATAACCTACCTAGCCAGGTGTAATGCAAGTAATCAGAATATTTGTAAGAGAAGGGTTCATGGGAATCCCGATGAAGTATGTCATCTGGCCTAGTCATTGCGATCCTCTCCAAAGCCCACACATGTATAAGAGTCATCCCACCTAAATAGAACTGTCGCCTTGATATACTACCTCATGCATATCTTTGTACAAATGTGCTAACACACACAAACCCCAAGCATATCTGGTCCCATGCTCCATCATATACTCTATAAAAATTCCCTAGCCAATATGAAATCTCCTACCTCTGTGATGAGGCATCAATGGATCGATAATCAATCCTGCCAACACCATAGACGTAGCATCGAGACTGTCGATAAATGGAGACAAATCTATCTTAGAGTCCACTACATGTAGCTGCCGCACACCAAGTACTCATTGCATGGCAAGGGTACCTTGCCTAACATCATAGGTGACACACTATGAATGGGGATCCTTAGAATCCTCTAAACATCCTCAAGGGTATTCATTGCCTTGCTATTAGGAAGATGGAAGGTCGATGACTCAAAATTCCATCTCTCAACCAGTGCAATCATCATCACCCTATGACATCTGATCTCAGGCATATAATAGATATATTGAAGACCCACTGCATAAAAAAGTCCCTCTCAACCACTTGAAACTCGACAATGAAATCCAATAGCTGTCGCATTCATCGCTCTCTAGAATACAATGGTTTGAGAACTGCCTACAAACATTCAACCCAAAACGTCAATTTTTTTCTAGAAAATCAAATCAAAAACCTAAAACTCAAGCAAACTGGATAAAAAAATTCATTTTTGACAATAGAAAATTTTGACGGTGGCCCTATTTTATAATAGTGGCCTTGTTTAGTATGATAGCGGTAGCTTTATATAGTAGCGAGCTTATTTTGATATGTTAGCGACTACTTTTATCAAAAGCAGTTACAATGCTAAATGGTTTATAATAGCTTGGTTAGTTTTTGCTATAACGATCGAACAACATAAATTACTTTTTACTATAGTGGTTAAATTATATGATAGTGAGTAATTTTTACAATTGCGGTCATATTACCTAGTACACTAGCGTGCAAATCGAGATAATAGCGCCAAAAGCATGAAACTATCGCTATCATTCTATAAAATTTTGAGCATTAAATATAAAAATAAGAAATGATGAAAGTGAAAATGAAAAGAGTACGTACCACGATGCCTATGTCTGTTGGCCTCCCAAATTGACAAACTACATATTCTCTGTGTGGGGTACCTGTAATCCTCACCATCACAAATTGACAATCATAGTAGAAAGATCTCCAAAGGCAAGAAATTCCTAAGACTCAGACTACAAATGAGGAAAAATAAAACCCTAATTTCCTATTTTAACCCTCTGAAACCCTAATTTTTACCTTGGGAACCCTCCTAGGTTTAAATTTTGATTACCTTTGAACATATGGAACCATAAACATGAGCCCTATAGCCTAATTTTTCATCATCTACACATCTAAACTACATCAGAACCTTGTTGAGAGATTGCCCAAAAAAGTACTTTTTTTGTTGACCTCTCGAGGGGGCAACCCAATGTCGTACCATCTTTTCACTAATTGTCGGGGCACAGTGGGGCATATTAAATTTTTTCAAATCATGATGTGAACATAAAATTCTTTGAAACAATGTAACCAGTATTTTCGCTCAAAGAGAGGAAAAATGTAGACATGTAAAAATGGCTTAACACATATCACACATCCTGAGATGCATTTTTCCATCATCAACATCATTGTCATTAATATAATTACATTTCACATCATTTTCACTAATTGACCCTATTTATATCTATTAATTGAATAATCCTAAATTATTTAATTAATTCACTTTGTCATCATCTAATTTAACCTTATCTATCATGATTAATTAAATAAACACAAGTTATTTAATTATGTCTCTAATATACCTTTAATTAAGCCACTTTTCCTTCTCCAAATTTGAATAATTAAACCAATTATTCAAAATCACTCAACATGGTTAACAAATAAATATATATCTATTTATCAATGTCAAAAGAAACTTGCATGTTCATCTCCAATATTAACTAATTTTTAATTAATTAATACATCCTCACATGTCTTGATTGAGTAAATCATGACCACTAATTTCTCAATCTATTTCCTAACTCAACCTGACTTTCTCAATCCCACTAAACACTCAATCTGACTTATACAATCCCACCAATCATTCCAATATGATCCCACTGATTATACAATTAAAATACTTAATTGGATCAATCAAAGGAGTTAACTGAACATTCTATTTCCTCTCAACGGTTCTCAACCGTTGATCATGATATTTTATTATTGAATCTCGATCATTTATTTGAAACCCGAAAATCTATAAAACAACCTTCTTCCTTCTCAAAAACAATAAGAGAATCTAGAGGATTTCTGTGAAGAGGTCATGTTGAATTGAATATAAAATTATTAAGAGAAAACACTTACATCTTTGATCACCATTAATATACCTTTTGAAGATTTTGCACAATAATGGAGGCTTCATATTGATCCAAGCAATCTGTCATCAATACAAGTACACTTCAACATGGGATGGTAATATTGTAATTCATGAATTCAGTTTATGTTCTCTTTTATGATTGCATTACTTGATTTAACTCATTCTTTATAATTTCATTTCATGAGTAGGTTGGGATTTGCCTTTGTTTTGATCTCATTCATGTGATTTCATTGTTGTTTCCTTATACTTATTTTCCCCCTTACTAAACCAAACAACAGTTAAAAAGAAAAAGATATTGATAATTTTCACTCTATTAAAGTTCAAATCACAAATTAATTGTTAGGGGCACCTAAAGGCAAGTTGGTTCACTAGTTCATAGTCAAAGAGTTACAAGAATCATCACCAAAGTTTTTTTTTAAAAGTACGTCTTTTGTTACTAAAATATCAAATATCAATTTGAAGCATGCCCCTTTTGTTCATAAGGAAGATTTATGCGTTATTCATTCTATTAGAAAAACCAATAGTATTTACACCCCTACCATCCATAGTCAAAGATTGAATCTATATTTTTTTTCTCAACCCTTCTAATGGATGCAATCAAAATAATAATGCTATTTTTGTTCATGTTTTTACAAAGAACAAGTTCTTGTATAATCCAAAATTGTCTAAAAAAGTATCATATTTAAAAAATAAAATAAATGATCATATTCAAATCTATTGTCTTTTAACCTTTCCAATTTTTATTTATTTAATTTTTTCTTGTCCCCATTTTTATTTTGGTGGTGTGTCCAATAAATTGGAAAAATAATGTGGTGTTATACTCTTTACCATGTTTGGTCTTGCACCTATAAGAGGTTTATATGAGTTCCTTACCAGAAAGATTTCAGTTTTAAAACATTTGGCTCTCACATTTGAAGTAGGATGCTCATTTTCTTGTCACTTACTCTAAGAAGCAAATAGTTTTTTTGTGTTTCCTCCTAAACTTATGGAATTAGTTTACATTTAGTTATATCTAGACACTTCTTCAACATCTTGCATGGAGGTGGAAGTATAGAGCTTGGACAAAGCATTAGCCATCAAGGTAGGTCGAGAGGTTCACATTGATGTACTACTATGCAATGCATTGAAAATGTTGCAAGTTTAAAGATAAAATGAAGGTTGTAAATTCAAGACCTTTCTCAATTGTCATTTTGAAGATGACTAGATTGAAATTGCTCTTCAACTCTTCATATAAATAGTAAATGTGGGTAATTAGCCTATTATTCTTACCTTTAGTATAATGGTGAAGCGACTGTGTAAAATGGATAGACTACAAGGAATCAAGAACTTATTTCACCAAATGTCACAAAAAGGTTTCAACTCTAGTGTTGTTAATTGTAATACATTGTTAGGTGGGCTCTTCAAGCATTGTAAAATTATTAAGATATTGGTTGTTTTTCTCATGATATGGATTAAGTTGAGTTTTATTATAGGAAGAAAGCTATAAAATATAGGGGAAATGGGAAATTTGATTTTGGAGTTTTGTGAATAAGGTGTGCACTGAGCCAATCATTCTAAGTAGCACAGAGTTGAAAACAATGTTTGCTAACAATTTTGAACTCACAAACTTTGAATTCACACTGTTATTTAGTTTTAAATTCTTCTCTTCAATGGATTTCATTAAAATGAACAATAATTTCTTAGAGATAAAAACTAGAAATTTCTTAATCCAGATTAGGTTTTGCAGAATATGGTGAGCTAGAAATAGGGAATGTGCACGAGTAACTTCCATGATGGTTCTAAGCACCAAACTATCAAATATTGGCCTTGAAGCTGATGGAGGTGATTCTATAAAAAGTGATTTTCAAGGGCAATGCCAAGAATAGTCTCATCATGCTTGCCTGAAATTGTTTCTATGGATGATTAAAGTTGGATTGTCAAAAAATATTTCAAAGGATTGCATTATTCACATTATCTCATACAAAATTCTTTCACATTCGATTGAGTACAATAGTTGGTGTGAAAATTCTATTGCAGTTATTGATTATTAATCTCCTATCTATAAAGATTATTTGATTGCCAAAAATTAATTCACAACAAATACTAAAAAATAATACAACTGCAACTTCACAAATAAAACCATAGGAATAGAGAAGAAAACATGAAAAATAATAAACACAATATTTTTGGACAAATTGTCCCTGGAAAAACCCCGGAGGGAAAACCAGTACTACAGATGAAGAATTTTATTAATCTTCAACAAATCAAGAGATACATAAATTGCTTGCCTCTTACTGACAAAGCTCCGACAATATTCTTCTCCGAAAATTCTTCCCTTAATTTCTCTTACCGAAATTCCATTGCTGCTGCCCCCAACACTATCATTGCGCCCTTGCTATTACTGCAAGACTATTTTCTCTCACTACAAATTTATTTGCTATCACTGCAAATCTTTCTCAAGTTTGTGTGTTCTCCAAATGCCCATTGATCCCCTTTTAAACTATTCTTGTTGGAAAACCAATGGCCATGATTTAATCTCAATCAATGGCTAAGATTAATTAGACTCTAATAAACCCTGACTAACTGGTTTATAGAAGTCTCTAAAGGAATCGATCAATCAATTAATTAATTATCTCTAACTAACTCCTTTCTAGAAGTTTCCAGAAAAATCAATTAATTAAATAATTATATGGACCTAACTAACTCCTTTCTAGAAGTCTCAAGAATTAAATTATAATTCTTGGGAATGGAGAAAAAAGTTGTTCGAGCTACAATAAATTAACACTCCCTCTTAGCAAGGAAGGTGTTCTGCATAACACCCAACATATCTCTAAAGAAGATGAATTTTTCCTTCCCCAATGCCTTTGTCAAAATGTATGTTGCTTGCTAATCTATAGGTATATACTGTAGTTGAATAATCCCCCATTGTACACAATCCCTGATGTCTATATGATTAGACCTATAATGAAACACCATATTCTTAGACAACCTGATGCAACTCTGATTATCACAGTGTATCACTGTAGTCTCAACCCTCTGACCAAACAAGGCTACCAACAACTTCTGAAGCCATATCACCTCACACGTTGCCATGCTAGCTGCTATGTATTCTGCCTCTGTAGATATCGGAGCTATGAAATTCTACTTCCTGTTGTACCAAGAGAAAACTCTTGATCCCAAGCTAAAGCAACACCCTTAAGTGTTTTCCTATTTGTCGTACTGCCTACCCAATCTGTGTCAGTATAGCCTATCAACCTGATACCATCACCTTGAGCATATCTGATCCCATACTCGATTATACCACAAAATACCACAACACATGCTTTGCCGCTGTCCAATGCACTCTCTTCAGCTCAACCATGAATTGACTAAGAGATTTTACTACAAAGGATATATCTAGCCTGGTGTTGATCAAATATAAGAGAGATCCAATCAATTGTTTGTATAAGGTGGGGTCTACATCCTTCTCCCTAGATGTTTCTACCTTCTTCCAATTCATGATCATAGGAGTAGACATGGCTCTGCAATCCTCCATCTCAAACCTCCTCAATAATTCGATGCAGTATTTCCCTTGTCCAAGGAAAATCTCTCCATCTATCTGCCATACCTCCATTCCTAGAAAGTAGTGCATAAGCCCCAAATCCTTCATCTCAAACTCTGCTGCAAGGTCTTGCTTGCACTCCTCTATGAGCCCTAGTGAACCTGTTAAAAACAAGTCGTCCACATATAGAAAAAGAATGAGAACCTCACCCCCAACCACCAAGTAGTAGAGGTTAGAATCCACATCATTCTTCACAAAGCCCATTCCCTACAAGTATTTATTATTGCACTCATACCACGCCCTTGGAGCCTGCTTGAGTCCGTACAAATCTCTCTTCAATTTGCACACACGGGTTTTGCTGTTGTATGCTACAAAGCCCTCTGGTTGTTCTATGTATACCTCCTCTTTCAATTCACCATTAAGAAACACCGTCTTGACATCCATCTGATGGATCTTCCATCCCATCTATGCTACAAGAGAGATCACGAATCATATAGAAGTATACCTGGCCACTAGAATGAATGTCTGCTCATAGTCCATTCCCTCCTCCTGAGAGAAACCCTTGGCCACAAACCTTGCCTTGTATTTCTTGATGCTACCATTTGCACTGTGCTTGTTCTTATAGATCCAACGTGATCCAATCACTGCCCTATCTGTTGGTCTAGGAACAACCTCCCACACATCATTCTACACTATTGAGGTATATTCCTCAACCATCACATCTCGCCACACTTGCTGTTGTGCAACTTCTTGATAGCTAGAAGGATCACTATCTACCAACTGACTATCTAATGCCATATAGTCTTTATACCTAGCTGGTTGTCTTCATTTTTTATTACTCATCCTAGGAGCTCCCACAAAATTCTGAGTATCCCTTTGTTTCTATTGGTTACTACTACCAACTTTAGAGGATGAAGTATTAACCTCCATGTGTTCTTGATGCATCTCTTGGATCTTCTGCATTTGTTGCTCCATACTCTACAAACTCTCAACACCTGAGCCTATGCTTTTAATAGTATCTATACTCGAGCAACCCTATCCCTGATCTAATTGCTCGATTCGTGGAGCTTCTGCTGGTTGCTCACTCCTTGGAAAAAATTCTTTCACAAAATTCCCCAACATACATCCCTTACATACATCATCATGCTTTGTGCTCACCTCTGGAACACTTGTCACTATCTCATGAAGCAATTTAAGTGCTCCATGATGTATATGGCCCATCCTCCTATACCATAGCTCTCCTTGATCTCTAGAATTACCGTTGCTCATTAGTGCTTTATGAGTATCAAAACTGCAACCTATAAAGTCGGTCACTCCTAACTCCAATAGCTATGGGTGATTTCCAATCCTTGTGCTTGATTAACACATTTTCCCCTCTAAAGAGTACATTGTAGCCTTTATCCCGAAGGATAGATATGAAAATCAGATTCATACCCAAGCCTAGCACATGCAACACATCATGAATGGGAATCATATTTCCATTCTCCCTCTAAAATAGAACAGTCCCTTTCCCAACTGGATTGAGTTTGGACATGTTTCCCATAGAAATCTGGATTCTAATGTCCTCCTCCTTATAATTGGAGAAGTATTCTCTAACTCTTGTCATATGAAATGAAACCCCACTGTCTATATACCAAACAACCTGTGAGGTTAAGCTAACCATACAAACAATGAGAACAAACTCATCCTCCATTCTACTAGAGAGCTCATTTATACTTGTTGAAGCTGCCGTCCGCTTCTTGCATTTCTTCCTTTGGGGGTAATCACTAACATAGTGGTCAAATACATGACAAGCATAACACTTGACTCTAGACAAGTCCTTCTTCTTCTCACCTTTAGGATTTGATCCTTTGCTAGACCCCTTCTTTTCTTTCCCTTTTCTAGCTAGGGCAATGTTTTCCTGTTCTGCCTCACTTTTATGACTCTTACTGCTGGTACCACTGACAAGACTTAGTCTAAGCTCCTCTTGAGTGAAGTCACTTCATATTTGATCCCAACTCAGTAAGGTGTCTCATCCATTAATAAATTGAACAAAGACATCCCACTGCTTAGTAAACCGATTTAGGGCGTACCGTACTAGCTCATCATCATCTAGTTTATCTCCAACAACAGCCAACTCATCCTTGAAAAGTCTAAGTTTGGTGAGGTAACTTGTAACGTCTTCTCCCTTGTTCATCCGAGTATTCCTCAAATTTTCTTTGAGAATCAACTTCCTGTTAGTAGTAGCATTCTGGTACAGATTCAAGATGGCATCCCACATCTTCTTTGTTGTATCTAACTCTGCGATATGTGGAACAATATGATCCTTAACACCGTCAAGAATCAGCCCCCTCACCTTGGCATCTTCCTTCTTAAATGATAAGAGTGTGTTCGATCTGTAGGTACAACTACAAAACTATTCAAAAATTCCTTGATACCATTCTCTTCAAGCAATAAAGAAATTACAACTTTCCAGACACCAAAATTTTAGGCTCCATCCAATCTGTCTCGATCTCTTAAATCTGTTGAGGCCATCTCAAAAAAATATAATAATAATAAAAATAATAATATTGAAGAGGTAGAACTGGGTTTTATAAACCCTGAATTTTCCTTCGTGTGCCTACGCTAAGCTCTTTCTACCCTTAGATCTGCTCTGATACCATGTGTAAATTCTATTACAGTTATCGATTATTAATATCCTATCTATAAAGATTATTTGACTACCAAAAATTAATTCACAAAAAATACTGAAAAATAATAAAACTGCAACTTCACAAATAAAACCACAGGAATAGAGAGGAAAACATGCAAAATAATAAACATAATATTTTTGGACAAATTGTCCCTGTAAAAACCTCAGAGGGAAAACTAGTACTGCAAATGAGGAATTTTATTAATCTTCATCAAATCAAGAGATACATAAACTACTTGCCTCTTACTGACAAAGCTCCAAAAATATTCTTCTTTGAAAATTCTTCCCTTAATTTCTCTTACTGAAATTCCACCGCTGCTACCTCCAACGCTATCACTGCGCCCTTGCTATCACTGCAAGTCTATTTTCTTTCACTGCAAATATTTCTCAAGTGTGTGTGTTCTCAAAATGCCCATTGATCCCCTTTTAAACTATTCTCATTGGAAAACCAATGAACATGATTTAATCTCAATCAATGGCTAATATTAATTAGACTCTAACAAACCCTAACTAACTAGTTTCTAGAAGTCTCTAAAGGAATCAATCAATTAATTAATTAATTATCTCTAACTAACTCATTTCTAGAATTTTCTAGAAAATCAATTAATTAAATAATTATCTAGACCTAACTAAATCCTTTCTAGAAGTCTCAAGAATTAAATAATAATTCTTGGAAATGGAGAAAATAGCTATTCGAGCTACAATAAATCAACACTTGGCACTCCTTAAATTACTAAAATTTGCTAGACTATTTTACTGGCTACTGAACTTGGCCAACTCTGTTGGTTGTGTTTAAGAATTTCTAGGACTTTCCTAGTCTCAAATCTATGACATCGCATTCTCCAACACATAACCTTAAATGAAATGACCACTCTTAGTCTGTTTTAGCTTTGCTAAAAAAATTGGAGTATAACTTCCTTTGTGTATGAGAATTGAATGGTTTTGAAACAATTTGTAAAGAAAATATGGATAAGCATGGGTACTCATCTACATATATCCAACCAAGGTCACAATAAGCTTATTTATATTACATGAGGTTAAAGAGAAGGAAACATTAAATTCTTAACTCACAAGCAATTTGTGCTTGTTACACACACAAATTTTCATAATAAGTTTATTTACATGTTTGTCAATCATGGAAGTTCGATGGAAGTTTGATATAAAATCCCATGGAATAAGACTATTGCAACATATAGAAGACATGAAAATCCTCATCAGGCAATCACAATGTTTTATTCTATATAACAAATAGATCTCCAACTCAATTGGTTTATATTTTCCAATGTATTGAAAGATTAAGAATTATAACATCATTAACATTATATTGAAGTCCAAGATGAAAATTCAGAGGAAAATGAGCGTATGGTGGAGTAGAAAAGACTATCAATAAGAAAATTCAAATTGTGCTTTGGCGATATGAAGCTGAACCAAGGTTTCTATTTTTTGAGGTTTATAAGGTTTTGATGCATACTTGGTTGAAATTTGCTTATTTGCAAAATGGTGCACTAGGATTTTCTCTTGAATTGTATAAGTTTTGATAAAAAAATCTTGAGTAATATTAGAAGGCATGTAATGGGTTTAATTTCTTCATTGTATAAGTTTTGGGTAAAGTTGCATATCTACAAAAAGGGTTTAATTATGTAGTCATTAGATTTGCAGATTTGCATGTAGGATTGACAGATGAATGCCATTACAAGACAAAGTTGACAAATGTAATTTTTTAATTTTATATATATATATATATATATATAGGATTTAATGCCTTTTATCTAAAAAAAACATTATATTAAAGAAAAATAACTTTTATACAGAATTGAAAAGTAAGACAATATATTATTTCTTATATTAAAAATTGAATTACAATAAAAAATATTTAAAGGAAATTAAAATGCTATAAGTTGAGAAAATTTTACCAATATTTTATGGATGGTAATAAGACAAAGTTACACATGGTAGTGGAGAGAGTTTGAAAGAACAAAATTTGTTTCATTCTAATTCTCATGAGAGCTTAGATGAGAGCGATAAAAAATTTAAGCATAACTCATTCGAAAAGGATGATAAATATATGTTGCTATGAGGACAATAATTGATTAATTTGATTGCAATGATGGAGAATATACATCCTTATTGTTAGGGGTTGATAGTGTAAAACCAGCTACAAACTATGGTGTGATAGAACCACCATAGGACATAAATACTCTCGTATCCCTTGGGTTGGGTACCTCTTATAAAGATTTCCAAAAAAAATTGAGATTCCTAAAACTTTAGAGTTCGTTGTTAGGAAAATAAAAGGTTGAGACACCTTCATTTTCCTAACATTCTCCCACTCATCAAACACCTTTGAAGATTCCATGAAAGTAACAAGATTTAATTTCTAAGAATCAACCAATGAAAACACATCATCATAGCCATACATGCAATCACAAGAATCTCGAACAATACTTTTGTGCTCCAACCAAGGCACTTGCAACAACATCCAAGATGTTCACCATTTCAAGAAATAGTTCTTACCATCCTCTAAAGGAAATAAATGAGCCATGGTGTATATGCACCATCTAAAGAACACAAGCATTTTATCCAACTGATAGCAAAGGCTACAAAATATTGCCACCACTCTACTATGCTCACAAGCTATATAGAAGCATCAATAACATCAAATTCAAAGCCCACAACCCAAACACAACTGTGAATCCATCCTCCATAAAACAAGATAGTGCATTTTTTGGACTCAAGAGAACACTGAGAGGGGGGGGGGGGTGTGAATAAGTGTTCTACAAATCTAAACTTTATTAATATGATATTGAAACCATTTCAACATTCAACCAAAATAAAGATACAAACACTTAAGGAAATAATCCACAACACCATAACACAAGGATTTTTGCATGGAAACCCCATTAGGGGAAAAACCATGGTGGAGGTTAATCCATCATTTGAGTACTCAAATAAATTTTTTACAAAAGAGAATGCACTTGCATTCAGGCACACTGCCTAGAGCTCACTGCTCAAAGGGAAGGCTCACTACCTTACAAAAATTCAGATTAAAACCATTTGAAGGATGAATTGAGATAGTAGCATCTATTCATGCCAGGTTATAGTTCTGATGAAGCTCATAGATTAGATTCTGGATCCTTTGTCTGACTTTGCACTTTTCTCTACTCTGCTCTACACTTTTTTGCTCTTTGCATCACACATAGATAAATTCACACTATTACTCTATTGAATTTTGCACCACACACTAATATGCTTCACATTCCACACATTCACTATATCAAAAAGATAAAGCCGATCTCATATATATATATCCGCTATCAAGAATTTGATCATTCATATGCTGGCTTCATAAAACATTAAGTGATTTTCAACTGTCGGCTAGATCCTTAATTAAATATTTATGCACACCACCCATAGTCATCCTAAACATATTAGGGACCCAAAAAAACATAATCGAGAACGAAAAATTTAATTAATTACTCCTTATACAACCACAATTACTCTTCACCAGGTCGGCCTTCTAGCACATATAACCAAAAGATTAGTGCACTGAATCTCCTAGATTATATACCAGTGAATGCAAATCAATATACTTCTTGAATAAGGTAATATAAACATCAGCAAACCTTTCTCTGAGATCCATAACCCAAAATAATAGTCCGATGAAGTAAGTGGATCAACATCTTTGCCTTTAACCAGATTTTCTAGTTCTTCACTCTGTTCTGCCAGTGTAAACCAAAACTATACTGTAGACTAGATCTATGACTTAGGTTTCCATCAATGACAACACTTACAAGCCATATGAAAAAAATATCCCCCTTTGGCACTGATGGAAGCATTTAGTAAAAAATGACTAAGTGTCAGAATCATTATAAGTACACTACTAGACTTTACTGCTCTCTCTCCCTTACACTTCAAAAATTTCAAAACATAGATCCTCCTAAGATTGATGAGACATTTTTCACTGTACTCTCTCCCCCTTTGACATCAATGACAAAGCATAGAAACCATATGCCAAAAATACAAAACATGTGTTGAAAATCTCCAAAACTTCAAAACTGATTCAAAGCTTTTGAAAAAGAGTTAGAAAATTATCTTATGTTTTTCCTTCATTTTCAGAAGGAACTTCTTCCAAGCATCTATTGTGATCCCAATGATTATGATCAAGCTGTTGTTCTTGGATGTTTTTTTGAAAATTTTGGTTAGGGATTCCAAAATTGTTATTCCTTCCTTTAGTTTCTCACCTTTCCTTAGTACCTCAACCATCTGTTCCAATCTGCATTTGGTTAGATCCTTCACCTTCCAAAAAGTATCCACAAGTGTGTTCTTGGTGAATTGAAATTTTGTGTGCTCAGACTATAGCTCTCAAATATTTTTCTTGATGGTGCCATCCCGATCTTGAAACATGTCAAAGATTTTTCCAATCCCAATCAACTCTGTCTCTTTGTATTTTCCAACTGCATGAGGCCAATAGGTGCAATATTTGTAGATGTTATTAGCTACACTTACGCATTGCCTCAACTCATTCATTTTCTTCTTCAGTTTGGTAAGTGATAGTCTAAAATGCTCCTTCAAATGAGAGACAACTTCACCTTCTTCTTTGTCTTTATCCTTAGAGTTCATTGTTTCTTTATTGCATTCAATCATTTCTTCAAGTAGAATGTTCTACAAAATTTCCAATTTGATCTTGTAGTGCTCAACATGAGAATTTAGTACACTCAGAATCATATCTTGATCATATGATGGTCCGACAGACCATAACTTAGCAAGTTTTTGCATTCCACCTTCTTCCTGAATAAGCTATTGTAGCTTCTCCTTTGTCAGGTCATCTTCTTCCTCACTGGCTTTTTTTGGTTTTGATTCAACTAGTTATTGTTCATTTCCCTATGGATCCTTAGTTTCTTCATCAGATTCTTCATTTTGAATATCCACAATTTCCTTTTCCTTCAATTCTGGGAATCTTGCATTCCAGAGGGCTGTATTCAACAGTTTCTTTTTCTCTTTTCTACTTGTTCTCCATACCATCGGAAGAGGAAACAACTTTAATTGTTCTTACCAAAAGGGAAATATTGACTGTGCCACACTTTCCAAGCACATTCTTAAATAAATTTTCAAATTCTTGATCCCAATTAGCCAAGCTCCTAGAATATGAGTATATTTGTTTGCATACTGGTTCATTTGCTTTCCACACCACATTGTCAATCTTTGGCAAACAATTCAAGAAATAAATTACTAAACATATAATCAGATTATTGAACCTAAAAGGGTAGCCTATCTCTTTTGTTAGTTGCACATTCTCCATTAGTTGATCCTTTATCAATCTGCACAGGTCAAAATCCTGACCTTCAATTGTCATCTTGTGAGAAATGTAGACTACACCAGTCGAGGTCGCTCCTTCTCGGTTTCTGAAATTTTTTATATGAAATTCCATGCGCAATGTACTTTGTAACAAGATTTTTGATTGTCGTAATTATCAG
Organism: Sequoiadendron giganteum; assembly: GCA_007115665.2. Lineage (NCBI taxonomy): Eukaryota > Viridiplantae > Streptophyta > Pinopsida > Cupressales > Cupressaceae > Sequoiadendron > Sequoiadendron giganteum. The sequence continues at coordinate 476,946,411 of CM021102.1, forward strand.
TGCCCTCTGATCTTCGATTATTCTAGTTAGGGTTTCAACTTCTTTGTTCTGGATGGATTTATTCCTTGATATATCTCTGACTTTGCATAATCCATTCAAATTATCAATTACTTCCTTCAAAATTATGTAGGGTTTTTCCAAAGTTAAAGTGTCATCATGCAATCTACTCAAGATGAATTTAACAAATTTTGCGTTCTCAAAGTACATAAAATCATTTCAAATATCCAAATTCTTGTGTTTGGCTTCTCTCAATTGATTCAATTCGTTGGGTAACAATAGGTTTCTCATGGACCTAATATTTCCACTGTTGTATTCATCCAAAATGATTGACCCTTTGATTTGTTCCATTTTCTTTTTGCACTTAGGTTTAACAACTGCACACATAATTATATGAAAATTCCAAAAACAATTGAAATACTTGATAGATTTCGAGTTTCGTCAGCGAATCAACTTCTCTGCTTTGAAATTCTGCTACCGAGTGCTCTCCTTCTTTTCTTCTTTGATGCAAAGTGAAAAATGACGGTTCCAACTTGACTTTTATAGCTCACACACTTGTAATAAATGTGTTTGCCCTAGGTTTTCTAGGTGCTCTGTTTTCTCAAACAACAAGATAAAAATTATTTTGCAGACCTATGAATTCTTTGAATTTTCTTGTGAAGGTTCTCCAAAACCTCTACATATCATTGATACACCTTTTTGACCATTCTTCATGTTCTGGTACAATCTACGGATAGGGGAGGAAAGATTTTCCTGAAAAATACTCCCCCTAGGGCAATGTCCTAAAATCAATTACCGAAAGAATTTTTGGAAGCAGGTTCTGATGCAGAACCATTTCCAAAATTAGACACATTCTTCCTTACCCATGTCTTCTTCATCTGATCTATTATCTCATCTGCAGTCACTTTTCCTTTTCCTTTGTCATCTTCCTATATATTTCTGCCTCTATATACCAGACCTCTTCTATCCACTTTTTTATTTTTACAAAATCTTGCAATGTGACCATATTTATTGCAATTTAAGCACACAATATTTCCTTGTCCAAACCAATCATTCCACTACTTTCTTCTTGATCTGAATTGATCAACAATATGTCCAAATCTTCCACATGTGTAACATTCAACATTCTTTCTATTGACAGAGTAGTTTGACACATTTTTGCATTGATTTGATTTATGACCAAACTTTTTGCATTTGAAACACTGACTGGAAAATGATGAATCTCTTGATTTCATGTTACTTCTACACTGAGTAGCCATATGGATGAATTTGTTGCAAGAAAAACAATATCCATTAAATTTTTGAGCATTAGGTTATCTTACTGGATACCTTCCACCTTTGTTCATCTGGTTTCCTTGTCTGAAATTCTTTTGTCTTAATTTGGAACTTTCTCCTTTTTCATATCCAAGACCTCTCTTATCATTTCCACTCTTCTATCCTTGAGTCAGCTCATCAAGCTTCACTGAACCAATCTTAAACTTCTCCCTATATTAATTTGCAATAGTAAGTTCATTTATGAGAATAACAATCTGTTTACCAAGTTCTTCTCCATTATTTCTAAATTGTAGCAGTTCACTTTCCTTCTGAATGAATTCTCCATTTATTATTTTGCATTCATCATATTTCTCTTTTAAGGACTGAGCAAGGTTCTCCTCATTCTTCTTCCTTTCATTAATCTCTTTGGTCAACTTTATCACCATAGATTCCATTTCATGTTTTAGGGTAGCATTATCTTTGGCAAGCTTTTCACATTCTTCAATTATCTCCTTCAAGGTTTGATTCAGGTGAGCATCATCCATTTTCTCGCTCTCTTGTTGCTTGATATGATAAAAGAGATCCGTTCTTTTCTCCCTGGATTTAACAATTTGATCCTTCAATGTTTGAATGAATTTCTCAGCATCCCTAAGATTTGATTTCAATTCCTAGACTTCTTCTTTAGATTGATCAAGGTCATCAAGTGCCACCAAAAGCTATTGTTCAAGACTACCAAAGTCCATCACATTCCAAGATCCACCTGAAGCTGCTAAAATTCTTCCAAAGAACTAGATGCTCTAATACCAATTATTGGACTCAAGGGAACACTGAGAGGGGGGGTGAATTAGTGTTTTGCAAATCTTAACTTTATTAATCTAATATTGAAACCATTTCAACATTTGAACCAAAAGAAAGATACAAACACTTAAGGAAATCATTCACAACACCATAACACAAGTATTTTTGCATGGAAACCTTGTTAGGGGAAAAATCATGGTGGAGGTTAATCCATAATTTGAATACTAAAATAAAATATTTAAAAAAGAGAATGCACTTTCATTCAGACACAATGCCTAGAGGTCACTGCTCAAAGGGAAGGCTCACTACCTTACAAAAGTTTAGATTAAAACCATTTGAAGGATGAATTGAGATAATAGCATCTATTCATAGTAGGTTACAGTTCCAGTGAAGCTCGTAGATTAGATTTTGGATCCTTTGTCTGACTCTACACTTTTCTCTGCTCTACTCTGCTCTACACTTTTCTACTCTCAAAAAGATAAAATCGATCTCATATATATATCCGCTATCAAGGATTTGATCATTCATATGTCATCTTCATAAAACATTATGTGCTTTTGAATTGTCGACTAGATCCTTAATTAAATCTTTATGTGCACCACCCATAGTCATCCTAAACATAGTAGGGATGTAAACAAACATAATCGAGCATGAATTTTTTTAATTAATTACTCCTTATACAACCACAATTACTATAATCACCAGGTCAGCCTTCTAGTGCAGATAACCAAAAAAATAGTGCATCAGATCTCCTAGCTCACATACCAGTGAATGCGCATCGATATACTCCTCAAATAAGGTAATACAAATATCAACAAACCTTTCTCTGAGATCCATAACCCAAAATAATAGTCTGGTGAAGTAATTGGATCAACATATTTGCCTTTAACCAGATTCTCTATTATTCACTCTATTCTACCGGTGTAAACCAAAACTATACTATAGACTAGATGTATGACTTAGGTGTCCATAAATGACAACACTTACAAGCCATATGCCAACAACATCAGCTAGAAAAATAACCAAAAAGTTGACTGCTCCCATCCAACTGACCAACCCACATGACTGAAAAATAGCACCCACAACAAGTGATAATCCATCTAATCACCCATACCTTGAAGTTATCCACATCAACAAACTCATGCCACCTACATAGCCAACCCATCAGCTGCAAATAAAAGTTCTATGTGTCAACCATCGAAGAAGACCAAATACATCTAGGAAATCCCATTGCATGGGTAATGCCGAATCTGAAAATATCAAAGGCATATCAAGTCTACCAATCATAGCACATAGAAAGTGTATCCATGTAGTATTAAGGACCATCTATAAATATCTACAAATCTTGCAACCAATTGTTGCAAGAAACATCACTCAACAATCTTCAACAACTCTCCCATGTTCTCCATATCTAACAGAATAAAGAGATACAAGAACCTCCATGTCATCACTCATGTGACAACACATGACCACAAACTAGTGATCATCATATCTCCACATAGAAATATCATATCCAAAGTGATGCGATTCTGAACACAGGAAGAAGAACCAGACTAAAGAGAAAAAAATGCAAATCATAAACATGTAGTGCCCTTCTACATACATATCTAAACATCAACTATTTCTTGAGTAAGATCTCCTAAGGGGGATGGTAAGATCATGATGTCATGATAAGTTCCTAATTCAGATGATTATATATCTGATAGTGGTTTGGTGATTCTCTGTGTTTTGGGTGCATTGGTCATATGCTTGAGAACTTCATAATAGTGCAGTGATGCATTTGGAGTTTAGCTTGACATGACTATTTGCTAGTGCTCATGGATACATGGAGAATGAGGTGTAGCTATATTTATCTTGAGATGAGAGAAGTGTTGTTGAGATGGTTACTCTTGATGAGATTTCAGTAGAAAAATGTTGAGAAAGTGTCTCAACCTTGATTTGTTTTTTAATTATTAATTGGTAATTGGTAATTTGTAATTATCTTTTAGTTGTCATGAAAGTTGCTAAATGTAACTATGACAAGTTGCAAAGTATTTTTAATTGTCAAATTAGAAAGAGCATGGAAAAAAGGGGAAGATAAATGTGAGTTTGGAAAAAGATAAAACATTTTTTTTAGTTGAATGAGCACATTATTAAAAAATGGATAAAATCACAAGTTGTAAGAGAAAGTTTCTTTTCCTTGTGATCTATGACTAAATGGTTTTGGAAACCATTCTTGATTTGTGTTTTCTCTCATGCCTATATATTTAGTGCTGAGTTGAAGTGAAAAAAAGTTAAGTTCAAGGTTGTTGATGCAGAGCAGGGTGGAGGTTATGAACACAATCACAATTAAACAAGTTTTACAAATATGAAATCCTAACTTGATGGTTTTCTCCCAAATTCTCCTATTCTCTTAGTACTACTTGAAACAAGGGTTTTTGAGCATAACTTTCAGAGAAGAATTTAAACCCAAAATTTTAACACCATTCCAGATACCCATTAAGCCACTTAGTAACATACCAAATTTTTAATTATGGTTGTTTTGTAACAACGCCCTCCAATTTGGACTGCTACACTACAACTAGGCCTAATTAGGCTTGTTTTACAAAGCAACAACAAGAATTCCAATTCCCAAACTAAAAAAATTCACTCCAAGGCTTCCATCATGTCACATGGGGTTTGCATATGCAAATTTTATCAACTAGAAAAATCACCAATTTATTTTTAACAAAATCGTATGTCTATCTAATCACCTAAGCCTAATACATAGAGATATTAGGCTAGGGCTGCATCAAAATTGGCCCTATCTCCATCCCCTGATCCTACAAACCCTACAAAAATGAAAAAAATCCTATCTACTTCCATTCCACTGATTCTTAGATTTTTCCACTAGTGGAATGGTCTCTAACTCATATTTTTCCTATCAAACCCTCAAGAGCTAGGGTTTCCTGTCAGTTTACAAAAAAATGATTCAAACTCACTCCTAACACAATGAAAATGAATGAAATAAATTGAAAATGGTAAAGGATTCAACTCATCACCAATTCCAATACAAATTAGAATATTTTCAGGCTATACAACCTTTTGTAGCAACAAGAATTCAATAGAAAATGCAGAAAACAAAGTCTATCTTATTGCTTGAACATCCAAATCATCACTAGAAGTTTGCTTCAAAAAAAATAAGGCATATTTAAATTCTTACAATCCTATCCAATAGTTCCCAACTAACTTTCAACTCCCCAATATTTCATCTTCCCTCACAACTCAAAAATGCAAAGTTTCTTATGCAACTTTTGCAACTTTTTACAAAATTGACAACTTTACACCAAACTGACCCCACATGACCAAAACCGACACAAAACATGAAAAATGGTCTTAAAAGACCTTATTACCCCATTAATGACTTAACAACATAAAATCCCAACACTTGACTTCTTTTCAGCACATGGGTGCCCCCACACCATACTCCTAGACAAAACAAATCTCAAGTTCCACTCGAGAGAAGATATTGAACTGTTGCACCATTCTTTTTGATGTCTTCCTCTTTCATCCATGTGGCATCCTCCATAGGAAGGCCTTTCCACTTCACCAAATAATCATAGTACACCTTGTGCCTTGTTCTCTTGGCTTCCTTGGTATCTAGAATGCATTCTAGCTTCAATGGTTTACTTGGTGGAAAATCTTTGACCCAATCTTCATTTGGAACCTCTGATGTACTTGCACCTGTACCTAAAATCACAACCCCTTTATAAGGGTATAGGTCAGAAACATTAAAAATTGGAGAGATAGCAACTCCAAGAGGGAGTTATATCTCATAGGAATTTGTTCCAAATTTGTGGACCACCCTACATGGCCCTATCTTCTTCATCTGTAGCTTTGAATACTTCCCTTTAGGTAGCCTTTACTTCCTCAAATGAGCTAAGACCAAGTCTCCCACTTTGAAATGAACCTCTCTCCTTTTCAAATCTATATGTTGTTTATATTTATCAACACTCTTTTGAAGATTCTCTCTAAACTTTTGATGTATGTCTTTCATGGCAACTACAAACTTTTCCCCTTCAACACTCCCTTTCTCCATTCCACTCAAATATTTGAGTTCAAACACTCCCCTAGGCTGCAATCCATACACAATATCAAATGGGATTTTACCAAAACTCCTATTCACAAAATCATTATATGCAAAATCATCTTGGGGAAGGATCAAATCCCATTGTGTTGAGTGTTCTTTTGTCAAGCAGCTAAGGATATTTCTAAGACTTCTATTGACAATTTCAGTTTGCCCATCTGTTTGGGGATGATAGGCAGGGCTAAAATTCAAGTTTGTGCCCAAATTCTTTCAAAGGATTTTTCAAAAGTGACCCAAAAATTTATTGTCCTTGTTTGAAATAATTGTCAATGGTAACCTATGGATCTTAACCACCTCCTTGAAAAACAAACCTGCAATGTATGGGGCATCATTTGTACTTTTACATGGTATAAAGTGTGACATTTTGCTAAACCAGTCTACAACAACAAACACACTATCAAATCCTCTTTGAGTTTTGGGCAACCCCAACACAAAATCCATGTTGATGGACTCCCATGGTCTATTTGGGATTGGCAATGGTTGATAGAGACCTACATTTGTACTACAACCCTTGGATTTTTTACAAACAACACACTTTTTTTACAAATTTTATGATATCACTTTTCATCTTGGGCCAATAATAATACCTTATTATCTATTCCAAAGTATTGTCCACACCAAAGTGGCCTGCTAAGCTTCCACAATGCTTCTCATTAATTGAATTGTCTCTCATAGAGCATTTGGCAATGCAAATTTGAGCCCCTTTAAAGAGTAAACCTTCTTGAATCAAGAAATCAGAAATGTCTTCATGAAAAGTGCCATTAAACTAATTGCAATAAGCATAAATTTATTTGAAATAATCATCCTCTACATACATACCTTTCAAAGCATCAATCCCAACACTTTGCAACTGAACTTCTTGCATCAACAATTCCATTCTTCTCAATTCATCTACCACCTTGTTTTATTGTCCCTTTTTGTGTTTGATGGTAAAGGTGAAGCTTTGTAGGTACTCCACCCATTTTACATGTCTGTGGTTGAGTTTGTATTGGCTATTTAAGAATTGCAAAGCATGATTGTCAGTAAAAACAATGAATTATTTAGGAATGAGATAGTGTTTCCACTTCTTCAATGATTGCACCATAGAATACAATTCCAAGTCATAAGATGAATAATTTTTCTTTGCCTCATTGAGTTTCTCACTGAAGAAAGCAACATACCTACCCTCTTGGCTCAATATTTCCCCAATTGCATACCACTTGCATCACATTCAATGGTGAAAACTTTGTTAAATTCAGGCAATCATAAGATAGGTTGTTGTGCTACCCTTTGTTTCAGATATTGGAAACTCTTTTCTGCCTCATCAGACCATACAAACCTTTTCCTTTTATCCCCTTTTATTGTGTCAATGATTGGACAACATATATGATTGAAATTCTTCAAAAAATTTCTATAAAAGCTAGCTAGGCCATGGAAACTTCTTACCTCACTTACTGATGTAGGAGTAGGACAACTGAGAATTGCTTCCACCTCACTAGGATCCATTTTCAAAGAGTCCTTAGAGATCACAAATCCAAGATATACCAACTCTTCCTTCATGAATTCACACTTCTTCAAATTTATCATAAGCTTTTCTTCATTCAAAATTTTCAAAACCAACTCTAGATGCTCCAAATTTTCCTCTTTAATTTTGCTAAAAATAAGAATATCATCCAAGTAGACAACCACACACTTACCTATGAAGGGTTTCAAAACTTAATTTATTAATCTCATAAAGGTTTTTGGTGCATTTGAAAGCCCAAATGGAGTGAAAATCCATTCATACAACCCCTCATTTGTTTTGAAGGCAGTTTTCCACTTATCCCCCTTTCTAATTATGATTTGGTGGTAGCCACTATTTAAGTCTATCTTAAAAAAAAAACATGCCCCTCCTAAACAATCCATCAAGTCTTCCATTCTTGGTATGGGGAACCTATACCTTATGGTAATCTTGTTAATGTCCCTTAAGTCGGTGCACATTCTCCAATCACCCCCTTTCTTTGGTGCCAAAATGGTAGGAACAACACATGGGCTAAGACTCTCTCTTATGAGGCCCTTGTCAAGCAACTCTTGGATTTTCTGACTAAACTCTTCATTTTTTTTGGAGTCATTTTATATGATACTTTTATTAGGTAGGTTTTCCCCTGGTATGAAGTCTATATGGTGGATCACATCTCTTATTGGTGGCAAAGAGCTAGGAAGTTCATCTACCACAATGTCTTTGTATTTGTTCAATAAGGCTTGGACCTCTTTAGGAACATCATAAAAATTTTCTTTTGTCATGATAGATTTTGGTTTGATTACAATGGCATAACCTTCTTCTTTCATGGTTTTCAAAAACTCCTTTTCTCCTACCAGCATTATACTAGACCCTAATTGTTTGTCTAGGCCTTCATCTTGCAATGGTGTGAGTGTAAATGAGATCCCATCCTTTTCTATCACATAGGAATTATTTTTCCCATAATGTTTAGCCTTCCTATCATACTACTAGGGTCTCCCTAAAATTAGATGAAAAACATCCATTGGGATGATGTCACACATTATTTTGTCTTTATACCCACCTATGTTAAATTCCACCCATGCTTTTTCATTAACTAGGACCTGTTGTCCCTTATTCAACCAAGAGACCTTGTACGGAGTGGGATGTGGGATTCTCTTCATTTTTAACTTTTCTACCATCTCTAGAGAAACTAAATTATCTGTGGAACCTGAATCAACAACTTTACAAATCTTACCTTGAGATTTGTAGGTGGTTTTAAAGAGGAATTTTATTTGTGGAGGCTCTTTCACCATAGGGACCTTGATCAACATTCTTCTTACCATCAGAGACTCACCAATTTTTAGAGCAACATGTTGAGATGGAGAGTTTACACTCTCATTATCTTCTTCTTGCACCAATTGAGTTATTCTTTCACCACCATGTGAAGTAGAAGGCTGCTTATCCAAACATTGCCAAGCTTGATGGATAATCTTGTTACACTGATAAAACCTTCCTGAGAATGTATTTGATCTTCTTCCTTGACCACCAAATTTTCCTCTACTATTTGATCTCCTACCTCTTGATTCTGAACTATGTTCTTGATTATCATTTGTCTCTCCTTGTGGTTTTTGGGACTATCATCTTCCTCCAAATGTTCCTCTACCTCTGAATCTTTTCCCTCTACCTTTACTTTGTTTCTCCTACCTTCTCTTCAACTTTTCTTCTGCCTTGACTACCAATTGAAAACATTCTTCCACCATTCTAGGGGTGGTCAGACTTAACTCATCCTGTATATTGAACCTTAATCCATTTATGTACCTAGGTAATTTATCCACCTCATCCTCAACATGACCCACCCTTATACTTATCTTGTGGAAATCCTTAGTATAAGCCATGACATCCATCTCCTTTTGTTTGAGATTTTGTAGCCTTCTAAATGTTTGAATTGCATAATCGCCAGCTATAAATTAGCTCTTGATTTTGGACACCATTATATCCCATGAATTGATTTTTGACTTTCCCTTCTTCAACCTCTCTTCCTACACATAATTCCACCAAGTTAAGGCATGGACTTTCAATTTTATTTTGGAAAATTTCACCCTTTGATCATCTACTACCTCTTCATACTCAAAATAGTTATCAAGTGCATCAATCCAACCTAGCACCTCTTCACTATCCACACCATACATGGGTAATTCAATCTTCACATTAGGAGTGTCTCCTTTGACAACCTTCAACATCTTTACCATTCTTAATTCATTAGGGTCCAAATCTTCCTCATCTTGGACTCCTCTATGAGGGTTTTCATTCTCACCCTCTTCCTCTTGTTCACTTTGGTCTCTAGTGACCATACCTATCCTTTGGTTTGATTCAAGTGCTGAAATTCTGGCTTGGATAGCTTCTTGAGACTCCTTTACCTGTCTCAACTCCTTGACATTATTTTATTTCAACTCTCTCACTCCTTTGGCCATTGCATTACTTTTAGGAGGCATCTTTCCTTCTTTCAAGCTTCAAACTTTTCCACCTATTGACCAAAACCTATGATATGATACCAATTTGATGTAGAGTAGGGTTGAAGTTATGAAAAAAATCACAATTAAACAATTTTTATAAATCTAAAATCCTAACTTAGTGGTTTTCTCCCAAATTCTCCTATTCCCCTAGTAGTACTTGAAATAGGGGTTTTTTAGCATAACTTTTAGAGAATACTTCAAACCCAAAATTTTAAAACTAATCTAGGTACCCATTAAGACACTTACTAACATATCAAATTTGTAGTTATTGTTGTTTTGTAACAACACCCTCCAATTTAGACTGCTACGCTACAAGTAGGTCTAATTAGGCTTGTTTTACAAAGAAACAACACAAATTTAAATTACCAAACTAAAAAAATTCTCTCCAAGGCTTACATCATATCACATGGGGTCTGCATATGTAAATTTTATCAATTGGAACAATCACCAATTTTTTTTTCAACAAAACCCTATGTCTACCTAATCACCTAAGCCTAATACATAGAGATATTAGGCTAGGGTTGCATAAAACTTGGCCCTATATCCATCCCTTGCTCCTACAAACCCTAAAAACATGAAAAAATACTATCTACTTCCATTCCATTGATTCTTATATTTTTCCACTGGTGGAATGGGCTCTAACTCATATTTTTCCTATCAAACCCTCAAGAGCTAGGGTTTCCTGGTAGTTTATAAAAAAAATGATTCAAACTTACTCCTAACTCAATGAAAATGAATTAAATAAATTGGAAATGGTAAAGGATTCAACTCATCACCATTTCCAATACAAATTAGAACATTTTCAGACCGTACAGGGCTGTACAACCTTCTGTAGCAACACAAACTCAATAGAAAAAGTAGAAAACATAGTCTATCTTATTGCTTGAAGATCCAAATCATCACTAGAAGTTTGATTCAAACAACACAAGGCATATTTAACCTTTTACAATCCTATCCAACCATTCCCAACTCATTTTCAACTCCCCAATGTTTCATCTTCCCTCACAACTCAAAAATGTATAGTTGCTTACACAACTTTTGTAAATTTTTACAAAATTGTTAACTTTACACCAAACTAACCCCACATGACCAAAACCAACACAAAAAATTTGAATGTGGTCTTAAAATACCTTATTACCCTATAAATGACTTAACAACATAAAATCGCACCACTTGACTTCTTTTCAGCACATGGGTGCCCCCACACCATTTGTTGAAGCCATGGAGTGGTGCAGTGATTTAGAGGGAGAAGTTGTATTGATGTAACTCATTTGAAGGACTAATAAAAGTCTTGGATCTCTTCGGGTGTGGATTTTTTCCCCGTAAGGGTTTCTCCACGTAATTCTTGAGTTATGTTTTGCATCTTTTGTAATCTAATTTTAACTGTGATTTATTACTCTATTAATTTGGATGCATGAATTTATCTGCATATTTTTACTATAATAATTTATCATTTTTTCAACAGCTTCATCATATAAAATTCAGGCTCCAATTACTATAGGATAGATTAGAGCAACATACATTGTTGTCAAGGCCATACAAATATCATACCTAGCTGAAAAGATGAACCATACTGCATTGCCTATGATTGGGTTCAATGTGTAGGAAGGTATAATACTTAATCTTCTTAAAGAACATACTACTTATTATCATACTTGAAATAGTCATATTCAATTACCTACTATTGATCAAAGGATTAATAATGATTAATAATGATTGATAGAGATTATTTTTAATTCTTTTTGCTTGGTGTTTAAGGAAGAGCCTGGTTGATGATGATTATGGACACTCATATCTAGTTTTTGGTATTATTTCAAATGTAGTATTAATGATCTTTAAAGTTCTAATTCTATGGATGTGTTTCTAGTACTGAAGAAGATTGGATATACCAAAATTAGAACATTTGAACCACAATATTAGTGTAGGTTTATTCCACCAACCAACAAGTGACCAAACAAGAAGTGGTCGGTTGGATGAGAGCCACTTGAATTATTTTATCTTCTAATTGGATGTTGTGGAAGTTTCTTTGGCCCAAGTTAAACTCCATGAACATTTAGACATTGAAATAAAAGGATCCCAGGATAAGGCACTGGTCTAGTTCAAAAATATTCTAGAGTCCTTACATTTTACAAAGGAATGCAACCTCTAGTAAGAGCCAACTATTCTTCCTAATTTTTGTTATCTTGAATCTATTAAGAATTTTTATTATCTTGAATCTATTAAGAATTTTTATTCTCATTCTATATGAGGCTACCAAAAAGAGTTGCTAAGAAAGTTATTGGAAATGGATAATTGCAATATGGACTGACTAGTCAAGATGGACCCCATTTAATATGTAAAATTAAATCATATTAATTATTTTGAATTAATTAATTTAATTATAGTTATAAAAAGATTATAAAATATTCACAAATTAATAGATTAGTCAAAATTTTCATTTGAAAGCTCATAAATGCAAGTGTTATATTATATTCTTGTTAGTGAGTCACTGTGGTCAAGTTGATAAAAGTGGGTCTTAAGTGGTAGTGGAAGTGAAATTAATTATTTGAAAAAAATTATTAATGTTGTCAAGCAAAAAATGTTTAATATAATATAAAGAAAGGAAAAGAATGTCCATATATGTGAGGGAAAAAAATATGGAAAAAATAATATAAGGTGGGGGAATTTTAGGAAAAAGAAAAAATTACTATTGGAAACAAGCTACACTGAGAGGGGGGGGTGAATCAGTGTTGTGCAAAAATTAACATTATTAACCTTTATCTTCAAAGTACTTGTAACATTCAACCAAAATACATGAACAAGAATAAATAAATCACAACACCATAACACAAGAATTTTTATGTGGAAACCCTGTTAGGGGAAAACCCACGGTGGATGGCCAATCCACAATATGATTGAGTATACTCAAATAAAGTTTACAATATGGGGAATGCACTTGCATTCCGACAAACTGCCTAGAGCTTACTGCTCCAAGGGAAGGCTCACTGCCTTACAAAGAGAATCAGATTAAAACCATATGATAGTTTGAATTGAGAAAAATAGCATCTACATATGCTTGATTACAGTTCTGGTTAGGCACAATATTCAATCTTCTATCCTACAGACTGATTCTGCACTTCTATTATGTTATGCTCACACTCACAATACAAATCCTTCATGTACAAGTGAAACTATGCATTATTGCTCTTCTTCTTTGCTCTTATTCACAATTCACATCAACACACTTCATACACACATTTCAAGATGATATGAATTATCTCATATAAATATCCACAACTTAGAATTCAATTACAATATGTCAGCTTCAATAGAACAAAAGAATATTTACATCTATTGACTCAAATCATGAATAAAGTATAATGCACATCCACAATGATCAGCCATAACCTAGCTAGGACCCAAAAAAAGATGCACAAACACAAAAATACTTAACTCATTATGTCCCATACATCCACGACATGATGCATTCACAAAGTTGGCTCTAGTATTGATAAAACCAAGAATTAGCCAATTGGATCTTCTAACTCGCACACAAATCAATACGAGGCATTGGGACTTACAGATAACACTAGACATACTTTGATCAACCTTCACTAAGATACACAACACAAGATATTAACAAAAAAATTGTATGTGAATCGATGAACCCAAAACTATTGGATGCTTTGTTCTTCCTTAACTGTTTGCAATTTGACTGTCAGTAGGATAAATTGATGATGCACGGATCTAATCATAGATTGGGTTGCCATCAATGACAACACCAAATGATATTCACAGTGTCTCTTGCCAAAAATCCCCCCCTTTGGCATTGGTGGCAACACTTAGTGAAAAATTACTGTGTCAGATCAATACAAACATTAACTTCACAACCAAAATTTTAAAAAAAAACTCTTCTCCAAAATACAATTCTCCCCCTGAGATGTTAATGCATTTTGCACTCTTCTCTCTCCCCCTTTGACATCAATGCAAAAGGAAGGAATCTGCATGCCAAAAATCACACATTTTTGCTATGAACAAGTTGCTTATGTACAAAAAAGGCTTCATAAACTTACATAAACTTGAAAATGTATGAAAAATATTTCTTTAGCAAAGCCAAATTCGTGTCCCAAACTCCTTTGAGACTCTCCACGATTTTTATATGTCCACAAACCAAATAGGATTGTGTCTCTTCAGACTCCAAGTTTGTTGGATCACCCATTGCTTTAGCATCTTCTGCTTCTTTCAATGCACTTGACATAATTTCTAACTCTGGGCCAATTAGACCTCTAAGTTCACATGCTCTTGCAAATTTTTTGTCCTTTTCTTGTTTCAGGATCTTTATTCTATCAAACAAAGATAACACTTCTCCTTATAACTTTCCAACACTACCAGTTAAAGGATCAAACACATCAAAAATAGTGGCTAATTGTTTTTTCCAAATCCTTAACCTTTTTCTCATTGTCATTAGTAAATTTTGATAAAGATAAACAAGACTTGTAAATCTTCCCACCTTTTGATAAAGCATTTTGGATATTTTCCACACAGGTGGATATCATTTTTTTTATCCTTAGCAATCATTTCCTTCAACCCATTCAATCTTTTAGCATCAAATCCTTTTGAACTTTAATCATAGTAGATTTCTCAAGTGACTCAAAGTGAGTACTTACTGAGTTGATGAGCCTCTTTAGTTCACCAAAGGAGGAACTAGTTGGATATTTCACATGAGTGGGCATTATCTTTTCCATGAATCTAGATGCAAGATTTAGAAGTTCACTGTCCTCAATGTGGACTTCAAAATTTCTTCTCTGGCTTTTTCTTGTGCAAATGATGCTTCATTTTCTAAATAGGACTCAGAGTAGATAGGTCAATTGGACCTTCAATCAGTTTAGGATCAAACTCTTCTTTCTGTTCTACCAAGAATTTCTTCACTGCCTCTGTAGTGTCTCTTGCTTCTACTAGAATTTCCTTTACATCAAATTTCTTCTCTTCAACCAATACTTCTTCAATTGTAGGTTCTATCTTGTCTTCAAGGACCTCTACTTTCTCAACTGATACAATTTTTGGAACTTCAATTTCCATAGGAATCTCTATATTGACCACTTCAGGAGGGATATGAATAGCTTCAGTTGCATATTGATTATCTTCTTCTTCTTCTATTCCTAGACTAGGTGAAACATCATGAGTTCCTTTAGGGATAACATCAATTCTGTTGTTTAAAAAAAATTTCTCAGAATCTGTTTTGTTGCTTCTAAAACTTCCTTGGTTTTCCCAATCATGAGCTTATTCACTCTTGTTTTTATTTTAAACTCCTTCTTGGATTTATTTAGAATTGACTTTATTTCTTCCACAGAAGCTACTGGACATAATTCAGTAAGAATTCTTTCTCTCATTTGCTCTTCTTTTGATCTGGCATTAACTATCCTCATCTCCAAAATATCATATAAACTTTTGGTTAAACTAGGCATTATTTCAATCCAAAATTTATTGAAAATATTCAAATGTTTTATTGTTGCCTCTTCAATAATTCTCTGATCCAATTTACCAAAAGATTCATACCATTTATGGAGTGGCTTGAGATTTCCATCCTTAACCAAATATTTTTCAACTTCCTCTACTAACATACCTGGATGGTCATTTTTTGCCTTTTTCTTTGCTTGAACATCTTCACTGGAGGGTTTTATTTTAATAACAATTTCTACCTTGGTTCCTTGATGCTTGATTTCTTTAACACCTTCATTAGAATATGTTCTTCATCATCATAAACTGCTACATAGACTATTTTTCTCTTATATTTCTTCCTCTTTCCTTTTTTACCAGATCCCTTAGATTTAGTTTTCACAAGGATTGATTTTTCTACAGGGGAGGATAGGGGTGCAAAGATTCTAGTTGACCTAGCTCGGGCAGATGGTGTTGCCGAACCAGTTGATTCAATTTTTATTGTCTCTTTTTTTGCTTGAGCTTCTTCTCTTTTCCTTCTATCTTCTTTCAATTTTTCTGCCGATATCCCCATGCTTTCTGCTAAAACTTCCACCCCTTTTCTAACACTTTTAACTATTACAGGTTTTCTAAGTTCATTGTGAACTTGCATGTTCTTTTCAGCATAAGTACCAAATCTCTCTTCTGATGGGTCTAGAGGCTTGCTCAAATGATGTTTTGCATACATTTCTAGAATGTGCTTCTCAACTTCATATCCCATAGGCATGATCTAGATTGTTCTGGGATCAACAACTTCCATCATACTTTGATTAATATCTACCATAAAGCAAATTGCATCCTTGTATTTCTCTACAATGGAAGTGGGGATACTCTCTCTGGCTTGCATCATACTATGAAAACTTTTGAAGTATCCGTAGATAGTGGAATTATTTGTCTTAGTGTCTACAAATCTGTGAAAGAGATCTCTTATTTGAGTAGCTACTGATTTTTCTTTTTTCCATTGAATCTTTCTAAATCTCAAAACCTCATCCATGAAATAAAAGAATAGGCATAATATCAAGCTACCATACTTAAAAGAAATTTTTTTATCCTTCTTAATCTTCATAATATTTTCCATTAGCTGACTCCTCAACAGTTCACAAAGATCATAATCTACATTTTCTTTTACCATCTGATAGGCAACATAAATGATTGTACCAAACACAAAGTTGTCTCAACTAAAATGAAATATTTTATACCCAATAACCATAGATGCAAATTTGAAATCTACATCAACAATGTCATCAATTTTCATTACTCTTTTGTCATACTTAGAACCTGTAGCATCAGTGACCATTTGATTCTTTATTGATTTCAGAATCGATAATCCACCAAAATAATTTAGACTTGTTACAACACTGATAGACTCCTTTATGATTTTGAAGGGTATGCTTAACCACATGAATTCATCATGGACTTGAATCAGAATATAACGACCCATTCTGACTCTTCAAAGATGAGAAATTTGACAATCTGAGTAAATTTATTTTCTTCTAGGGTCTTATATTCTAGCTTCACACATAAATCTTCACCTATGATGTGATTATTATACAGATTCAACAGTTGTGAGCTTCCTAGCTCTTTAATATTCATGTGAATATGAGCCCTAATATATTTTGTGTGTAACATGTCGTACAAAATGGATGAAAATGCTCCTAATGGATAGGTCTCAATAGATTTGTAGGGATGCCACTTGAACTTTGGATGGGGTTTGTCCTTAACTTCTACTACTAATGGAGTAGCCATTATCAATTCACAAGTTCATAGAGTTTTACTGAAAAATACCTTTCCGTTGGATCGTAATTTGATTTTTGAAAGCTTCTTCGCACCTGGATTTCACCTCAACTTTCCTTAATTCACCTTAGAGCTCTCCAAACTTCTTTTCTTCAAAATGCAAAGTGAGAAATAAAAGATAGAAATGATTTTTTATCACTCGCATACTTAACCCTTTTTGATGCAATAAATGATTTTACCCTAACTCATCTAGTTACACTATTTTCATGCATTATGACAGATAAATATTCCATGGACCTCCAACATTGCATAATACTTTCTCCAATAGGTTCAACAACATCTGTAGAAAATCTATTCACTTACTGAAATTATCCACATCCTGGTGTCGGTTATCGATAGGGGGTTAAAAGATTTTCTTGACAACTCCCCCTAGGCCAAAGGCCTGAAACTAATTCCTGGATGAACTACCAAAAGAAGGTTCTAGTGCTGGTGCATTTTATTCATTAGAGGGACTCTTCTTCACCCATTTCTTCTACATTTGTTGCCTGACCACATATGTAGTGAATTTTCCTTTTCCCTTAACATCCTTCTACATGTTTCTCCTTTGATTTATCATACCTCTTATGTTCCAATAGAAAGTAGGAATGTGACCAAATTTATTGCAGTTATAGCACACAACATTTTTTTGTCTAGACTAGTTGTTCCAATGATTTTCTTTTGATTTGCACTGGTTAGAAATATGCCCAAATCTATTGCATGTATAACATCTGACATTTCTATGAAGTTTGTTCATCACATTTCTGCATTCATTTGACTTATGACCAAACTTATTGCAATTAAAACACTAACCTGAGAATGATACACCACTTTGATTCATCCTACTTCTACATTAAGAAGCCATGTGTCCAAATTTATTGCAATTGAAACAATATCCATTAAATTTATGAGCATTAGGTTGTCTTACCAGATATCTTCTAGATTTGTTCATTTGATTTCCTTTCCCGAATCTCCTTTGCCCAAATCTGGAACTTTCTCCTTCTTCATATCCAAGACCTCGATTGTCACCATTTGTCCCCTGACTGCTAATTAGTTCATCAAGCTTGGCTGAGCTAACTTTGAACTTTTTTTATACTCATTTGCAGTAGCAAGTTCATCTCTGAGATCATCAATTTTCTTTTCAAGTATTTCCTCATTGTTTTTAGATTGTTCCAATTTATTATCCAAATGGATGCATACTTCAGATTTTTCTTTCAGAGATTGTACTAGTTTCTCTTCATTCTTCTTCCTATCTTCAATCTCCTTGGTCATCCTCATCATGATAGATTTCATTTCATGCTTTAGGATTGTATTATCTTTGGTAAGCTTTTCATATTCTTCTGTCTTTTCCTTCAGGGCTTGACTGAGTTCTTATTCTTCAATGCTCTTACTATCATTCTACTTAATATGATCATAGATTTCCTTTCTCTTCTCTCTGGACTTGTTGATTTTTTATTTCAAAGATTCAATGAATTTCTCAACATCCATGAGGTTTGCTTGCAATTTTTGAACTTCAGACTTTGACTGATCAAGATCATCTAGGGCCACCAAAATCTATTGTTGAAGACTGCTTGAATCCATTGAAACACTTTCCAAGATCTCCCCAAGTTGTTAGACTTCTTCTTCTGAGGAACTAGCTCTGATACCAATTGTTGGAAACAAGATACACTGAGAGGGGGTTGAATCAGTGTTGTGCAAAAATTAACATTATTAACCTTTATCTTCAAAGTACTTGTAACATTCAACCAAAATGCATGAACAAGAAGAAAACAATCACAACACCATAACACAATAATTTTTATGTGGAAACCCTATTAGGGGAAAAACCATGGTGGATGGCCAATCCACAATATGATTTGAGTATACTCAAATAAAGTTTACAATATGGGGAATGCACTTGCATTTAGGTGCATTACCTAAGGGAAGGCTCACTGCCTTACAAATAGAATCAAATTAAAACCACCTGAGAGTTTGTACTAAGAAAAATAACATCTACATATGCTTGATTATAGTTTTGATTAGGCACAATATTCAATCTTTTGTCTTATAGACTGATTTTGTACTTTTTCTTTGTTATGCTCACACTCGTAATATAGATCCTTCATGCACAAGTGAAACTGTGCATTATCACTCTTCTACTCTGCTCTTATTCGTAATTTGCATCAACATAATTCATACACACACTTCAAGATGATATGAACAAACTCATATATATATCCACAACTTAGAATTCAATTACAATATGTTAGCTTCAATAAAACAAAAGAATATTTACATATGTCGGCTCAAATCATGAATAAAGTATAATGTGCAGCCACAATGGCCAACCATAACTTAGCTAGGACATAAAAAAAGATGCACAAACACAAAAATACTTAACTAATTACTTCCCATACATCCACAACATGATGCATTCACGAAGTTGGCTCCAGTACTGATAAAACTGAGAATTAGCCAACCGGATCTTCTAACTTGCATACAGATCAATACAAGGCACTGAGACTTATGGATAACAATAGAAATACTTTGATCAACCTTCATTGAGATACGCAACACAAGATATTAATAGAAAATCTGTATGTGAATCGATGACCCAAAATTATTGGATGCTATGTTCTTCCTTAACTTTTTGTAATCTGACTGGCAATAGGATAAATTGATGATGCACAGATCTAATCAAATAATGGGTTGCCATCAATGACAACACCAAATGATATTCACAGTGTCTCTTTCCAACATTTACAAGTAGTTTCATGACTATTTATGTAAGGATAAATTTATAAAGTGGAGGAATTTTAGGAAAAAGAAAAAGTTACAAGTAGTTTCATGACTACTTATGTATTAATGTAAGGATAAATTTATAAAATGAGTTATTTTCATGAGAAAAAAATTATCATTTGAAGGATATTGTTGGACATTCTATCTTGTCACCTTGTTCTTCATGGATTATAATTTTATTCTTATGTTTGATTTATGATCTATTCTTCATTTTTTTCTCATTTGTTGTGGTTGTAAATGATTAAATTTCCTTTTTTAATATTGTATGTAGAAAATAAATCTATTATCTAAGTAATTCATGTTATTTTTCCTTTCTTCTTTCCTCATTTGTGTTGAGTAATTTCAAATAGTTCTTTTCATTTGATCTATCTAGGACTTCTCCATTTTTCATTGGGCATGTGTAGAAAGATGGGGTACCAAAACGTGGTCATATTTATTTTTTGGTTCATCCAAGAAAAAATATGAGAGTGTTATAATATGTTCACAGTATGGCTTAGAAGCAACTAAGTCCGGGTCAGTTACTATTACACCCCGTTGTGTTACTATTTATTTTCATTTACCTAGTTGGGTGAAAATGCTTTAAATGTATATGTTTATGCTTTATGTATCTTGAAAATATAATAAATGAATGTTTGATTCAATTTGATGTTTTATAATGATTCTGACTATGAAATATATGATGCAAATGGTTGTAATTGATTTGGCTAACTACTATTTTAATATACTAGGTTGGATGTAGGAACATATTCAAGCCTCCAGAATAGAGGGGAAGCATCACTTGGGAGAACTTGGTTTGGTAACCCTTAAATGAGCCAAACTAAGATTTCACACACTCACCTCTAGTTTAGTGAAGTCGAGACAATAGTTTAGAAAAGGTAAGTTATCCTTAGCCTTGTTTGTATATGTTTTTGAAGACATTATGATCTTTTCTGTGAATTTTTTTAATGTGATTGAGTCTATTTTCTTATGTGAGTTCTTCCTTATGTGTTTATATTTAAATCGATGAGATATATACATAATATATATATATATATATATACATCTACAATAAACTCATACACATGAGTAAATACATGCATGAATATATGTAGATAGACATATCTACACATTCTCATGGATGGATTACCCATATGTATGAGAATATCAATTAGACAAAGGTGACATATATATATGTAATTTATGTATATATGTCGATTGATGGGATTGTGAATTATGTGTTTAAATATCAAGCCAATGATATATAGTATATGTATATATATTAATATGCACATATGTTGGAAATACACACTACACATGTCATCTAGTGTTGTAATTGATGGCAACCCTAGTCAGTGATTTGATCCACACTTTGGTAGTTGCTTATACTGGAAGTAAAATTGAAGTTTTATGATTAATTGTCAAGTTAGAACAAAGCATCTGACAAAGTTGTTCTTTTCGATTCATATGCAGTTCTCTGTTATCATTTAGCATTGTGGATCTTATGGAAGGTATTTTTGTGTATGTACCATCTTATCTAAGAATCATTGGGGTTCACATTTATCAATGTACAAGTTAGAATATCCGGTTGATTGATTTTCTATCTAATAGTGCAAGAAAGCCCACTAAGTGATTATAGCATGTTGTAGATCTTCGTGGGGTAATTGTTTGAAGTGTTTTGTGCTTGAATATGTTTTTTTTGGTCCTCACTATGTTGTGGCCGACTTTGGTTGGTGTGTATTGAAATTTTTCTATAGATTGAGTCAACAGTTTGTAAATTTTTTGTGTTTTATTGAATCCGACATATGGTTGATTAAATCTTTAGTTGTAGATATATAAGCGATCATTTATATCATTTGGATGGATGTGAGAAGTGTGTTGATGTGCATTATGAAATTCAGAAGGATTGTAAAGTGATTATGCATAGTTCACTTGTGCATAAAAGGATTTGTGATGTGAATTAAAGTAGACAGATAAAAAGTGCAGAATCAAACAAAAAGTCAAGAATGCGATTGATGTGCTTAATCAGAACTATACTCAGGCATTAGGAAATGCTACTTCATAGTTCATATACTCCAATATTTTTCTAGAAATTTTCTGTAAGACAACGAGTCTTCATTTTTTATCTGAGTAGTGAGCTCTAGGTAGTGTGCCTGAATGCATGTGCATTCCCATTTGTAAACACTTATATTTGAGTATACTCATATTGTGGATTGGCCTTCCACTGTGTTTTTTACCCTAACAAAGTTTCCACATAAAAATCCTTGTGTTATGGTGTTGTGATTGATTTTTTTATGTTCTTGCATCTTTATTTTTGTTCAATACTATAAGTGGTTGAAAGATCAGGATAATAAAGTTAGATTTTGTTCAACACTGATTCACCCACCCTCTTAGTTTTCCTTGATTCCAACAATTGGTATCCGATCCTAGTTCCTTGGAAGAAGTTTAAAAGCTTGGGGAAGATGCGAGAAAGTGAATCAATGAGTTTTGGCAGTCTTCAACAACAACTTATGGTTGCACTAGATGATCTTGATCATTCTAAATATGAAGTCTGGGAATTGCAAGCAAGCCTCTTGAATGCTGAGAAATTTATTTAGTAATTGAAAGATAAAATCAATGAATCAAGGGAAAAGAGAAAGGAAATCTATGATCAAATCAAGCTGAAAGAAAGTAAAAGTAGGGAAGATGAACACCTAAGTCAAGCCCTGAAGGAAAAGACAAAAGAATGTGAAATTTTTTTCAAAGAAAATGTTGTCCTGAAACATGAGATGGAATCTATTATGATGAGGATGACCAAGGATTTTGAAGATAGAAAGAAGAATGAAGAGAATCTTGCTCAATACTTGAAAGATAAATCTGAAGAATGCAACAAAATTAATGATGGATTCATTAATCTAGCGCTTGAATTGAAACAATCCAAAAACAATGAAGAAGAGCTTGAAAGACAGGTTGTTATTCTCAAAGATGAAATTTATATTGAAAATGAATACATGGAGAAATTCAAGATTAGCTCAACTAAGCTTGATGAGCTGATTAAAAGTTAGAGGACTGGAAGTGACAAGTGAGGTCTTGGATATGAGGAAGGATAAAAATATAGATCTGGACAAAGGATATTTAGGAAAGGAAATTAGATGAACAAAGCTAGAAGGTATCCAGTAAGACAACCTATTGCTCAGAGGTTTAATGGTTACTATTTTGTTTGCAATAAATTTGGTCATATGGCTACTCATTGTAGAAGTAGAATCAATCCATGCGGTCCATCATTTTCTGATCAGTGTTTCAATTGCAATAAGTATGGTCATAAGTCGGTTGAATGAAAAAATGTGTCAAACAACTTTTTCAATAGAGATGTCAAATGTTATGCGTGCAATAGATTTGGCAATATTGATAACCAATGAAAATTAAGAGAAAATCAATGGAACACTTGGTCTGGACAAAGAAATGTTATATGCTACAACTATAACAAATCCGATCACATTACTAGATTTTGCAAAAGCAGAAAGGGTTTGGTAAATCAAAGAAAAAACATGTAGAAGGATGAAAGGGGAAAAGGAAAAGTTATTACAAATGAGATCAGGAATAAAATGAAGAAGACATGGGTGAAGAAGAGTCCTTGTGTTGCAAGAAATGAGTTAGCACCAGAATCTGGTACTGGAAATTCATCATAGAATTAGTTTAAGGCCTCTGGCCTAGGGGGAGTTCTCAAGAAAATCTTTTAACCCCCTTGTCAATAGTTGATATCAAAATGTGGCAGATAGAATCAATTGAATTAGTGATGTATAGATGTTTTGGTATCTCTTGTAGAGGAGATTTTTGCATAATTCAAGGTCCATAGAAGAATTTTCTTTCACAGTATGTGAAAATAGGGTATCGAGATGACCTAGGGTAGAAGAATTTATTTCAAATAAAATTTAGGTGTGTGAATGATATAAAGTCATTTCTATCTCTCATTTTTCACATTTCATTTTGAGAAGAAGAATTTTGGAGAGATCTGAAGTGAACTTTGGTGAAGATTCAAGATTGAAGGAAATTTAGTGATCAAACCCTAATTCGACGAAAGGTATTTATTTGTGAACTCATGAACTTGGAAATTCTAGAAATGGATACTCCATTAGTTGTTGATATTAAGGATAGGCCCCATCCAAAATTCAAGTGGCACTCGTTCAAATCCATCGAAACAAAACCTATTATCACAGGTATTTTCACCTGCATGTAAAGCTGTAAAGTTGTGCAATCCCGTGTAACATTGGATTACTTACAAGTTGTGGGTATCCTATTCAAAATAAAACCTCCAGATTCTAGGCCGAATTCCTATTGAAATTTTTGATTATGGACTTAAACTTGATAGGGAAAGGGAAAAGGATTTAATCTAATGCAAAATAGGAAAAAAAACTAAACTATGGTGATGCACCGAAAGAAACTAATGTGAAAACTTAACTCACAAATGATTATCCAGTAATTCTATTTGCACAACCTGACCTAGTAGCTTAATCACTTGAATGTTTTAAACAAAGGCCTTGATTAAATACAATTTTGAGGGAAAACATGGTTTTCACGACTAAACTGTTTAATTAGTTACATGCAAAGTGTATAACCAGTGAACTTAAACTAAACTACAAACAAATATTTATGAAGAAGACAAAAATATTAAAGGTCTCAAAACTGAAAACACAATAATCCTTCGATCAAATCCCACACAATAATGACACTTGAAATCTTGAAGAAAAAACTTGAAAATACTAGAAATTAAACGAATCTTCTGTAAATTATAAACTAATTAACCTATAAAAACTATTGCATAATCTATTAAATTTTGAAAGTTGAGTTACATGAAGTCTCTTTGCTGAAGGCAAAGGCAAAAAACAAGAACTAGAGGAAAAAGACTAACCTTTTCCAATATATACAATAAGGCATGCACAAAGCATCCGAAAATGGAACTGAATGAGAATTGAAGTGAAAAACTGCATCTCCAATGTGAAATCCGAGTAGAAGAGAAAACCCCAATAAAATAGCTCAAAATTGAAGAAAATTGCACTCAGTGCCTAGAAATCTCCACCTCTCCATGCATCTGATCAAAACACCTTGTGAATTGATGTGGAGCTAGTGATTCGAATTCTCACTTAATATTCAATAATATTTTAAGAAGACTAGAAGTCTTTGAAGGATCACTTCATGCATATTATTTGAGGACTTGAAAGATTTTCCTAAGGCAAGGAAAAACACAACCCGTGGACTTGACATTAAAAGGAATGATATTTAAAAAAAAAAAGTGACCAAAATTACATACTTTGGTGAACTTAGGGTATGAAACCCTAAAACATAATATCAAATCACTTAGCATTTCATTTCATTTTTCTTTTTTTAAGTTGCTAGGGTTTGATGAGAATTCTATGGATTTCAATGGCAAATATTAGGGCTCTTCAGGTGTCTTCATCAGGATTTTCAGGCATTCTATGCACAAGTAAACATAGACATGCCATTTTTTGATATTCCTTTGAGCTTGCTTTTCAATTTTCTAGGCTAAAAAGCCATGACCTCTCTTTGTGTTTTGTAGAAAATGATATCCACTGTGATGGAGATGATTTACTGTGTGAGCATGTTTGCATTACACAAAGATTTAGCTGCTTATCTTCAAGGAAAATGTCTTCATTTCCCATATATGGTCGCGACTGTACCTTTAGTTATGTATTTTTCTCATTGTATTTTCTAATGCTAGATTTATGGTCGTGGCCATACATAGGGAAATGCTCAATGTTTGTTTGTTTCATATCTCATATCTTGTGATTTAGCATGCTATATACTATTTTTCCCTATATATATGATCCGGCCTCTTACCTTTATCCATCAAATCATTTTGTGAATGCTATCATCATAAAATATATAAAAATATCATTATTACTTGTGTACAACCATGAAACATCAAACTGCCACTGATTTGCATCTGTATAGTCACCATGTAATTGCATTGTGAATAGTTCCCCTTATTGCCTTCAATATGTTGAATTACCTTTATTTTCTTTGAGCAGTTGACTATTAATCCATACTATCATTATTACTGTATTTTAGCTGCCATGTAAATCATGTCTTTGCTCATTGAAATTCAACACAATCTTCTTTTTCCTTTATCATTGTATTATGATTCCATTTTGTGGTTATTCCTTACTCTAAGAGCTTGAAAAAACAAGCCTTTCCTTGAAAGATGAGCTGTCTGCACTACTTTGAAACTCCTTGAGAAACATGAAAAGAGAAAATCCCTTTCTCTCTATGATGAAGATTATGCTAACTTCTTTTATTGCTTATCAAATGAATGCATTATGTGATTGTCCCCTTGGTGTTTATGGGCACTATGTCATCATAGTTGCTGGGCTCAACCCTTATGGGAGCCACATTTTCTCCCAAAACTATAATGAAAAGATATTTAATTATAAGACTCGAGGTGCACCTGTTCCTGCACAGTGAGCAATCATGTTAGCAAAATAATTGAAACTGAAAGCTTCCATTGAACTTTGTTCTCTTTGAACATCTGCCTTTTTGATGAATTAATCATCTGATGTATGCTTGAATGGATGTAGATTACATTTCTGTTGGTAATGTAGGCATAAGGTAAGATTTGATTTTCATTTCTTAGAGCTCATCTCTAACATCATTACTCAACATCCTTGTAGGAAACATATGGAACTTGGAGATGAATAGCCCAGAGACATTGGAGACACAACAACTTGAAGACATCAAGTATTCAATGACTCCTCATTACAGGAAATGACAAATCACTTTCTTTTTCATGCCTACATTATCCTCAGTTGTGTAGTTTATAGTTCCTCCTTGCATCCATTATTTGATTATAGAAATCAAATTAAGCTACTCCCATGGCTTGTGTGGGACTTTGATTTTTACAACATGAATAAAACAACATTTATTATGCAAATGTATGAATTTCTCTGTTAAAATCATTTACATAATAATATTGAATTCAAAAGTAATAAGTTTTTACATGATTAATGAATACTTAGCAAAAAATTTTGAAATTATTTGTGTACCTTTCAATGATGAATGCAATTCAACTCTACTTGTTTTGACCTGTAGCTAAAAAATAGGTAACAATTAGGTGATCTCTACGGAGTGTTTTCTTGCTAAAGACCATAAACTAGTTGCCTTGTATATCCATTGGGCATGGAGTCCACTTTTATGTTCTTCTCAATTCTTGACTTCCGTAACTCAACAACAAACAAAACTCAAAGAAACTATCCTAACTCTGTTTAAGACAGTCAAAAAACTGTGCAGCATTGACACATTGAAAGAAAAAACTAAAATGAAACTAGCATGCAATAATCACTTATTGCAAGAAAACATCTATCCTACTCTAAACTAACCAATGGTGTTAGTGTTCAGATGTGAACATTTACTGGTTGTGAGAAATAGCTGCTTAGCAATAAACATCGAATCACACTCATACAAACAACTAAAACTAGATGAAGCACAAAAAGGTATTCAATAAACTGTTGTAATTCTTGATGAAAAATGTAAAAAAATTCACTCTGTTGTGCTTTCACTAAAACCTTATTAAATGTGCTTGGAATCTCAATCCTAGAAAGATGCCTGATTGGGCATCCTTTTGAGATGATAAACTGATAATTCCTTTTGTTGACTTCTCCTTTATCAATTATTTTTTCAACCACAACCTCTGTGATCACTTTGTAACGTTGATCAAAAACATTTGCTTTGAGAAATTCAAGGTTATCAACAATGTTAAAGCAAAAAACTTCAATGACAGTTGAAGATAAATCCTCTTCATGAACAATTTCATTATGCAAGGTTTTCTCTAACTTATCTTCGTGATGGTTTTCAAAACTCATACCTTCAAGATCTATTATTGGTTGCTTTTCCTACTCTACTTGAACAACCTTTTCTTGTGAATCCACCTCTTGAGCTTCCAAATCATGAAGTCCTCATTTTTTTCTTCCTGAATCTGCACCATGCTTAACTGATTCCTTTCATTCTCAACAACCTGTTGTTTCTGATGTTCTTCATCAACAGATGGAAGTCTTGAGTCTAAACTTGTTATCTCAAGCTCATCCTAGAATGAATCCTCTTCATGAAGATTTTCATTTTGTTGTGGAAGAGGATTGTTTACCTTATCACAACTTTGTTGGGGAGTTAGAACATCACCCTTTTTACCTTCTTCTTGTTGATTTGAGGCTAATACTATTGTGATATGAGATTCTTCTTGTTCATCATCAACAAAACATGGAAGTTCATTAATCATATCAATTAGATCATAAGAAAAATCAGCCTTTACTTGATATGAGACTTGATTTACAGCTACACCCTCCTCAATTTATTGATCTAGAACCTGATTATCTCGAGGAATCAAGATATCAATGGGTTATTTTATAGATGGGGTGATTGTATCTAAACATGAAGTCTGATTTTGTTGAGGTTCTTGAGGTTGTACAAGCTTGGGGAAGGTCTGCTCTTGAAGGATTGCAGGCTGAACCTGCTCATGAATAGATTCCTCTTGTATGAAGCATAGTGTTTTGAACTTAGGAATACCTTCTCCAAAAAATGGATTTGGAAAACTAAGAGCTGGGCTTGTTTCTTGCTTAAGTACAAGTTCTTCTAATGTAGGAGAGCTCCTAACACTTGGAATTTCAAGATGGGAAGACATGAGAGATTCACCTTGACTGGAACTTGGAATTTTAACATTGGGAACCTCTTTTTCAATAAGTTTTAGCCTCTTTTTTGCATCTTTTGCAGCAAGTTGTTGAGCAGGATTTTCTTCAAATTACCTCCTTTGCACCTCGTATTTCTAGTCTTGAAGATAAGCTTGATACTCCTCCTTTCTACTGTGAATCAAATTCTTGTTGACATTCATAGTTATAATTCTGTAAGCAATCATATTCTGGACAAATCAATTGTTCTTGTTGCACATTCAATTCACACTTTTAAAACTATTCTCCAAGAAACATGTTCCTTATCTTCAACCTTAAATATGGATTGTGAATTTGTTTGAGCTTATCCTGAAAACTTTGAAAATTTTGAAGTTGATCATAAGGATGGATTTTTGATTGCTAGAAAAATGGTGGCCTTAGGATTGATATTGAACATACAAAGGCTGATACGAAGTATTAGCATGTGTAGGAGGATGGTAAGAATGATAAAATTGTTGGTTATTCGTTGTGATATATGAATTTTGATCGAAACCAGTATTATTGTTGTTTGGGTATGGTTGATAAGAGGGTTCATAATAAAAATTTTCATCATATGGTGGTGAGTATACATGATATTCATGAAAATATGTCATTTATACTCTTACATATATTGGAAATTAGAAAAAACCTATATTTGAAACATATCAGCACCAGACTTGTTGAAACCAGTAAATATGCTTAGAGTCGCCAGGTATAAATAACCTCTAAAAGGTAAAAACAACACTGTTGTATATACTAGAACAACAACCTACAACTTTTGAATTCTTCTTTCTTTGAAGTGTGCTTCAGAGTCCCACCGAGAGTGCCAAAAATTGTTATCAAAGGGATTTGCACCCGCATGCAAAGCTGTGCAATCCCGTGCAACATTGGATTACTTTTACGTTGTGGGTATCCTATTCAAAAGTAAACCTCTATATTCTAGGTCATCTTCCTATTGAATTTTTTGATTATGGACTTAAACTTGATTGGAAAAGGGAAAAGGATTTAATCTAATGCAAAATTGGAAAAAAAAAACTGAACTATGGTGATGCACCAAAAGAAACTAATGTGCAAACTTAACTGAAAAATGATTATCTGGTAATTCTATGTGCACAACCTGATCTATCTAGTAGCTTAATCACTTGAATGTTTTAAACAAAGGCCTTGATTAAATACAATTTTGAGGGAAAACATGGTTTTCATGACTAAACTGTTTAATCAGTTACATGCACTGTGTATAACCAGTGTGCTTAAACTAAATTGCATACATATATTTATAAAGGAGACAAAAATATTAAAGGTCTCAAAATTGAAAACACAACAATCCTTCAATTAAATCCCACACAATAATGATGCCTGAAATCTTGAAGGAAAAACTTGAAAATACTATAAATTAAAGGAATCTTCTAAAAATCATAAACTAATTAACCTATAAAAACTGCCGCATAATCTATTAAATTCTAAAAGCTAAGTTACATGAAGTCTCTTTGCTGAAGGAAAAGGTAGAAAACAAGAACTAGAGGAAAAAGACTAACTTTTTCCAATATATACAATAAGGCATGCACAAAGCAGCCAAAAATGGAATTGAAGTGAAAAAATGCATCTCCAATGTGAAATCTGAGTAGAAGAGAAAACCCTGATAAAAATAGCTCAAAATTGAAGAAAACTACACTTTGTGCCTAGAAATCTCCACCTCTCCATGTGCTTGTTCAAAACACCTCGTGAACTGATGTGGAACTAGTGATCCAAATTCTCACTTAATATTTTAAGAAGACTAGAAGTCTTCGAAGGATCACATCGTGCATATTATTTGAGGACTTGAAAGATTTTCCTAAGGCAAGGAAAAACACAACCCATGGACTTGACATTAAAAGGCATGATATTTTTTTTTTAAATGTGACCAAAATTACATACTTTGGCGAACTTAGGGTATGAAACCCTAAAACATAATATCGAATCACTTAGCATTTCATTTCATTTTTCTTTTTTGAAGTTTTTGGAGTTCCTGCGCCACCCTGCTAGGGTTTGATGACCATTATGTGGCTTTCAATGGTGGATATTAGGGATCTTCAGGTGTCTTCATCTGGATTTTCAGGCATTCTATGCATAGGTAAACACATACATGCCATTTTTTGATATTCCTTTGAGTTTTCTTTGTAATTTTCTGGGCTAAAAGTCACGGCCTCTCACTATCTTTTGTAGAAAATGATAGCCACTATGATGGAGATGATTTACTGTGTGAGCATGTTTGCATTACATGGAGATTTAGTTGCTTATCTTCAAGGAAAATTTCTTCATTTCCCATATATGGTCACAATTGCACCTTATGTAATTTTCTCATTATATTTGCTAATGCCAGATTTATGGCTGCAACCATACATAGGGAAATGCTCAATGTTTGTTTGTTTCGTATCTCATATATTGTGATTCAACATGCTATATACTAATTTTCCCTATATATATGATTTGGTCTCTTATCTTTATCCATCAAATCATTCTGTGAATGCAATCATAATCAAATATATAAAAATATCATTATTACTTATGGACTGCCATGAAACATCAAACTGCCATTGATTTGCATTTGTATAGTCACCATGTAATTACATTGTGAACAGTTCCCCTTACAGCCTTCAATATGCTAAATTGCTTTTATTTGCTTTGAGCAGCTGACTATTAATCCATACTATCATTATTACTGTATTTCAGCTACCATGTAAATCATGTCTTTTCTCATTGGAATTCAACAATAAATTGTTTTTCCTTTATCATTCTATTATGATTCCATTTTGTGGTTATTCCTTACTCTAAGAGCTTGAAAAAACAAGCCTTTCCTTGAAAGATGAGTTGTCTTCACTACTTTGAAACTCCTTGAGAAACATGAAAAGAGAAAATCCCTTTCTCTCTATGATGAAGATTATGCTAACTTCTTTTATTGCTTATCAAATGAATGCATTATGTGACTACCTCCTTGGTGTTTATGGGCACTATATCATCATAGTTGTTGGTCTCAACCCTTGTGGGAGCCACATTTTCTCCCACAACTATAATGAAAAGAGATTTAATTATAAGACTCGAGGTGCACCTGTTCTTGCACAGTGAGCAATCATGTTAGCAAAATAATTGAAACTGAAAGCTTCCATTGAACTTTGTTCTCTTTGAACATCTTCCTTTATGATGAATTAATCATCTGATGTATGCTTGAATGGATGTAGATTACATTTCTGTTGGTAATGTAGGCATAAGGTAAGATTTGATTTTCATTTCTTAGAGCTCATCTCTAACATCATTACTCAACAACCTTGTAGGAAACATATGGAGCTTGGAGATGAATAACCCGAAGACACTGGAGACACAACAACTCGAAGACATCAAGTATTTAATGACTCCTCATTACAGGAAATGACATATCACTTTCTTTTTCATGCTTACATTATCCTCAGTTGTGTAGTTTATAGTTCCTCCTTGCATCCATTATTTGATTATAGAAATCAAATTAAGCTACTCCCATGGCTTGTGTGGGACTTTGATTTTTACAACATGAATAAAACAACATTTATTATGCAAATGTATGAATTTATCTATTAAATCATTTGCATAATAATACTGAATTCAAAAGTAATCAGTTTTTACATGACCAATGATCAAGTGGCACCCATTGAAATCCATCGAAACATAACCATTAGGTGAATTTTCCTCCTTTTTGTATGGTGTCTTGCATATCAAAGATATTAGGGAATACATTCATGCAAATTTTGAAGAATTAGGAAGCTCCCAGTTGTTGAATTTATACACCAATCACATTATGCGAGAATATTTTTGTGTAAAACTTGAATTCAAGACTTTGGAGGAGAAGAAATTCACTCAAATTGTAAATTTTCCCATGTTCGATGAAATTGAATGGGTTTGGTATATATTGAGTCAAGTGAATACCAAGTTTATGTGGTTAAGTCAGCCTTTCAAGATTATTAAGGAGGTTATAAGGATTGTTACTGGTTTGAATTCATCTAGTGGGCTGCCTACACTAAAATTCGTGAAGAACCAAATAGTCATAGATGTAACCGGTTCCAAATTCAATAGAAGAGCCATGAAAATCAATGATATCATCAAAGTGGATGTTATATTTTCCTCTATGGTTATTGTTTACAAAATTTATCACTCCAGCTGTGATAATTTTGTATCCGGTATTGCAATTTATGTAGCATATCAGATGGTCAAATAAAATGCAGAGTATGACCTATGTGAGCTACTTAGATGCCAGCTAATTGAAAACCTTGGGAAAATCAAGAAGGATGATAAGAACATCTTCAAATATGGAAATATACTTTTGTGTCTATTCTTCTACTTCATGAATGAAGTTTCGGGAATTGGTAAAGTGTAATGGGAAAGTAACAAACCTATAGCTATTCAAATCAGGGATATGTTGTATAGAATTGGAGATATCAAAGCTAGAAGAACTGCTATTTGGGGATATTTCAAGAGTTTTCAGAGTGCAATGCAAGCTAGGGAAAGGATTCCCACATATATTATGGAAAATTACAAGGACACAATTTTCTTCATGGTTGATATTGATCAGTGCTTAATGGAAGCGGTAGAACCTAGAACGGTGTGGATAATGCCTATGGGTTATGAGGTTGAAGAACACATTTTTAAAATGTATGTTAAACATTTGTTCAGTAAACCTCAGGATCTAACAGAAGAAAGATTTGGTACCTTTTCAGAGAAAGATATACAAGTGCATAATCAACTAAGGAAGCTTGTGATAGTTTGAAGAGTAAGAAGAGAAGTTGAAGCTTTTGCAGAAACCCTTGGTATATTAGTTGAAGCTATGAGGGAAGCTAGAAAGAAAAGAGAAGAAGTTGAAAAAGGAGAGCCTGATAGAATTGAGTTAGCTAGTCCAACAACATCCTTTGCCCAATCTAGAACTACAAGGAGCTTTGCACCCTCATCTAGTCTTGCAAAGAAGTCAAGCCCTGTGAAATCTCAAGCCAAGACATCTAGGAGAGAAGGAAAAAGGAAGAAGGATAAAAGAACAACAGTCTATGTTGTTGTTTCAAATAATGAAGAAACTAAATCTAATGAAGAGGTAAGAGAAATTAAGGAAAAGGGTTCTCAAGCATCAAAAGTCTCTAAGGACAAGTCCTTCAGTGAAGATAAAGCAAAGAAAAAGATGAAAAATGACAAATTAGGTATGTCTGTAGAAGAATTAGGAAGAGCCTTGATTAAGGATGGTAATATTAGGCCACTTTGTGAATGGTTTGACACCTTTGACAGTGTCAGTCAAAGAATTCTTGAGGAATCCACAATAAGGTACTTGAATATTTTCAATAAGACTCTCATAGAAATAATGTATGGGTTACCTAAAGGTTTGTATGAAGTTTTAGAAATGAGGAGAGTGAATGCAAGAACTAAAGAAGAGAAAATGAGAGAATGAATACTTGTTGATTTGTGTTTAATGATGTCAATGGATGAAATGAAGAAGATCCTAAGTAATGCAAAAAGGGAGTTTAGGAGAAAAACAAGGGTGAACAAGTTGATGATTGGACAAATTGAAGAATTTGCAAAACACATTGAGAAAATCCTTAAGGTAGTGCTATTGAAAAATAGATATAATGTTGTTTCTGAAGAAGCTCATAGTGAAGATGCTCCATCTGGTCCAGAAGCTCAAGATGTTCTGGTTAATAATGAAGAAGGAAAATAAGATACATTTGAGGATAGTCTAAATCCTTTTGACATGAAAAATGTTGAAATTCCTATGGAGACTGAAGCTCCTAAAGTTGTGTTAGCTGAAGAAATTGAGATTCCTAAATCTAAGGAAGAATCAGTGATTGAACAAAAGAAGGTAGAAGCAAAGGAGATTCTTTTGGAAGCAAGAGACATTGCTAAGGCAGTAAAGGAGTTTTTGGAAGAAAAATAGGAGGAGTTTGATTATGAACTAGTAAAAGGTCCTATCAACTTGGCCACTCTATCTCCTATTCAAAAGATGAAGGTAACATCATTTGCTCAGAACAAGGAAAGGGAGAGATTCTGAATCTCACATTGAGGACAGTGAATTGCTCAATCTTGCATTAGGTATTTTGGAGAAGATCATGCCTACATATGTCATGGATTCATCTGATTCTCCATTTGGTGAGTTGAAGAAACTTTTCAATTTTGTAAGTACTCATTTTGAGTCTCTTGAAAAGTCAGCTATGGATAAGGTTCAGAAGGAATTTGATGCAAATAGATTCAATAGATTAAAGGGAATGATTGAAAATGATAAATATTTGTTAGCTACCTATGTAAAGAATATTCAAGGTACTTTATCTGAAGGTGGAAACATTTATAAGTCAAGCTTATCATTGTCTAAGTTCACTGAGGACATTGAAAATGAATTGAAGGATTATGATAAACAATTAGCAGATATTTCTAAAGCATTTGATCCTCTAATAGTTTCTATGAATAAGCAAGAAATTGAAGTCATATCCTTGCTTGAAAAAATCAAAAGTTTGAAGCATGAAGAAGGAAAAATTGTTGAAATAGTATGCGATCTTAGAGGACTAATTGGTCCTAAGATGGAGACAATGCTTAGTGCATTGAAGGAAGTGTAGAATGCTATGGCTGTCAGTGACCCAAAAAACCTTGAGTTAGCAGAGATGCAATCTTACTAATTCTATGGTCATATGACTATTTTGGAGAGTCTCAAAAAGAGTTGGGACACAAGTTTGAGCTTGTTGAAGAGTAATTTTGTAGACATATTCAAGTTTATGTAAGTTGTAGAAGCATGTTTGTACATATGCATTTTTCTTATAGAAATTTTGTTTGATTTTTGGTATGTGGATTCCCGTCTTTGCCATTGATGTCAAAGGGGGAGAGTGGGATAGTGAAAAATGTCATATTCATCTAAAGGGGAGTTGTGTTTTGAAGTTTTGAAGGTTGGCAATGTATTCATGTTAGTACTGATCTAACACTTAGTCATTTTTCACTAAGTGTTTCCATCAATGCCAAATGGGGAGATTGTTGGCAAGATACATTGCACATGTCATTTGGTGTTGTCATTGATGACAACCCTAGTCAGTGATTTGATCCACACTTCAGTAGTTGCTTATATCAGAAGTCAAATTGAAGTTTTATGATTAACCGTCAAGTTAGAACAAAGCATCCAACAAAGTTGTTCTTTTCGATTCATATGTAGTTCTCTATTATCATTTAGCATTGTAGATATTAGGGAAGGTATTTTTGTGTATGTACTATCTTATCCAAGAATCATCGGGGTTCGTATTCATCGGTGTACAAGTTAGAATATCCGGTTGATTGATTTTTTATCTAATAGTGCAAGAAATCCAACTAAGTGAATATAGCGTGTTGTGGATCTTCATGGGGTAATTTTTTGAAGTGTTTTGTGCTCGAACATGTTGTTTTGGGTCCTCACTATTTTGTGGTGACTTTGGTTGGTGCGTATTGAAATTTACCTATAGATTGAGCTGATAGTTTGTAAATATTTTGTGTTTTATTGAAGCCGACATATGGTTGATTAAATATTTAGTTACAGATATATAAGCGATCATTTATATCATTTGGATGGATGTGCTAACTGTGTTGATGTGCATTGCAAAATTCAGAAGGATTGTAAAGTGATTATGCACAGTTTCACTTGTGCATAAAAGGATTTGTGATGTGAATTAAAGCAGACAGAGCGAAATTTTAAAATCAGACAAAAGGTCAAGAATGTGATTGATGTGCTGAAGTGGAACTATACTAAGGCATTAGCAGATGCTACTTCATAGTTCATCTACTCCAGTAGCTTTTTGGAAATTTTTTGTAAGTCAATGAGTCTTCATTTTGTATCTGAGCAGTGAGCTCTAGGCAGTGTGTTTGAATGCATGTGCATTCCCATTGGTAAACACTTATATTTGAGTAATTGTGGATTGGCCTTCCACCGTGGCTTTTCCCCTAACAGGGTTTCCACGTAAAAATCCTTGTGTTATGGTGTTATGCTTGATTTCTTTTTGTTCAATTCTATAAGTGGTTGAAAGATTAGGTTAATAAAGTTAGATTTTGCAGATTACCGATTCACCCACCCTCTCAGTGTTCCTTGATTCCAACAAAATATGTATTGATGTTAATGGAAACATACATACAAGTATATTAATATATGTATATAAATATGCTTGGATTATTATTATGTGAAATATGTAAAAATGAGTATATGCATTTGAATATTGAATGATTTATTTTATGAGCTTGTAAGTTAATATATATACATATATAAAAAAATAATCTTATATACATATATATGTGTGTATATATGATATATTATATACTATATATAATATATGATATATTATATATATATATATATATAATATATGATATATTATATATATATATATATAATATATGATATATTATATATATTATATATTATAATATTTTGAATAATGCTAAAATATTTATTTATAACACATATATATATGAAGCGCAACATATACATATAATGTATAGCATAAAAATAAAAGGATTGTGCATCATATGGATGCAACACATAAATAAATAACATTACATAAAGAATTTTAATGTTGAGACATGTAAACATAGGCAACACTATAGTAAGGCGCGTGAGAATAAAGCAAACCAATGTATGAGTATAATCTGAAAAATACTTAGTCAATTTTATGAAGGTAAATTGAATATGAAACGTATAAAGAAATTTGACATGGTATTTTCCAAAACAACAACTAAATAAATAGGGGCGCACGATATATTATGTGGTTCCAAATTATGAACTGTGCATACCTTTTAGAAGTCTACTCTGTATTTTATCTCCAATGTATGAGGAAAAATTGGAAAGTAAGAATAAGTCATGTTTAGATGGTTGAAAGGAGTCAACCTATGAACCAATAACCTTGAATTCTTGAATAAATAACTTTCCTGTCATATAGATGAAGTGGGTGGCTGAGCATACGCATTTAGTCATAATTTTAAATTTGCCACCTTGAATCCTGCTAGCTGGGTCAAACCTTTGAGTGTGAGAAGTGGCAAGAATGTGAGATTTTTTGTAGCCTTATGGTGCTCAATGTTTTTATAAATATGGGAGCATTCTCCATCTTATGGGATGCATAATTGCATTCTTGTTTTTTTATTTTTTTAAGAGTTACTCTACTGCATTTCTGAGTTGAGAGTTTAGTGAGAATTTTGAGAGAGAGTTTAGAGAGGTTTACATTATGATATTTTATCAAGGGAAGATAAAAGTTAGTGAAAAGTTGAGTTTAGAAGGAGTTGCAAGTTGATTTGGGTGAAGGTTGTGATAGGAATCCATATTTATAAATTAGAGCTTTCTAATTATAGACATGCTAGTTTTCTACTCTGCTTTATATTTTAAGTTGAAAAGATTTCATGATCTCATATGTTTTGTTTGAATTGGATGGGGAGATGAGATTTAAGATGCTTTATTATGAATATGTTTATATTCTTCTTGATAATTTTCAAAGATGCTTTAAGAGCCTAGTTATTTGTAAATCCCATAAATGGGTTATATTAACATATTATATATGTAAGAATGGGTGATTGAGTGTTTTCTATAAGCTATTCTAAGTTAAAGCTTGTATAGTTATAGTTTAAATTATTAAGGGGTTTGTGAAGTTTGGATTATGAATTAGTTCGAATTACTTTAGTGGAAATGTCTTAGTAAACTTGAAAAGAATATAGGTTATTCCTGGGATTAGGATAATCCAATGAAGGGGATAGCCTATGCATAGAATATGTGTAGTCATAACAAATCGAGCTAGGAAGGTGTGTGAATAGGATGAATCTCACTTGAAGTAACCGAGTGATGAATTATTTGGACAAAGTAGTGTAAGTTTCTATTGTTTATATTGTCAATTCACTATGATCTAGTTATGCATACTAGTATAGGATTTTCATACACATAGGTTGTAGCCACTGTATGGGAAAGTCATAGTTTTGTAGGACACAACACCAAGCTCAAAAAGGCTAGTTTTATGAGGTTACCAAACCAATCTATTCATTGAAGGGTAGGTCCATTATACCAGTTAGGTGGATGTGCAGGGGACCGCAACAAGTATGAGGTTGGGAGAAAAGTGCTTGAGTGATGCTTCTCCTCATCAATTGACAACCAAGATTTGAAGGGGTACTACCTGGACCATATGTATTTCTACTGGTAAAAATATCAAAAGATCTATGTATGTATTCTTGTATCCATTTATATAGAAGATTGTAAACATGAAAATTTAACTTGAGATTATTTATTATGAAATCAATACTTTGGAAAGGTTGTGATATTACAATGTATGTAATAGAAAATTTTGGAATAGTGTATTTCAAATGTCCATGTTATCTTCATTTTTGAGAAGAATAATTTTATTGGTATGTGATGGCATCATGATTTATTCACTTGTGGTTAAAAAGATAGAATTTTTTTTAGTATAATGGGCATGTTACATGTGGTATTAGAGCTACCAAGTTAAAAATCTAGAACCTATGTGCTTGTTATGTTTTCCCTCCAACATTATACAAGTCTAATGTTTGGAATTATTGTGCCAAGAAGGTGCATCTCAAGATGAATATAATGAAGTTAGTGATAAGAAATGAGTGCTACCTAAGGGCCAAGAAGGAAAGAGAATCCCTTGTTCGTACCATTGAGGGAACTAGTTATGACAATGCCATTTGGCTAAGCAATACTGAGACATTTAAAGTCATTGCCCTTTCATGAGTTAGTGAGGAGAAGAGAAGGATGCGAGATGATTCCAACTTCAACTACTTACCTTTTGTCTCTGTAGGAAAGTCAAGCTCTTTATCACTTTCTAGGGATATGCCCTCAAAATTTAGTGTTAGTCCAGTCATGATATTTAGGGATCCTCGAGTTCTTCCCTTAGTGGAAGTTATTGTAATAGCCACAAGTGGTGAATCAGAGGGTTATGTACCTAAAAACCATGTGTCCGAGGATAAATCAAAGGGATATTATCCTTTCGATGATAAATTTGAGCACAAATTTGAGGGGTACACCCCACACAATTTTGTATCTAAGAGTGAATCTGAGGGATACTCTCCTCTTAACTATCTAAATAGTAATTCAATGTAGAAACAAGGATACTAGAATCCTTTCGAATAAATGAAAAGCATGTTCTTAAAAAACTTGTGTATAAGTTTTTCAATGAATTTCTTATGTATGAAATTATGCTCTTTTAGAATGTTTTTGAAATAATAAGTAAAATTTTCTTATATCTACTTCCATGAAACCTATAGGTGTATTTTGACTTTGAAAATGGTTAGAACATGAACTAACCTTGGGGGAAGTCAAGAAGTAGGCCAGGGTGCTAAGAATGCCAAATCCAAGTTAGATCACATTCTGACAATAAAGGATGAAACTAGGGAACAAATAGGAAACCTAAAACAAGAGGTAAGGGGAAAAGAAAGAGAGGAATGAGAAGTACCAAATAATGAAGAGGAAGTTCCTAAAGAAGAAGGGGAGAATTCTCATGACCACACCCAATCTAGTGAACATGAGAATGATAAGTCACAATCTCAGTCCAAGTCATAAAGTAGTAAGAGGAAACATGTGGCAACTAAATTATCTAGGGATATGAGAAGGATTACCCCTCCTAAATTTGAAGTAAGTACCATCAAAGATGAGGATGAGGCTTGGTTAATACAAATGGAAAATTACTTTGAGATTAGGAACTATTCAGAGGTCAAAAAATCCATTTGGTGAGCCTTCTGCTTGGAAAGATAAGATTCTAATTGGTGGATGAACAAGAAGATGGAAGTTGGAATCAGTTCCTTAAGGCTGGCTTGGAGTGATTTTGTTGAGATTTTTTGGAAAAGGTGGTTGCCCCAACTTTATATGACCAAAAGCTCACTGATTTCTAGAATTTGAAGTAAGGAGACTCATCACTAAATGAGTACTGGGATAAATTCAATCATCTCTTGAAGTATGTACCTATGTACCAAAAAGACAATTAATTTTGAATCAGGAGGTTCATCATGGGTTTGAATAACCAAATAGGTGGCGAGGTAGACGTA
This sequence comes from Sequoiadendron giganteum, assembly GCA_007115665.2. Lineage (NCBI taxonomy): Eukaryota > Viridiplantae > Streptophyta > Pinopsida > Cupressales > Cupressaceae > Sequoiadendron > Sequoiadendron giganteum. The sequence continues at coordinate 476,987,223 of CM021102.1, forward strand.
CATGATCCAAAAACCATGAACTTAGTATATGAGAAGGCAATTAAGAAGGAGCAAAAGCTTAAAGCTATCTCGATCTACCAGGAGAGGAATCAAAAGAAGTTTGATGGGCCTTTAGTTATTCAAAATCCAAAGAAGTATAGTGGAGGGATGGATTCTCAAAGGAAATGGGATAGAGGACCGCATAAAAATTGGAATGAACCAAGAAGGGATCACAGAGGAAATAAATTCAACAATGAAAACAACAACAATAACATTAGAGGGAATTCCAGTAATAAAAAAAATCCTGTGAGAAAGAAGGGACCAGTGAAAGGATGCTTCACATGTGGTGGGGATCATTTTTCCATTCATTGTCCCAAAAAAATATTAGGATCACAACCACAAGGGAATCCTCTTCCTCCACAATGATTTGCATTCTAGTAGAAGATCCACACAACTTTGGACAATGAACAAGATGAGTAGCAGATCACCTTGATAGAAAATCTAGATACTTTGTTTGGTATATACCTATTTCCATTCTTATTGATACTGGAGAAATGGAAAATTTTGTTTCACCTAAAGTAGCTAGTCAAATTTATAGAAAGGTTGGTTAAATGGAAAATTCATGGGCTGTTGAGTGTGAAAACTAGACAAGAGTTGAGGTGAGGCAATATATTTTTGAAGCAAGGGTAGAACTTCCAAGTTTCTCTACGAAGGTAAATTTGTACGTATCCCCCTTAGGTTCTTATGATGTCATCTTAGGGATGAATTGGCTATCAAATCATAGGGCTAAAGTGGATTTCCATGCTAAAACCATAGAATGCTTAGATGACCTAGGTAATCAAGTGTCATTGTAAGGAACACCTACGAAAATGAAATTGTGATAGATATCAACTATGCAAATGTATAGGGAAAAGAAGAAAGGATGTCAATTCTTCTCAGTTAAAATGGAAAAACTTGAGGAATGCAAGTAATTCATTTCTCAAGATGATTTTTTTTATTATGGACCATGAGACCCCCTAGATGTTGAAGAAGGAGAAGTGGTGGAATCTAGAGAAATGGATGTGGAAAAATATCCTATCCTTTAGAAATTTGTAGATGTATTTCCAAAAGAACTACTTGGAATGCCTCCCAAGAGAGTGTTTGATTTCTCTATCGACCTAGTGCCAAGGATGGAACCTATATCTAAATTACCTTATAGTATGACCATAATAGAACTAATTGAGCTTAAGCATAGTTGGAGGAGTTGTTGTCCAAAGGGATAATAAAAATTGGTGTTTCTCCCTAGGGAGTGCCAGTGATCTTCGTGAAGAAGAAAGATGATACATTGCGCTTGTGTATTGATTACTTAATGCTTAATAAAGATACAATAAAGAATAATTACTCCTTGCCACACATTCATGATATTTTTTTATCAAATACGAGGATTGCTAGTGTTTTCAAAGATTGATCTATGATCAGGTTACCATCAGTTGAGGATCAAATACAAAAACAATTTCAAAACTGCTTCCAAGACTACATACAATCATTACAAGTTTACAGTCCTACCTTTTTGACTTAAGAATGCACCTACAACATTCATGAACCTGATGAAAAATGTATTTAGGGACTGTTTGGATAGGTTTTTATTGGTTTTCCTAGATGATATATTAATCTATCCCAAGAATTAAGAAGAGAATTGTAGAGATTTAGAGATTGTTCCCTAATAGTTAAGAGAGCATAAGCTATACGAAAAACTCTCTAAGTGCACCTTATTTTAGAATGAAGTATAGTAACTAGGTCATGTAATTACAAATAATGGGATTATAGTGGATCCAACTAAAATAAAAGCGATACTTGAGTGGCCAGTGCCAAAGAATGTTCCCAAGGTTAGAAGTTTTATGGGTTTGGTGGGTTACTATCAAAATTTTGTTGCAAAATTTTCCAAGATAGGTTTTCCTAGTACTTCATTACAGAGGAAAGGGAAGAAGTTTGATTGGTCTGAGAAATGTCAAGCCGTATTTGACCTACTCAAGGAGAAGTTGTCTATTGCATCAATTTTGAACGTACCAAATCCAGATGACAATTTTATTGTTATCACATATGCATTGAGTGAAGGTTTAGGTGGAGTCTTAATGTAGGATGGTGAGTCATAGCTTAAAAATCAAGGAATTTAAATATCTATGAGAAATTATGCATCACATGACCTGGAGTTAGCAGCAGTAGTCCATGCTTTGTAGATGTGGAGACACTATCTGATGGGTAAACCTTTTGAACTAAAGACTAATCATCAAGGTTTGAAGTATTTGTTCACCCAACCCAACCTAAATGCACAAAAAAAGGAGATGGTTGGAGTTGATAACTAATTATGACTTCAACATTAACTACATCAAGGGAAACGAGAATCAGGTTGTTGATGCCCTAAATCATAAGAGGCATATTGCTTCAATGGTATCAATTCAAACCAACTTTAAGGGATAAGTGTTGCAAAAATCCAAGGGCGATGAATATTATGAGCAAGTTAAGAAAGCACTCTCAGATAATCCACAAGATGCAAGGTATGAAGGATTTCACTTTGAACCTAGTGGATTGTTAAGGTTTAAAGGAAGAATATATGTGCCTAATTTAGAAGAATTAAGAAACCTAGTGTGGAAAGAAGTTCACAATGCACCATACTCTGGACATCTTGGTGTGATCAAGATGTTGGTTGATGTAAAGCCATTATATTTTTGGAAGGGAATGAAAGGGGATGCTGCTAGGTTTGTAGCAAGATGCTTGGAGTAAGTGGCAAGTCATAAGCATGGACTTTGTGCAAGGTCTACCTATGTCTAGGGACAAGCATAATGTAATTCTTGTGGTAGTGGATAAGCATACCAAAGTAGCACATTTTATTCTTGGGAATCTAACTAATGGAGCTCTTGTCATAGTGTGAAAATTTATTTAAGAGCTATTTAGGTTGCATGAGATTCCCGAGAAGATTAACTCATATAGGGATGCTCGTGTGACGTCTAGGTTTTGGAAAACCTTGTTTTCTTCACTTGGTACCCAATTATACATAAGTTCAACATATCATCCGTAAATGGATGGTCAAATTGAAAGGGTTAAATAGATACTTGAAGAGATACTAAGGATGTATTGCATGGATCAACAATACAAGTGGTAAGATTACCCACCATTGGTTGAGTTTTCATATAACAATTCTTATCATTCTGCAATTAAGATGTCTCCATTCAAAGCATTGTATGGCTAGAAATGTTGAAATCCTTTAAGCTAGGATAAGCTAGAAGAGAGGATAAGCCTAGGGCCAGAGATGTTATAAAAAATGGAGGATAAATTTGGAATTATTAAGCAAATATTAGAAAAAGCTAATGATAGGAAAAAAATTTATGCAGATTCCAAGCAGGTACCCAAAAAAATTTCAGTAGGGGAAAAGGTTTTGTTGAGAGTTAAGCCTCACAAGACTTTTATCAAGTTTGGAAAGTCATACAAACTAGCTCCATCCTACGTAGGTCATTTTGAGGTTCTTGAAGTGATCAAACCTATTGCGTACCAAATTTCTTTGCCACTAGCTCTTGCTTGGATGCACAATGTCTTTCATGTCTCTTACCTTAAGAAGTATATACCAGGTGATAACCATGTCATTGATTGGAATGCTTTAAAAGTACAGGACCCAAGAGTGGTAGCAATCGAGCCTCTCAAAGTGCTTGAAACACGTAAGCTTCACTTGCATAAAAAAAGAGTTGTTGTAGTGCAAGGTCCAATGGGATCAGTATTTAGAAGATTTTGCCACTTGGGAAGACTATGCAAAGATCAAATAGAAGTTTCCTCATGCCTTGCATACTTTTGAGAATTCTTGAAAAATAATATTGTATTGTTTATGTTTTATTGATTATGTCTATGTATGAAACTTAAGATCATCGGGGATGATGATTCACAAGGGGGGTATATGTTACACCCCGTTGTGTTATTACTTAGTTACTTTTACCTAGTTGGGTAAAAATGATTTAAATGTATATGTTTATGCTTTATGTATCTTGGAAATATAATAAATGAATGTTTGATTCAATATGATGTTTCATAATGATTTTGACTATGAAAGATATGATGCAAATGGTTGTAATTGATTCAAAAAACTACTGTTGTAATATACTAAGTTGGATGTAAGGAAAAATTCAAGCCTTCGAAAGAGAGGGGAAGCATCAATCAGGAAAAGAACTTGGTCTAGTAACCCTTAAATGAGCCTAACCGAGCTTTCACACACTCACCTCTAGTTTAGTGAAGTCAAGTCAATAGTTCACAAATGGTAAGTTATCGTTAGCCTTGTTTGTGTATGTTTTTGAAAACATTATGATCTTGTCTGTGAATATTTTTTATGTGATTGAGTCTCTTGTCTTATGTGAGTTCTTCCTTATGTTTTTTAATTTAAATCAATGATATATATACATAAAATTTATATATATGTATATATGTACGTGTCTATGATAAAATCATACACATGAGTAAGTACATGCATGAGTATGTGTAGATAGGCATATCTATGCATGCTCATGGATGGATTTCCCATAGGCATGAGAATAGCGATCAGACAAAGGTGACATATATATACACTTTGTGTATATATGTTGATCGACGGGATTGTGAATATATGTGTTTAAATGTCAAGGCAATGATATATGTATATTGTATATATATATATATATATATTAATATGTATGCATGTATTGACGTTAATGGAAACATACATACAAGTATATTAATATATGTATACATATGTATATATATGCATGCATTATTATTATGTGGAATATGTAAAAATGATTATATGCATTCGAATATCGAATGATGCATTCTATGCACTTGTGAGTATATATACATATATATAAACAAATCACATTATATACATATATATGTATATATTATATATATATATTATAATTTTTTGAATAGCATTGGAATATTTATTTAAAGCACATACATATGAAGTACAACATATACATATAATATATAGCATAGAAATAAAAGGATTGAGCATCAAATGGAGATAGTGCATAACAAATAACATTGCACAAAGAATTTAAATGTTAAGTAATGCAAATAGAGGTAGTGCTATAGTAAGGTGTGTGGGAATAAAGCAAACCAATATATGAGTATAATCTGGAAATACTTAGTCAATTTTTTGAAGGTAAAGTGAATATAAAGCGTATAAAGAAATTTGACTTGGTATTTTCCAAAATAGAAACCAAATAAATAGGGGCACGTGATATATTATGTGGCACCAAATTATGAACTATGCACACCTTTTAGAAGTCTGCTCTGTATTTTATCTCCAACATATAAGGAAAAAGTGGAAAGTAAGAATAAGTCAAGTGTTTAGATGGATGAAAGGAGTCGAACCGTGAACCAATAACCTTACATTTTTGAGTAAATAAATCTACTATCATATAGAGGAAGTGGTTGGCTGAGCATATGCATTTAGTCATCATTTTAAATCTACCACCTTGAATCTTGCTAGCTGAGTCGAACCTTTTAGTGTGAGAAGTGGCAAGAATGTGAGCTTGTTTGTAGACTTGGAGTGCTCAATTTTTTTTATAAATAGGGGAGCATTCTCCATATTATGGGATGCATAATTGCATTCTTATTTTCTGATTTTTCTAAGAGTTACTCTGCTGCATTTCTGAGTTGAGATTTTAGTGAGAATTTTGAGACAGAGTTTAGAGAAGTTTACATTGTGAGAGTTTGTCAAGGGAAGATATAAGTTAGTGAAAAGCCGAGTTTAGAAGGAGTTGCAAGCTGATTTTGGTGAAGGTTGTGCTAGGAATCTAGATTTATCAATTGGAGCTTTCTAATTATAGGCATGCTTGTTTTCTACTCTATTTTATATTTTGAGTTGAAAATATTTCATGATCTCATATGTTTTGTTTGGATTGGATGGAAAGAGAAAATTTAGAAGCTTTTTTATGAATATGTTTATATTCTTCTTAATAAGTTTGAAAGATGCTTTACAAGCCTAGTTTTTTGTAAATCCCATAAATGGGTTATATTAACATATTATATATGTAGGAATGAGTATTTGAGTGTTTTCTATAAGCTATGATAAATTAAAGCTTATATAGTTATAGTTTGAATTATTAAGGGGTGTGTGAAATTTCTATTATGAATTAGTTTGAATTACTTTAGTGGAAATGCCTTAGTAAACTTGAATAGAATATAGGTTATTCTTGGGGTTTGGATAATCTAGTGAAGGGGATAACCTATGCATATAATATGTGTGGTCATAACAAATCGAGTTAGGAAGGTGTGTGAATAGGATGACTCTCACTCAAAGTAATTGAGTGATAAATTATTTGGCCAAAGTAGTGTAAATTTTTGATTAATTAAGAAGGGAAAGGGCTTTGATCCTAAGGTTACACAACCAAAGTAGTGTAAGTTACCACTTTTTACACTTTCAATCCACTGTGATCTAGTTATACATACTAGTCCAGGATTGTCATACATGTAGGTTGTAGCCACTATATGGGAAAGTTATCGTTTTGTAGGACACAAAACCAAGCTCAGGAAGGCTAGTTTTATGAGGTTACCAAACCAATATATTTTTCAAAGGGTAGGGCCATCTTACAAGTTAGATAGATGTTCAGAGAACTGTAATAATTCTGAATTTGGCAAAAAATCGCTTGAGTGATGCTTCTCCTCATCAGTTGGCGACCAAGATTTGAAGAGGGACTACTTGGACCATATGTATTTCTACTGCTAGTAACCTCAGAAGAGCTATGTATGTATTCTTGTATCCATTTATATGAAAGATTGTAAAAATGAAAAGTTAACTTGAGATTATTTATTATGAAATCAATACTTTGGAAAGGTTGTAATATTACAGTGTAATGTAATGGAAATTTTTGGAATAGTGTTTATTTCAAATATGCATGTTATCTTTGTTTTTGAAAAGAAAATTTGTATTGCTATGTGATCGCATCATGATATATTCACTTATGGTTTAAAACATAGATTTTTTTTTAGTATAACAATGGGCATGTTATAGTTACTACCTAGCCACAATGTGAGCACATCATAAGGCACTCGTGTTATGTTTGAGATAATTTTTTTTTTTTTTGGTTGAGATCATTTGAGCCTAATCCATTTTCTCTCTGGCAACCAAACATGAGTGAGGAATAGTGTGAGAATTTTTTTGAGTTAATTTGAGCCAACATGATGCTACCACGACATCCACAAGGTCAAGGAGGTAGATCTTTTAGATTTTTAGCTATGTAAATTGAAATTAATATCAAATTTTCAATTATTTTGATTCAATACTTTGTAATATTTAAGAATTATAAGTAATTCAAACCATAATTCACCAAATGAGGAAAATCATACTGAATATTAGAGAAAACCAAGCCCTCAAAAAACTCCTCCATCTATTCCTCAACGTCCTCCTCAATATATAAGAAAACTTAATAAGTGAAATTGAAAACAACAAAAGGGAACTCCAAGCATTGGTTGGTAGATTGGAAAATCCAAATGCAACTAGTTCACATTGGACAACCCTCCCCACATCATTGGAATATATCATAAATATCATATAGATTTCATGAGTGGCCAAATAAACATGTTGTTCAATAAAAGGGAGGAAGCACAAAAAATTTATTCCACAAAATTTTTGTACCAACAAGTGCAAGAGAAGAAAATTTTGAAATATGTTTTGTGTACATTGTTCATTGATGCAAGAACCAATGCATATATGAGTGCAAATATTTTCCAAGAGGTTCCCTACTCATTTGTGCCAACACTATGGAATAAGAATTTTTTTTTGGGAAAGTGTGGATTTTTTTTACCATCATTCATGCAATTTAATAATAAGGTCCCACAATTTTTTTTTGAGAAAACCCTATTGTGAGTTTTTCCTCAATGATATTATGGATTATTTTGATATGTGAAACTTACAGGGCAAAGAAAGGTTTTGCACATGATAAAGAGGAGGCACATCATGCCTAAGAAAATTGCAAAGACCCCTAGCTAGGTTGGAAACTTAACATGTCACAATACCTTGCATTGTGAAGGAGAGTGCTAATGTGAAAATTTATAGTCCATCAAATCCCTCACAAAAACCTTATTACATCATATAGCCCTATTGCATAGGGTGACAAGGGTGAGAATCCTAAGTCTTGACGATCACCTCACCTTTGTTGCAATTATGGATTTATCAACAATTATGGGTCCAAGGATGCTTAGGATGCATGGGGCCAGGGGTAGGACACATCCATATTAGATGATATGGTGCTCACATATGAGTTGTTAGATAACATATTTGGCATTAATCGACAAGTAATTTTCAATAAAGATGAAATTTGTTATATTTCCTTTTGAAATCTAAGATTAAATATATTCATCTATTATTAATAAAAATTAATGTCAAGAATTGTATGTAATGAAATTCCAAAGTCAAAGTGTTCATCCTGAATTTTTTAACCCTTTAACTCTTGATTATATGGTCATGCTAAGTCCACATTTATGTAATTATTAAGGAAAGAGTAAGTTTTCTACATGTAATTTGTTTTTCCTTATATGAATGGTAATATTAAAAATCACATTTGATAATGAAAAATTGGATGTTGGACCTTCAACATCAAGACTCATCAATGGGAGTGGTGATGTTGAACAAGGGCAGAAATAGGCAATTGATACCACATTTCACAACAATGGATTCATTCCTTTCCTAAACTTCAAAGGCAATCATGCTAGGGCAGTCTTCTTCACAAGGGTAAACATTTGATCTTCAGAGAAAAAATCCATTCAAGGGTGACCACAACCCACAATCACTCACAAGGACCCTTTGGTCTCTAATATATCCAACTCACTCAAACAACCTCTCACAAGGACCCTTTGGAATTATTTTCTTCATTTAGGGTGAAAGGTACATTTATATTATGTTGATAATTCATTTACAGTGAAGGATTTCAAATGGAATTTGGTTTCATTTTCATATTACAATGTGTTGTAGTAAGTTGTCATTTAATGCCTTGTAGCATGCGATGAAATACAAGAGAAGTATAAAAGTGTACAAGTTCTTGATTTTATTTTATTTTTCCAATATTGCATTCATTTCATAATGATGTATTCACATTACGAATAAAGCATACATTGAGTTGTACAAGGCTATTGAATTTCTACATTTCTATTCATTGGAAATGAAAAAAAAAATCAAGTGTCCCACACAAGCCATGGGAGTAGTTGTTGGCCTCCTACAATGATTCAACAACTAAGCCTTACAACTATGATTCAGAGATTGGAAATCTAACCTAAATAGCTATCTCAACCATCATGAAGGTGCATTTAAATTGTCAACCCAGGGACGTAAACTTGAAATGGGTCAGCACTATATGTGCACTAGGAATCCAAGGTAGCCATATCTATCCTACAACTAAGAAAAACACAATGCTGAAAGTAAATTTCTTGGAAGGAAATAACATAAATTTTTAACATCACCCAACAAGTAGATTAAACTGAAATGCATGACATAAATGAATATCTGAACAAACAAAAAGGAAATTGCTCTGTCTGCTTTGGCTACAAGAATAATCATAGAATGGAATTCTAGTGGTTGCAGAAATAATTAGTGCTAGATTTCTTAACTAATTACTAAATAGAAAATAACAACTAAAATAAACTAAGGGATGAAAGGGAATACTCACCAAGTGGGACCATTGGGTAAGTATTCCCTAAAACTAAGATAGACTCAAATGCACGAACTTATAACTTCATTTTATTCAGTGGAAAAACATGAGTACAATCAATATACCTAAATCACAGAAAAAATAAGAATATGAGTAAATCAATGAGTCAAAATTCTTCAAGTCCCAAGAGTTCAAAAGGAACATTAGAGTCCTTATTTATCAGATCACCTAGCTAGGCAGTCAACTCCATCAAACGCGAAGGACTCCACATTAGAGAAAGCGTGGAGAAGAGTAGGGGTGGATACACATGCACATAACTTGTCAGGCACAATTGCCTTAACTCAAATCTAGCACAATAGTAATGCCAGTGCATGCTCAAAAACATTTAAGATCAGAATGGATGGTTACAATTCGATGCCTAAGGAATCTCCAGCCACCAAGAGTCTTCAATGACCACCTTGTTGACCAATATAGAACACACCCAGTTGGTGAGGTCTTCCTGAATTGCAAGTCTCAAATCATCCTAAAGTGACATTCATTGATCACATGCAAAGTTAACACAAATAGTCCACATAACATATCAATATCATTTGAAAGCTTATGAAAATAAATCCATGTCTAAGGTCTATGGTTTCAAAGAAATATTAAGCATCAAAGTCTCATGTGACTACAAGAAATAGACAAAAATCCTATCAATATATAAGCCATAAATTAGCCTCATCATTTCCCCTCAACCTAATGTCTTGTTGGTCCTCCAATAGAGGAAGATTTGAGATTTTGTTTGGTCAAGGCCTTGAATTTGGCAACCACAAGCTATCCAACATCTATTTTTGTTGTATCTGAGTTAGGATCCTAATAGAATCCTTGTTTTCTTTCCATCTTGATCCACCTTTTTCTTTCATCAACAATGTCATACCTGTAAAACCTATAGTTTGACACTGGCCACAATAGAATAGGAGGCTGGAAAATTAGTGGAAGCCATAATTTCCCTTTTGTTCTTTCAAGTTGAATATACTTATCAATTATTTTGAGTGTTGCAACATAGTTGTGGGTGGAATGAGCCTCTTCTTGCTTCAAATCATCAGATAAGGTATTCCATCTCTGAGACAGGTACCCCATCACAGAGTCTCCTATGGTCTTGGCCATCTCTTCATACTCTTTGTAAACTGCCTCTCTCTTAGACAGGACCCTATAGCTATAGCTTGGCCGGTAAAAAATTATGTGCCAATCATTAAAAATTTCTCTTGGATGCCTAGACTCAGCCCTAATGGGCAGGGGAATACTGGATTCAACTTTCCTGTAAGTCCTATATTGCTTTCCCCAACTTACTTCATTTTGTATCCAAGACATGAATGCTCTTAGTTGGAAATCTCCAACATATAAGAGTGGATTCTAGTCTTGATCTTTGGGCACAACAAAATTATGTAAATAAAATTCACACAACAAATTTTTCATCTCAGGAGTAGCAATTCAGAAAGCATTGAAAAATTCAGTAGGGGTTTCAATTGAGGAGTTCAAACCTAAAACAATCTTTGTAAACTTGAAATAAATATGCTTCTCTTTTAAATACAAAGCATATACCCTTAGAGGAGCTTTGCATTCGAGTATCTGTGGCAGTAGAGTTGTCATGTCATCCACCTTCTTCTTTAAAACAACAATTTCTTTATTCTTATCCTCAATCTCCTCATCTTTCTGTTCAATTTCTTTCTTCAACCTGCATTTTTCTGCTTTCCATTCTTCTTCTCTTCTTTGTACTTCCTTCAACAAGTTCAAAATTACTGTATTCATTGAAAAATAAGAGGGCCTATCTACCCCTACTATTATTTTACCTGGCACTTGTTCTTGTCCTTTGTAGAGTACCATTTGCAGGGCTTCTGCTTGCTCAACTAATTCTGGCTGTAGGGGTTCTCTCAGCTCAAGCTGAAGGGCCTCTTGTTCTTGTTCATGCACATTCTCATGTTGCATGAAATATTGCTGCAAGAAGTTTTTATTTTCTTCACATTCCTAGTTTCCAACTTGCTCAACAATATCTGCAAGATCAAACAATGTTAAATTTGTTGCTTCTTCGAACACATCCTTTTCTTCAACATTTACATGCTCCATTGGAGCGGTTGTTTCCTCCCATGATGTTTTCCCAAACCTAGGGATTTTCTCGAGAGGTACCCCAATGTCTGGCTCATTTGAATTTGATTTTCTGGGAGGGTTTCTTCATTTTTCCGTTTTTTTAGGAGGAAAAATGTCAACTTTTCATTTCCTGGAGCTTGGCATTTCTTTTTTATTTTATTTTCTTCTCAGCTTTTCCTTGAACTCTACCATCCTCTTTTGTGCCCTGGTTTTCATCAGGGTGCCAATAGGGACATCATCCTTTGAATTAGGAGAGGAGCACTTTTTATAAGAATGCTCTTCTTCAGAAGAACTAATCTCAATAGCTTGTGTGGCTGAAGGAGGGTTTCCACTAGGGCCTACATCAGAAGTTGAGGTACCAACAGTGGTCCCAACATTGGTCCTTCTCTTCCCAACCTTATGAGGTTGAGGAAAAATCCTAGATTGCAAATTTTTTGGTTTGATTTGATCAATTCTTAAAAATTCTTCCCAATAACTATTGGACACATCATGCATAGATTTTTCAACTAATAATTTAATTAAGCAATGGTGGGAAATGAAGTTATCCCTACCTTTCTGAGTTTTTGCTGCCATGATTGAAAGAAGCTGATACAACACGTTGGGAACATTCATTCTCCTTTCGTGCCTCATGTGGTTCTGAATCTTAAAGTGCACATTATGAAAATTCGAATGGTGACCTTTGCAAGTGATATACTTGACAACATAGACAACTACATGCCTCCATAGGTTAGGCAAAGAGGTCCTCTTCACTCCTTGTTTATCTATGCTCAACAAAGGATCATTGGGTTTTGTAAAATCAACCCTAGCTAACCTAACATCTCTAGTTGGAGGGTACTATTCACCATCAACATGTAGCCCTATGAATTTTGCTATTATTTCCTCTATAGCTATAACTTCCAATCCTTTTACTATGGACTTTCCCTCAGACACTGTGTGAGAAAATTCTAATGCAGCACTTTCATCAAAACCATTGAGCTTTAAGAAATAGTCTATCCAACCATAGTTTGTAAATTCAGCCAAATAAGGCACATCCTGCAATATAACATCATGAACTGTGGGTTTGTTTTGAATCAACCCACCTCCCATTGTCAACAATCAAACAATTATTCTGCAAAGATTTTCTTCCTGCAATTCTTATCTGGAAACCAAACTTTTTCTTCCTATAACTTTGCTAAATTCTAATGTTGGTATTGATTGAATTTTTCCTTTTGGTTTAGGATTGTGACAAGAGCAATCAAGGAAAAAAAGGAGTAATAAATGCAGGTTATGATTAAGGAAAATGGCGGTGGAGGATTTGCATTTCGCACATATGAGCCATTATTTTAGAATTCAAATTGGCTTAATCACTTAAATCTTTCTGACGTGAGTCAGTACAGACAGACATGTAGACATGACACTGGCACGTTCCCCCCCAAGCTAAATATGCACATGTTTCCTCACATGTGAGGTGAAAGGATGATTTGACAGGCATAGGAAATGATGACATGCTATGGCGAATGCTCACATTAATTTACAATAATTAAATAAATGAACTAGAAGAAAATTAAGATATAATAATTAATACACACATACTTGAATTCATGGAAGATCATAGAGAAAGTACCGATCATTTTCAAGAAATCTGCTGAGCAATGAATGAAAGAGAAGTGGAATGAGGTGGAGTGAAATGAAGTGAAGTGAAATTATGGTGGTGAGGTGGAAGAGAGAGAAAGATGGAACGAATGGGCGGATGGGTGAAGAAGTGGACCCCCACAAAGTAAGAATATTTATTATGAGAAGTGACATACCTTAATTAGTCAGAAGAAGGGACACTAGGTCCACTTCCTTTGGCTGTAGGAATTTCTGGTGTTACACACTGAGTGAATTGTTGCAGGAACTCTTCCTAAGAATTTGGCTTGTGATACAATCACAAGCGATGACCATTCACCAACAAATTAAACCTGATAGGGTCAATGGTAGTAAGTTGAACAACTCCATTTGAAAATACTTCAACCACCTCATTAGGTCCGAGCCATCTTGTCTGCAATTTTCCTGCATTATCTTGATATCTTGAGTCATAGAGTAGTGCCCAATCTCTAGGCTAAAACCTCTCATCCTTGATGAATTTATCATGCCATATTATTTGTTGATTATGTACTATCTCTATGTGATGCAGGGTTGCCTTCCTCATCTCATCCAAAGAATTCAACTGCATGATTCTATCTCTTTGTGCTTTAGAAATATCCATTCCCAATTCTACTGTAGTTTTGAGAGTCTTATGTTCAAATTCAACAGGAATCATGGCTAACTTTCCATACAACAACTCAAATGGAGTGAATCATATAGTTGCTTTCCAAGTGGTTCTGTAAGCCCAAACAACTTCTGGTAGCCTACTTGCCCAATTCTTTTTATGGATAGCCATTGTTTTGGTCAAAATAGCTTCAATTTCTCTATTAGTCACCTCAACTTGGCCATTGGCTTGGGGGTGATAAGGATTAGACTTCTAGTGCCTAATGTTGTACTCATTGACCAGTGCTATAACAAGGGTGGAAGTGAATTGAGTCCCTTGATCAGTCACTATTTCTCTTGGAACCCCATACCATGTGAAAATTTCCTCATACAATTTTTTTGCAACCTTAGTATCTCTTGCATGCTTCATTGCTTTAACTTCTACCCATTTAGTTACATAATCAGTGCATACTAAATTATAGGATTTATCTTTTGATGGAGGATCAATGGGTCCTACAAAATCCAGTCCCCACTTATCAAATGGATTGATTACTATCTAGGGACAAAGTGGCATCTCATCATATTTTGTTGGTCAACCCATTCTTTGGCATTTATCACACTTCCTTGTATATCTCCCTACATCTTTATAAAGTGTGGGCCAGTAATATCTTGTGTTCAAAATCTTCATTGTTGTCCTTTTGGCTGCAAAATGTCCTCCACATGGTTCATTGTGGCATGCATGCAAAATACCAAATGTCTCATCTTTCATCACACATCTCCTCATAACCTGGCCAGGTCCAGTGTAGAACAAACATCCAGCAATCCATGCGAAAGGGAAATATTTCTCAATGAGTACTCTCCTCTCCTTTGGAGAGAAGTGAGGGGGGACTCTCCCTATGACCAAAAAATTAGCTATGTCAGCATACTAGCGTGTTTGTAAACTAATGGAAAATAAGTGCTCATTAGGAAAAGAATCATCTATGACTTGATTGTATTCTGATGTGGTTAGCCTTGAAAGAAAATGTGCAACAACATTGGCTTTCCTTGGTTTATCCATAATGGTTATGTCAAACTCCTGCATCAATAGTAATAATCTTGATAGGCTTCCTAAAATGAGAGGTTTATTCATAAGGTAGCTAATGGCTGCATGATCGATGTGCACAAATATTTGGTAGTCGGTTATGTAATGTTTTAATTTATTTAAAGCATAGATTACTTCTAAAATCTCTTTTTTTGTCACTGTATAGTTGAATTCAACTCCTTGCAGATTTTTGCTAACAAAGTAAATGGCATTTTCAATAGATCCTTCTTTCTTTCCTAGAACTACTCCTATAGCATAGTTTGATACATTTGTATGGATGTGAAAAGGAATCTCCCAATTAGGTCCCTTGAGCATAGGAGCATGATTCAAAGTTGCTTTCAAGTCAAAAAATTCCTTGTCACAACCTTCTGTCCATTGAAACTCAACATATTTAGTGAGGAGGGTATACAATGGTGTGATAATTTTTCCAATGTCTTTGATGAACCTCCTGTAATAACTTGCATGTCCTAAGAAACTCCTAACATATTTTTTTTGCAGGAATAGGCAGATTGGTAATTATCTCTATCTTTGCAAGATCTACTTGAATTTCTTTCTGAGAGATGTAGTGGCCAAGAACTACACCTTCTTGCATCATCATGGAGCACTTTTCACTATTTAAAGATAGGTTATGGTCCTTACATCTCTATAGGACTCTCTTAAGATTCTCCAATGCTTCATTGAAATCAACAACATAAGTAGTGAAATCATCCATATAAATCTCCATGCAATCATGAAAAATGTTTGAAAATATGCTAATGAATGCCCTCTAAAAAGTTGCTAGTGCATTGCATAAGCCAAATGGAAGTGCATAGTAGGAATAGGTTCCCATGGATAGGTAAAGGTGGTCTTCTCCCGGACCTTTGGTGCAATTTGGATCTTGTTATAGCCACTAAATCCATCAAGAAAATAAAATTACTACTTTCTTGCAAGTGATTCCAAAACTTGATCTATGAATGACAAGGGAAAATGGTCTTTTTAGGTGGCAGAGTTAGGTTCCCTATAATCAATACAAACTTTCCACTTCCCACATTTTTTGGGCACAATTAACAATGAGGACATCCACTGGCTATCTGAAATGGGGTAAATAAATCCAACATCAAGTGATTTCTATAGTTCTCCTTTTACAATTTCTCTCAATGTAGGGTTAATTCTTCTTTGGGGTTGTCTTACAGGTGTAAAATCATCTCTGATATATATCCTATGAGTGAAAATTTTAGGATCCAATCCTTTTATATCATGATAATCCCATGCAAATGTATTTTGGTGGGCCTTCAACAAGTTTTCTAATGACAATTGTTGTTCTTTACTCAATTTATTGTTGATATTCAGATATTTCCCTTCTGACACTTGCACTTGTGTGGTTAACTCAACCATATATACTCCACTAATGCTTGGTGCTTTAAGTTCATGTGGAAGTAATGTGTGAAACATACCTATTGCTATAGGAATGGTGACTATAGCAAAGGCATCTGTAGGACACGCGGCTATAGGAAGAGCAACTGCAAGAAGAGCAGGCAAGAGTGTTTTCACTGTATCAACAGAATGAGAGGATGATGCTTCCTCTACTACATAATAGTTTTGAGGTATGTTAGAAAATACTTCATCTTCATCTTGGATTTGTAGGAAAGGACTTATTCGAACATCATAAGACGTGCTACAAAATTAACTTCCTCAGCCTCTTCACCAACATTGGGCCATACTGAATCATCCTTAACATGGGATGGCTAAGCAGGAGGGTAGAGAACAAGATTTTTGGTGCTCTTTCCATTAGAAATGGTCATATCTCTTGTTCAACATCCAATATAAGCATCTATTGTTGCTAACCATGGTCTTCCAAGAATGATGGGGCACCCGCCCAATGTGGCTTTGGGAGAAAGAATCATAAAATCTGATGGGTACTCCCAAGATTCTAGAGCTACTACTAGATCTTCCACTATACCATCAGGCGTAACAGTAGAACTATCAGCAAGCTACAAGATAGTAGGGGTAGGTCTCATGCTTACAATATTTAGTTACTACAAGATGTCCTTGGTCATAACATTTATTGCTACTCCCAAATCAATCAGAGCATTCTTTATTTGTATCTTATTTATAAAAACTCCTACCATAGGACTCCCTGGGTCATTGTACTTGGGAACAATCACTTTACCAAGCATGATATCAACAAGTTGTCCTACTAAATGAACTGTAGTGGGTTCTTTCTTCTTCCTGCCTAGTTTCTTAAGGCATCCTTCTTTGATGGCTTTTCTAGTATATAGGAACATCTTTGATGGCCTAAAATAAAGGTATCTGGACACATATATGCTTCAACTGATCTAGAATGTCAAAATTTGTGTCCTCCTTTTCTTCCTTTTTCTTCATAGATTTCAGCCTCTAGGGAAATGGTGGTTTAGGATCAGGCTACTTGGTTGGAACTGGCTAAGGATTTTTTAGTGCACTTGGCTAAACAGGGATATTCAAAGGCTCCTCTTCTTCCATAGGAAGCTTAGTGATTATGGGTGTGGAAGGGGTTGCCAAAGTGGTTCTTGAACACAAATGGATGTCATTTACACTTACAACATATGTAGGGAATTTATGTGGATCAACAGAGTATACTGGCTGCTGTTGTGGTCTATTATTTGGGTTAGGTGTGGGCTGGGCTGGTAGCTAAGTAGGTTTAGGCACATTTGAGCTTGGATTAGCATGAGGCATTATAGTAGGTTGATGAGGCTGAGATGGTGGCTGCATGTAATTGGTTGTTTGGCTTGGCCATTGTTGTCCTCCCCTCCATTGAGATGTTTGCTGCCAATTTCCTAGAGGTGGCTGCCAATTCCCTTGAAACTATTTCCAATTCCCCTGAGGTTGTTGCCACTGGGGTGGAGATTTTTGGTGATTGGGCCAAGAATTTGGAGGGTTATTCCAAGGCTGTGGTGGGTATCCTCCATAATTGGATGGATATGGGGGTTGCCATTGATTACTAGATGAATAAGAATTGAAATATGGCCCAACAAAAGATAGTGGATCTAGTGGCATACCCTATCTTGGAGCCCATGACCTCCTTTGTGCAATATAGTAGACTTGATCTTCTTCTCCCTAGATTGGCTTGAACTCAGGTGCCATATTATTTCTATCAATATTGGCTATCATCTTGCATATGTAGTCCTTCTTCTTTTGTATGTAATGAGGGCAATATTCTACCAACATTGCCTCTGCCTCCTCTTGTTTCTTCTTGGCCTGAAGTGAATCCAGCTGAGTAGCTAGATTGTTTATGAAGTCTTGCTTGAAATCTGCTAGTAAGTGAGTGATCTCCATCCTTGAAACTCCATTGGTGGATGACTTACCCATAGAAGATTGGTAAGCTATCCCCTTCTTTGAGGCTTCCCTAGAATAATTCTGACATATTTTCTTGATATCTTCCCAAGGAACTTGGGTGATATCTCCTCCTCCTATTAGGTCCAAGGCATCAATACAACCATGATTAATTCCTCTCAAGAAAATAAAATTATGTGATTATTCATTGAGTATATGGTGTTGATATTTCTATAGGAAAAATAGAAACCTTGAAATGAAATCTTTCAAGCTCTCATCTTCCTTTTACCCCATCCTGAAAATGTCATCTCCTCTCATGTCATTGCCCCTGCAATACTCTTTGTATTTCTCAAAGAATTTTGTAATCATTTCCTCCCAAGTCTCCATAGTATCTCTTCCTAGGCTCATGAACCATCTTAACACAATTTCTTTCAAGGTGGCAGGGAATAGCTTAAGCATATGGGCATCAGTGGTATAGTCATAACTTTTGCAAAGGATATCAAACTCAAATAAGAATGTATTAGGATCTTTTGTGACAAGTCCATAGAACTTAGGAAGAACTGAAGCATGGATATTCTTGAGGTTGTCTACTTTATTATGATGAGCAATGGGGAAAGGAAAAGCTGGTTGGTTAGCTCTATTAGGTTTGTTTCCATTTGCATCACCCATGCCTGCTTGATGAAATTCCAAAGTAAAGGGTTCTTCAACCGGATTATGATCTTCAAGGGAAACTTCAGAACTAGTCAGGTTAGGAAATGTATCAACAAATGGGTATGAATCTTCTTCTTCTCTATTTCTAGGTAGGTTCTGATACTCAACTATCCGGAATAGATCAGGATTATTAGGAAGGAATCTCCTAGGAACATCTCTTCTTCTTTCTCTATGCATACAGTATCAACTCACTATCAGGAAAATCACACAAAGAATTGGTAAAATAATAAGGGGGTCATAACTCTTCTAATAAGGGGTACACTAAGAACAACTCCAGAAATACTACAACGAAAAAAACTATTGATGACTCTAAAGAACTACCTAGTTTGTCACCATCCTCGACAACGATGCCAAAAATATTGGCCTCCTACAATGATTCAACAACTAAGCCTTAGAACTGTGATTTTGAGATTAGACATCTAACCTGAATAGATATCTCAACCATCATGAAGGTGCATTTAAATTTTCAACCCAGGGACGTAAAATTGAAATAGGTCAACACTGTATGTGCACTAGGAATCTAAAGTAGCTATATCTATCCTATAGTTATAAAAAAAACAATACTGAAATTAAATTGCTTGGAAGGAAATAACATAAATGTTGAACATCACCCAACAAATAGATTAAACTGAAATGCATTATAGAAATGAAGATTTGAACTAACAAACAAGAAACCGCTCTGTTTGCTTTGGCTGCAGGAATAGTCACAAAATGGAATTCTAGTGGCTGTAGGAACAATCAGTACCAGATTTCTTAACTAATTACTGAACAAAAATTAACAAATAAAATAAACTAAGGGACAAAATGAAATACTCACCAAGTGGCCCCTCTTGGGTAAGTATTCCCTAAAACTAAGATAGACTCAAATGCATGAACTTATAACTTCATTTTATTCAGTGGAAAAAAATGAGTACAATCAACATAGTTGAATCATAGAAAAACTAAGAATACAAGTACATCAATGAGTTAACATTCTTCAACTCCTAAGAGTTCAAAAGGAACATAAGACTCCTTATTTATCCAATCACCTAGCAAGGCGCTCAACTCTAGCAAACGCAAAGGACACCACACTAGGGAAAGCATGAATAAGAGCAGGGGCGGCTACGCATGCACACAACTTGTCAGGCACATTTACCTTATATCAAATCTGGAACAACAATAATGCTAATGCATGCTCAACAACATTTAAGATCACAAAGGGTGGTTATTTTTGATGTACGAGGAATCTCTAGTCGCCAAGAGTCTTCAATGACCACCTTGTTGAACAATATAGCACACGTATAGCTGACGGGGTCTTCTTGAATTGTAGGTCTCAAATCATTTGCATGACAATGTTAGCATGGACAACGACTACATATCCATAATCATCCTAAAGCGACATTCATTAATCACATGCAAGGTTAACACAAACAATCCACATAACATATCGATATCATTTGAAATCTTATGAAAATAAATCCATTTCCAAGGTCTATGGTTTCAAAGAAATATTATGAAAGATCATATTTCAAGCATCAAAGTCTCATGTAATTGCAGGAAATAGACAAAAATACCATAAATATTTAATCCATAAACAAGCCTCATCAATAGCTAAAACAATCTATTAAAAGGAAATGAATTATACAACCAAAGATTAAAAGAAGGAAATCATGTAATAAAGGACATATCCATCATTTATTGTTCTTTTGAAGTCTTCAGAGGTCTTCGTTGTTGGTGCTTCGTTCTTGCTTTTGATCTGGAATGAACCCGCATCATTATAAAAGGGACTGTTAGAGCTCTAGATATGAACTATACTATAGGCCCTATCAACAAAAATATAATTCACTGCTTGCAATAGATTGATTCAACCAAATAAACCTCATGAGTACAAACAAGAGCTGAAATGGAACATCACAAAGAACATTTTAACTTCATTGTTTTAATGCTAACATGTTTGTCTCCTGTGTAGGTATAGGAAAATTCATGCTACTATTTTAGTTTGAAGACTTAAAGCATGTGGTGTAAAACAGGATCCCACAAGGGTCGAGACTCGACATGCTGCTCCTTAGGTATTCATAAGGGGTTTTCAAGAAAGGAAGACATGCTCATAAAACCATAATGTTTACCAATTGGAGTGAATAGTAAACCAACTGTAACAACCATAAGGTTTATTCACTCATAACAATCAACCTATACCATAAATTGAAAATTATGAGTGAATAAAAGCTCATTTTGTATGCTCAGACATCATTACAGAATAAAAAAGAAGAAGGTTGCATTACATAAGTTTGTGCTTACAAGCCAAAAGTATTATGTAAAGAAGAATAGTGATAAGTATACAAAAAATGGAAGACAGGTTTGATCATAGATGAGAGTGCAGGAACCATTGTTAAACCATCTATTAAATACATAAAGACTATCACAAATATTTGTATACTGAATTTAAAGGAGCAAGGTTTTGCAACACTAGAATCACTTAAGATATGTTTTGGAAAAAACATTTGTAAGAGGAGGGTTTACAATATCATATATTTTTCTCTTCCAAAAGCAATATTTATTGCACATTCCAATGTATTAAGTGAATTACAACTTGTAGTAAGGGTTTTCTTAAGAGACTTTATTCGAGTGCTAGAGTCAGGCCTGACACTGATTACCTACAATACTATTATTGGTGGGTTTGGAAAAGAATCCATGTTTCAAGAGATGGAAAATGTCCTTTGCCTCATGTTAGAAAGCCAATATTGTAAGCCTCATGTATGGACAACGAATTCTACTATTAGAGCCTTTGGTAATAGAGGAAAAATTGAAAAGATGGAGAATTATAAAATAGTTCTAGATAATTTTTAAATTTTTTTGTACTTGATGCTTACCAAAGGGCAAGAAATATAATATAAATGGAGCATGTGTTTCATCAAATAGAGGACAGAGGATTTCAGCCAGACAAAGTAACCTTCATTTCCATGATCAATGCTTATCAAAGTGAAGGTATGCTTGAAAAGTTCCAGGAGATAAAAACATAGATAACCTAGAATGAAAAATGAAGCTGCGACCTCAATTCAATAAAGAAATGAAGAACTAGGTTGTAGGGGTCGAATATAGTGAGCAGGGGAATAAAACTAGTGAAGACTTGTTGGAGGCATGGTAGGCTATGGAAGAGTTTCTTTTAGAGGAGTTTTTTCTTTTTATTTAATGCCAACGACTTCTCATTTTTCTTACAGGTCGAGAACTTTTACCATTTTTGAAATACACTTGGAAAGCTTCTTGGAAAGAAGGATAATGGATTTGATATAGAGAGAACCTATTTGGGGGTTTATATTTTACAAATGCAATATTAAATCCATTTTACGTCATGGGTTAAGCCAAAAATGAGTGTATTCTGTAGAAAATAAAAGAAGCATATGAATGGCCATGACGTGTGAGAGGCCTTCCCTTCACCAAACATGAAACCCATTTGTGAGTTTGTAACAAAAAATCAAAACGATGAGGAAAAATAGGGTTCAAGAATGGCATTTTAAAAATAGAGCTCTCAAAAGCATAGTAATCATTTCTTTCAGAAAAACCAAAAGTCTCTCAATGTTTTGGCTAGTGATTGACTTACCACATGGTTTGATATTTTTGCTACATGTATGGCTCAAGATCTTGGCCTTGGCCTACACGAGCTTCATGAAAGTTCTAGAAGCCCTACTCGATTGTCAACACCCAACAAAAATGAAGCAAAAGTTATAAATGCATCGATAGTGCAGTCATGGACACAACCTTATTGCCTAAAAACCACTTCAAAATGAATTTCAATGCCTTAGAATGATAAAAAATCAACTCACCAACATTTTCCTAAAGAGAATCAACAAGAGAAGAGTAGGAGCATGTCAAAATTTTCAAGGTTTAGTATCTAGAAACCCTCCATGGTGGCGCGGTCGAAGACTCCAAAGGATAGATAAAAATGCTAAGTGAAAAGCCAAATGATTTAGGGTTGATTTGTTTTGTCCAAATGCCCTAATCATTTTGTCAACATTTCTTACCTATGTTTTAAGACATAATCATTGCATATTATTTCCACCATAGTAAATACTTAATGTTTATCAACCTAGGGCCGAATGCTTACCTTTTTTTCAAAGCTGGAGATTGTAAAAAACCTTCATTTCAAACATTATTTGCTTGTGTCCATTGCATATGATATAAATGTAAATACATATTTAAGGTGATAGCTATAAATTACCTTAAATATTTATCATATAATGCATGGGATAAATATAATTAAATATTTAAGGTAATAATAATAGTTACCTTAAATATTTACCATACAATGTGCGGAGGATAATATACATCATATGATAAATATTTAAAGTAGTCATCACCGATTACTTTAAATATTTAATCAAACATTTATCCTTTTCTTGCATTCACCAAGCACAAGTGACATTCATGTGAGATCATTGTGGAGTGGATCAATCTATTTGAGTTCTCATTGCAATTCTAGTTTGAGTTAATTGATTATGCAGTCAGTGTAACTGGAGATGTTTTCATGCATGTTTGAGTTGAATTGAACGGCCAATTTCATGCATCTGAGGGAGCTTCAGTTCATTTTTCTTTGAATTTCAGTCAAACTAGAGCGAGTTTTGAGTTTATTTTTATCATATATATCATGAGGTGGAGTTTGCAGCATATTTAGTTCAATTTACTTTAGTGGCGGGCCTCTTTTCAAGGCTTTTTCTTTTTGCTCATGAGAGGAGGCTTCATGATATATTTCACTCCCAGTTCATTGTTACTTCCACCTTTGGGCACATTATGCATGCCATCTTTGTATATATTGGAAAAGTCTTTCTTTTTCCTTAGTTCTTGTTTTTCAGCCTTTGTATTCTACAAAGTGAAATATATTGTAACTTAGCTTTCATTTTGATTAATATATACATCAAATTTTACAAGTTCATATAGTTTGTCATTTGCAGAGTTTCCTTCTTTTCATTATTGCAATTCAGTATTAGCCTTCTCAGATCTAGGAGTTTTTGTATTTATTGAATGTTTTAGATGTGAATTTAATGTGTTTGATTTCAAAGCCTTTAAATTCCTGTCACATTCATGAATGCATGTACATGAAAAATGCAATTTTAGTTGCAGGTCATAAGTTGGGTTGTTAATTTATCCTCTCCTTGTGAAAATATCATTTTCCTTGATAAAGAATGGATTATCGAGCCTTCTGATGAAACATTTATGTGATTAGATTTCCCAATTTGAGTTGTGAAAATAGATTTCATAATAATCAGTTGTGAATCAATCTACCCATAAATACCATTTAGGTGTATTGCTCAATTTTAGGTTTAGTTTATGCATTCTTTTCAAAGCCTTCTTCTCTTTTCCATCCAAGTTATAGATAATTTTTAAAATATCATATAGGAAGTCAGCCTATAATCCAGAGGTTTACTTTTGTATAGGGTACCCACAACCTGAAAGTACTCCCATGTTTTACAGGATTGTTGAGCCTTTTAGCTTTGCACTCGAGTGCTAATCCATGTGACAACAGTTTTTGGCATGCTTGATAGGACTCCAAAGTTCACTTCAGATAAAGAATTCAAATCTTTCAAGTTGCTATTTTCAGAGTTACAACAATGTTTTAACTATTAGAGGTTTTATATTTGATTGGCGACTCCGTTTACCTAGTTTTAGTTGCACATTCAATAGAATATTAGAAGACAAGAAGAATCTCCTCTCTGTTTGAATACATGTAGTTGTCATCACCAAAGCAAAGAGGAAGGACAACTAAAAGAACACTTAGTCAACCTGCAAGGGATCAATCAACATCTCCTGGTTTCAAAACAAAATCACTAGTCTCATCATGTAGAAGAAGAGGCAGATCGTCAAGGAGGAAACCGGGTTCACATTCAACTTCTCCTAGCTTCAGAATACTAGTTTCGCCTTCAAGAAGCCCAGTTAGAGCAACTAAATTTTTTTATGTTCCAGTAATTTTGGTACGTCCTATGCCAATACTTCAAGCAATAAATCTTAGAGTTTCAGCATCTTCGATGACCAGGGCTCATGATTTTGTACCATTTAATGGGGGCAGCCCATTAAATTTGGCCTACCATGATGACATACCAATGGTTGACCTCAAAATTCTGCCAATATTTACAAGTGAAGATCAGACCATGCCGATAGAGCATATAAAATATATAGCTTCTCTTTGCGCTATGCATCATATCACGCAAGAGAATGTAGCCATGAGGATTTTGGCAGTGTCTCTAAAGGGCAAGGCTCTTTAATGGTTTAGAAGCTTAGCTGTGAATTATGTCACATCATGGGATGACTTAGGAGACAAATTGTGCAAATAGTTTTCAGAAAAATCTGACCATCTATCATTAGTTGAGAAAATGATGACTATGAAGAGAGCACCACAAGAATAGGTGATAGACTTTAATTGGTTCCAAAGAACTTGGGACAAAATCCTAGCAACGGTAAGACCTTCATCGGATCATGATTTTCTATATTTTCTTAGAGCAATAAATAGTGATATTGCTATTATGATCCAATTTATGGGTGGAGTAACCTTGCCAACAACCTATGATATAGCTATTAGAGCTAAAAATATCCTCATTCAAGCCGGTAGTATTGAACCTAGACCTCCCATGCTTATTTTCCCAGATATTCAACCATCAATGCCTATCCATATACCTATGATAGCTCCATTACCTGTTGTTCCAGCCTTATTTTTTCAAATAACTTCTTAAAACAACGTTGTTCTAGTAAGTTCAAAATTGTAGGAGCTTAGAGGTACCCAACAACAAATGGTTAAATTGCTACAAACCATCAACAATGACTTAGTGAGCCTTGAAAATTAGTAAGGCCAAAACTATAGACCTTATCAAGCACCCTTTCAGCCAAATAGACCACCTTATTGGGCTGGACAAAGGAGGAACAACAATGCCAGGCCCAATTAGCCTTATAATCCCAATGTTGCTAGCTCTTCTAAAGAGCTTGTACTTGTGCAAAAAAACTTGGCACAAGATTATGTATGGTGTTATCCCTGTAATCAGCCTCATAACTAGGCTACTTGTATGAATGAGGTGATCAATTAGGATCTTATGGCACAAAGTAGTTATGTTGCTTCTGAGAAGATAGTTAAGGAGTGAAGTGATCAATAGGATGATCAGACACAACATAATGATCTTGATGTTTCCATGATGAACTTGCAAGGTAATGAATTTTGTGGTGTTAATCATGCACAAGGGTAGAATCAATCAATTACCTTCATTGCATCCAATATGAGGTCAAAGAAGAGAGTTATTGACTTGAGACAATGAGTTGTTCTTAACGTACAACTAGCATAAAAAGATCAACCTCCAACAACTCAAAATATTCAGATCTTGCCAAGACAGTAGGTTGTTCCAGTGAAGGAACAACAAAGGACTCAATCCCAGCCTCAGACAACACAAGCAGAGCCCACTATTTCAAAAGTGCAGCAAAAGGTTAGTACCTTGGCATTCAGTATTGTTGATCACATAAAAAAGGGCACTGTTAGCATGACTATGTTAGACACTTTACATCTTCTTGGGAAAAAAGAAAGTCTGCAGGAGGCTTTAGCCAAGATAAACTTTTTTGATAAGTCCATGAAGGAGTAGCCTAGATTTCTTGCAAACAGTTCAAAGAGTAAGATAGAACAACTAACTCAAAAGGTAAAGCCACCACCCTTTTACGCCACCCTAATCAGTAGTGATAGTCTAGTGCACAATTGTATGATAGATTTTGGTGCAAGTAGTTTTGTAATGCCTAAGAGTTTAGTAGATAAGTTAGGTTTGAATATAGCCTCTTTCAAAAGGGGTCATTCAATTAGATGGTACAGCCATATAGTTTGTTGGAATGATTAAGAATTTGCCTCTTACCCTCCATGCTTGCCCAAATTTCTCAGTTTCACAAGATATATATGTAATATACTTACCACCTTTCTTTGAAATGTGCCTCTCGAGAGATTTCATCACTAAGTTAGGGGGATATCTATCTTCTAACTGGTCCCATATATTTTTTAGAACTATATATGGCACAAAAGTGACCATTAAGTCAAAATTTTAGGCTAAGGATCATATAGAGCTGTATGTGCGTAGCGTTATAAATGCTAACCTGGCTTTACATGGTCATGAGGATCAATCTATGACCCTAGACTCTAACAAACCTATTGGGCACATACCTTTCATGAACCTAGATGAGTGGGCAACCAAGGATCACAAGACTGACCTTTTCAGTCGCATGGATGAGGTAGGTTTGGGTGTTTATATGATTCAGGAACCTGATGTGATAATTCCAAACCTGGTTAAAGATGAATTACAACCTGATCAACAGGATAACCAACTTTGGAAGTTATTTTTTGATGGCTTGAGGAGTAAGATAGGTGTTAGAGGAGGAGAAATGCTTGTATCCCATGATGGAGAAAGGTATTTCTTTGCCTTAATATTTTATTTTATCTATACAAATAATGTAGCTAAGTATGAAGCACTTATTCATGGATTAGGGCCAGAAAGAGGGGTATCAAGTGTTTGCAAGTGTATGGTGATTATAAATTAATAGAAAATCAAGTAAGGAATAAAAGTGTTATGAAATTGATTTGCTTAAACAACATAAGTATAGAGTTTGGGACTCAATTGAAAGTTTTGATGCTTTTAATCTGCTATCTATTCCCAGAAATCAAAATAGAGAAGTAGATAGATTAGCTACCATAGGTTCATAGTATGATATACAAATTGATATACATAAAATTGAGGTATAATAATATGTTAAGGTGATAGTGAGACCATCTATACTTGATAATAATGTTAGTTGGTAGATCTTTGACAGTGATAAACAAATTATCAATTTTTTGATTGAGGAAGAAAATTTTTCTGCTGGAAGCTAGCAAAATCTTGAACAATAATATGATGACCAGATTCTGCAATTAAAGTATAATAAGCTACCTAAGGGGTTGGTTATCATTGAATCAATCTTTAACAATGATGATTAGGTCAAAAAAAAAAAATCCAACATAATAGTGAAGGGGGAGCATTATGAACCAATTGGAATTTTTAGAGATAAGCTTCTCAAGCTTGGCAAAGTCTGCACCGAAATAGAACATTAGTATTTTGTGTTTCTTCGCTAGGAACTCATTGATGTTTTTTCTTGCGAGTATGGAGATCTAAAGGGTTTTAACCCTAAGTTAGCTCAACACACCATTGAGCTAGAACCCAATGTGAAACCAGTAAGACAGAAGCATAGGCCAATGAATTCTAAGCTGGAACACTTGATGAAGACAAAGTTGAATAAGTTGATTGAAGGAAGTATTACCTTTTTGATAAAGCACACTTCTTGGGTTTCAAATTTGGTGCCTATTAGAAAAAAGAACTGAGAGATAAGGTTGTGTGTTGATTTCTATGATCTAAACATAGCTTCACTTAAAGATCACTATCTATTGCCTTCAATGGAGCAAATATTGCAAGTTGTTTCAAGCTCAAAGAGGTTCTCATTCCTGGATGGTTATTTGGGGTATAACCAAATCTTGGTTAAAGAGGAGGACCAGTACAGGACAACCTTTATCACCAAGTGGGGTACTATGGCCTACAAAAAGATGCCCTTCAAATTATCTAATGCAGGGGCAACATTTCAAAGGGGATGGATATGGCCTTATCAATAGGTTTATGCTTGTGTACTTGGATGATATCATTGTATTTTCAAAGAAGGTTGACAAACACTTTGTTCATTTGAGACAAATCTTTGAAAGATGCAAAAAGTTTAGGGTGTCATTAAATCCCAAAAATAGAATATTTGTAGTTCACGAAGGAAAGCTCCTGGGTCATATTGTATCAAAGTATAATATCACCATCGACCTAGAGAGAATTGAAGCTATATTAGCCTTACCATTGCTTGCACACAAGAGTTTCTTAGGAAGGATTAACTTTGTTAGAAGATTTATTCCTAACATTGCAGCTTTATTGCAGCCTCTCACATCCATGCCAAAGAAGAACAATCCATTTAGCTGGACAAAATAATGAAAAATAAGTTTTAAGAAAATCAAAGAGGCACTTGAAGCAACCCCTACTCTTATCAAGCCAAAATTTGACAAGCATTTTGTTTTATATGAGTTTGGGGGAGCTGACACCATTTCTGCAATGCTTTTTCAGTAAAATTATGAGGTTCTAGAGTAGCCTATAGCTTTCTTCAGTTAGGTTCTACATGATTATGAAACTAGATATTCATTTATAGATAAATATGTATTGGTTGTAATACGAAGCCTTAAGAAATTTAGGCATATGCTGTCAAATAATAAAATATAGTTGATGGTTGCTCACTCAACAATTAATAAATTTCTATTCAAAAAAGATATTAATGATAAAAGAGTAGGATGGATCATGAAAGTGATGGAATATGACATTGATACTAAGGTCACCAAGCTCATTAGAGGTAAAGACCTTTGTGAAAAAACTTGCTGGAAATTCAGAGAACATACCAGTTGAACAACAAGTTGAAACAACATTCAACAATGAAGAACAAGTTGTTGTTCTAGTTGCACTAGAAAATTGGATTCAACATGCATACAGGAGACTATCCTAAAGGCTTGGACAAGTCAAAGTGAAGATATTACCATCTTTAGGATATTCCTTTTGTTGTGATTGATGGGATTTTGTATAAGGACTGTAATGGTGTTTTTCTCAGATGTATAAAACCATAACATATTCAAAAATTTCTGCAGGAATTTCATGATGGGCCAACTAGAGGCCACTTTGCACTGAGAACAATAGCCCTAAAGATAATGAGAGGTGGTTATTACTGGCCTGATTTATTTAAGGATGCTCATACTTGGGTTAGAAAATGTAATAAATGTGCAATGTTTGTAGGGAAATAGAAGCTTGCAGCTTAGCCTCTTCATCCAATTCAAGTGGAGCAACCTTTCGGCAAGTGGGGACTCAATTTCATTGGCCCCATAAATCCACCTTTGAGTGCTAGACATAAATGGATACTTATAGCCACATAATACTTTACAAAGTAGACTGAAGCAGTTGCACTAAAAGATGCAAATGAAACATTTGTTTTGAAATTTTATCAAGACTTGGTTTCCAAGTTTGGAACACCAAATTCAATGATTTCTGATAATAATTTAGCATTCATAGGTTTACAAGTTTCAAATTGGTCAGTAAAGCACAACATTTATTTGAATAATTCTTCAAATTATTACCCTCAGAGTAATGGATAGACATAATCCACTAACAAGAATTTGATTAAAATCGTCAAGAAGACAATATAGGACAATCAAAGAACTAGGCATGGGAAGATGAAACTTTCCCTTTGGGTTGATAGGGTTACACCTAAAAGAGCAACAGGTAATTCACCTTACGTTTTAACATATGGTAAAGAGGCTAGGGTACCTATCTCAATTGAGTTGCCTACCTTAAATATGATCAAAGAACTGGATCTGCTTGAAGAAGAACCTATGAAAATTAGGCTTGCACAGCTAATCAAGCGAGAAGAAATGAGGAAAGAAGCATTAAGGAACTTGAAAATTCATCACGCTCGAATGAAGAGAAAATTTGACAAAAAGGAAACTCTAAGGACTTTCAGAGAGGGAGATCTGGTTTTTAAGTGGGATGAGCTCAAGAGAGGACCTGGTAAACACAAAAGGTTTGATGCCATGTGGGATGGCTTGTATATTGTCACCAAATTCAAACAACATAATGCATTCTAGCTCCCAAATTTGGATGGTGAGGTGTTGTCAATCCCTGTTAGCAGGATTCACCTCAAAAAGTGCTACTAAGAATCAAGTGTTTGCAGATGTATATAGTAGAGTAGAATTTATTTGCGTTCAATAAGTGCTCATTGCATAATAGTTTTCATTTAGTATGGTTTTTTTTTCAATAAGTGTAGTTACTGCACAGGTTTTTTGACTCTGTCTTAAGTAGAGTTATGCTCATTTCTTTTAGTTTGGTGTGTTGTTGACTTGCATAATTTTTTCAAAATTAAGGGGAAAAATTTGACTCCATGCCCAATGGATTATCAGGGAAACTGATCTAGCATGCGTAGCAAGAAAGCATTCAATAGAGGTCGCCATAAATGTTACCAAAATTTTCACCACAACTCATTTTGGCGGAGTTGGAATTATTTGCTTCATTTAGGGTGAAAGGTACATTTATATTATGTTGATAATTCATTTGTATTGAAGGATTTTAAATGGAATTTGGTTTCAATTTTAGATTACAATGTGTTGTAGTAAGCTGTCATTTAATTCCTTGCATCATGCAATGAAATACAAGAGAAATTTAAAAGTACAAGTTCTTGCTTTTCTTTTATTTTTCCAATATTACATTCATTTCATAATAATGTATTCACATTACAAAGAAAGCATACATAGAATTGTACAAGGTTGTTGAATTGATTTCATTGGAAATGAAAAATAAATCAAGTGTCCCACACAAGCCGTGGGAGTAGCCAAAACAACCTATTAAAAGGAAATGAATTATACAACCGAAGATTAAAAGAAGGAAAGCATGTAATAAAGGACATATCCATCATTGCATGTTCTTTTGAAGTCTTTAGAGGTCTTCATTGTTGCTGCTCCATTCTTGCTTTCGATATGGAATGAACTTGCATCATTGGAAAATGGATTGTTAGAGCTCTGAATATGAACTGTACTACATGCCCTATCAACATAAATATAATTCACTGCTTGCAATAGATTGATTCAACCGAGTAAACCTCATGAGTACAAACAAGAGCTGAAATGGAACATCACATAGAACATTTTGAACTTCATTGTTTGAATGCTAACATGTTTTTTTCCTATGTAGGTATAGGAAAACTCATGTTGTTGTTTCAATTTGAAGACTTAAAGCATGTGGTGTAAAACAGGCTCCCACAAGGGTCGAGACTTGACATGTTGCCCCTTAGGTATTCATAAGGGGGTTTCGAGAAAGGAATACATGCTCATGAATTCATAATGTTTCCAATTGAAGGGTGTAAACCAACTGTAACAACTATAAGGTTTATTCACTCATAACAATCAACCTATACCATAAATTGAAAATTATGAGTGAATAAAAGCTCATTTTGTATGCTCAGACATCATTATAGAACAAAAAAAAGAATAAGGCTACATTACACAAGTTTGCTCTTACAAGCCAGAAGCATAATGCAAAGAAGAAAAATGATAATCATACAACAAATGG
Organism: Sequoiadendron giganteum; assembly: GCA_007115665.2. Lineage (NCBI taxonomy): Eukaryota > Viridiplantae > Streptophyta > Pinopsida > Cupressales > Cupressaceae > Sequoiadendron > Sequoiadendron giganteum. The sequence continues at coordinate 477,019,406 of CM021102.1, forward strand.
AAGACAGGTTTGATCATAACTGAGAGTGCAGGAACCATTGTTAAACCATCTATTAAATACATAAAGACTGTCATAAATCTGTGTATGCTGAATTTGAAGTAGCAAGGTTTTGCAGCACCAGAATCACTTAAGATATGTTTTAACATTGTGATATGTTTTGGAAAAAAAAATTTAAGAGGAGGGCTTACAATCTCATATATTTTTCTCTTACAAAAGCAATATTTATTGCACATTCCAAGGTATTAAGTGAATTACAACTTGCAGTAAGGATTTTCTTAAGAGACTTTCTTCGAGTGTTGGAGTCAGGCCTGGCACTGATTACCTACAATACTATTATTGGTTGGTTGGAAAAGAATCCATGTTTCAAGAGATGGAAAATTTCCTCTGCCTCATGTTAGAAAGCTAGGACAGTAAGCTTGATGTATGGACAATGAATTCTATTGTTAGAGCCTTTGGTAATAGAGGATAGATTGAAAAGATGGAGAATTATAAAATAGTTCCAGATACTTTTTTTTTTAATTTTGTACTTGATGCTTACCAAAGGGTAGTGAATATAATAGAAATGGAGGACAGAGGATGTCAACCAAACAAAGTAACATTCACTGTCATGATTAGTGCTTATCAAAGTGAAGGTATGCTTGAAAATTTCTAGGAGATAAAAACATAGATAACCTAGAATGAAAAATGAAGTCACGGCCTCAATTCAATAAAGAAATGAAGAACTAGGTTGCAGGGGTCAAATATAGTGATCAGAGGCATAAAAATGGTGAAGAATTATGGGAGGCATGGTGGGATATGGAGGAGTTTCTTTTAGAGGAGTTTTTATTTTTATTTTATTCCAGTGACTTCTCATTTTTATTACTGGTTGAATTTTACCATTTTTGAAATACACTTGGAAAGTTTCTTGGAAAGTAGGATAATGGATTTGATACAGAGAGAACCCATTTGGGGGTTTTATATTTTGAAAATGCAATATTAAAGCCATTTTACATCATGGGTTAAGCCCAAAATGAGTGTATTCTGCAAAAAATAAAAGAAGCATATGAATGACCATGGCCTGTGAGAGGCCTTCCCTTCACCAAACATGAAACCCATTTGTGGGTTTGTAACAAAAAATCAAAATGATGAGGAAAAATAGGGTTTGAGCATGGAATTTTGTAAAAAGAGCTCTCAGAAGCACAATAATCATTTCTTTCATAAAAACCATACGTCTCTCAACGTTTTGGCCAGTGATCGACTTACCGCATGGTTCGAGCTTTTTGTTGCATGTATGGTTCAAGATCTTGGCCTTGGCTTGCATGAGCTTTGTGAAAGTTCCAAAAGCCCTACTCCATTGTCAGTGCACAACAATAGTGAAGAAAAAGTTTCAAATGCATCAATATGTAGTCATGGTTGCGGGCTTATGGCTTGAAAACTGCCTCAAATGAATTTCAATGCTTCAAAATGATAAAGAATCAACTCACCAACATTTTCTTGAAGAGAATTGAAAAGAGAAGAGGAGGATCATGTCAAAATTTTCAAGGTTCAGTATCCATAAACCCTCCATGGTGGCGTGGTTGAAGACTCCTGAGGATAGACAAAAATGCTAAGTGAAATACCAAATGATTTAGGGTTTGTCCGTTTTGACCAAATGCCCTAATCATTTTGTCGATATTTTTCACCTATGTTTTAAGACATAATCATTGCATATTATTTCCAACATGGTGAAGACTTAATGTCTATCAACCTAGGGCTGAATTCTCACCTTCGTTTTTAAACATTATTTGCTTGTGTCCATTGAATGTAATATAAATGTAAATAAATATTTAAGGTGATAGCTATAAATTACCTTAAATATTTATCAGATAATGCATGGGATAAATATAATTAAATATTTAAGATAATAATAATAGTTATCTTAAATATTTACCATACAATGTGCAGAGTAAAATATACATCATATGATAAATATTTAAAGTAGTCATCAATGATTACTTTAAATATTTAATCAAACATTTATCCTTTTTTGGATTTCACCAAACACAAGTGACATTCATGCGAGATCATTGTGGAGTGGATCGATCAGTTTGAGTTCTCATTGAAGTTGGATTTTGAGTTCTCATTGCAAGTCGATTTTGAGTTAGTTGATTACACAATCAATGTAACTAGAGATGTTTTCATGCACATTTGAGTCAAACTGAAGGATCAATTTCATGCATCTGAGGGAGCTTTAGTTCAGTTTTCTTTGACTTCTAGTCAAAATTGGAGTGAGTATTGAGTTTATTTTTATCATATATATCATGAGGTGGAGTTTGTAGCATATTCAATTCAGTTTACTTCAGTGGTGAACCCTCTTTTCAAGGGTTTTTCTTTTTTTCTCGTGAGAGGAGGTTTCAGGATATTTTTCATTCCTAGTTCACTGTTACTTCCACCTTTGGGCACATTATGCATGCCATCTTTGTATATATTGGAAAAATTCTTTCTTTTTCCTTACTTCTTGTTTTTCAGCCTTTGCATTCTGCAAAGGGAAATATCTTGTAACTCAGCTTTCATTTTGATTAATATATACATCAAATTTTATAGGTTCATATAGTTTGTCATTTGCAGAGTTTCCTTCTTCTCATTATTGCAATTCAGTATTAGCCTTCTCAGATTCAGGAGTTTTTGTATTTATTGAATGTTTTAGATGCAAATTTAATGTGTTTTATTTCAAAGGCTTTAAATTCCTGTCACATTCATGAATGCATGTACATGAAAAATGCAATTTTAGTTATGGGTCATAAGTTGTGTTGTTAACTTATCCTCTCCTTTAGGTTGTGAAAATATCATTTTCCTTCATAAAGAATGGATTATCAAGCCTTCTATGAAACACTTATGTGATTAGATTTCCCAATTTGATTTGTGAAAATAGATTTCGTAATAATTAGTTGTGAATCAATCAGCCCATAAATACCATTTAGGTGTACCACTCAATTTTAGGTTTAGTTTATGCATTCTTTTCAAAGCCTTCTTCCCTTTTCCATCCAAGTTATAGATAATTATTAGAATATTATATAGGAAGACAACCTATAATCCAGAGGTTTACTTTTGTATAGGGTACCCACAACCTGAAATTACTCCCATGTTTCATGGGATTGTTGAGCCTTTCAGCTTTGCACTCGGGTGCTAATCCACGTGACAACAAACCAATAGGCTTTCCTTCACAAACTACCCCTTTTCCCTAGTAGCCTTTTAATATTTGTTTTTAAGACATAACTTGTAGGTAATATGTGGTATTCAAAATGTAAAGCCATTTTTAGATACACTTTGGGACATTTTTTAACATATCCTAAAACTAGGTGGGGTTACTTTGTACGGAAGACCCCAAAATATAACTGTCATAATTCTTCACTAGGCCTAATTAGGCAGATATGTTGGGTACAATTAGAATAAATGCTTGAAAATATCTCAACACCCATTCCAACACTCTCCACATGTCACACATGGTCCAATTCATCAACTCTTGCATCAAGAATTACTTCCCCAAAGGCATTCATCAATTTTCTCCAAACACTAGGGCTTCTAGGTCTAAAACATGAAGATTTCAGAACTTTCAAGCATCCTCGCAGGTGCCAAACACCTTCCTTTGCATATGAAACCTAGGAACATCAAAGAGTACATCAACATCATCCATTCCACCAAGTATCAAGAGATTCTACCAGGTGGAATAAATTTTATTACATTTTCTTACTCATTGGTTTCCCTAACTAGGGTTTCGACCTATCTGGAATAAAATGGGCACAACTTGCTTGAAACACATCGAAATCACATGCAACCAATGGAAAAATAAAGTAGACTCAATGTACCATAAACCATAATTGGCTTAGACCATTCATGGGCTGTACAAAATCGTACAATTCAATGTACAGAAAAATGCAACAAACAAAGTTTTTATTACTTGAATCTTCAAATCTCCAAAAACCCAACCTCATGGTCGATGATACAATGCCTTTGAAGGAATTTCCAACCATCCCCAAATTTTTACAAACCAATTTTAAAATTAAATACTAACAAACATCATTATGTTCACTTTTATGACAAAAAGTACAAAAGTTGCTTAACAACAATGTGCAACTTTGACAAGTTTGCATTGACACCCTACCTTAACACCTAATGACTCAAACCAGACTCACACACATAATAAATGGTCTTAGAAGACCTTATTGCATTCCAAGAACTCAAACAACACAAAATATCAACTTTTGACGCCCTTTGGAGGCATGAAAACCTATGGTGCCCCTGCACAAAGTGGTCATACAAAATATTTACTAAGGTAATTTTTACTATTTTAATTATTATGCTTGTAAATAATGCGGGCATATTTAAGTAAAATGATGTTTTTCTATTTTCAATTGATGAAATTAGTTTAAAATCCTCTGGACATTCACAACACAATGGAGGTGGGTATTATTGTGATGATTGTTTCTTTAATGCCTTTGATAGAGATATGAGCCAGATTAGGAAATTTTATTTTTTATTTCTTGTTTTATCCTATGTCCACTAGTTTAAATGTAAATGATATTAATCTTTAGTCTAATTTTTCTCTTGATGATTTTCAGAGGGGATCAAAACTCTAGTTTGTTCACTTGCCCCTTAAATGAATGAAGAGAAGTAGTGAATTATTGAGGTGGATTATCAACTTGCAGTAAGTGACTATTCACTTTTTATGTCCTTGCATATTTTATTTTTTCTATATCAATGTGCATTTTTTATTGTATCAATCAAACATCAATTTTTTTTTATAGAGGAGGTCATGTTAGTGGGTTCAAAAATAATAGACATTTGTCATCTCTCCATATTTTTGATAGACAAATGTTCATTGACTCTTCCATTATATATATATATTGGCATATAACATTGTATACCTATATGGATTTGTTGTATGCCTACATGGCTTTCCTGTACATATCTTTTTTATCGACATATAACATTATATGCCTATATGGATTTGTTATGAATACATATTTATTTTACCAATTTTATATAAAATGAGGGCTTAACAAGTATTTTGTTACACATGTTTGGAAAATATTTTGAGGGGCATAATATCTTGTTTTGAAGTTGCATATAGAATAATATAACTAATAGATATAGTTGAGAGGATGCATGAATGTATTTGTTATCTATTTTTAGGATATTAATACAAGTATAAGTCCTCTTATGATAATAGGTTTTCCCAAAATGGTTTCCAAGGATATATGGTATCTTATGTTCTTCTTCATTTTGCTTAATTTCATATTGGTATTTTCCTAACACACTAAGATTTACTATTTTTCCATTTGAGATAATGATTATAAGACTTGTGGATGCACCTAAAAGGATTAATTAACTTCTAATTTCAAAGAAAAAAGAATGGACATAAACTATCTTAGAATGAGATCAATCACACAAATCATGGGCAAGTAGTATATAACCACCTTAGGTCTCTCATCCCTAAGAAATGAGAAACCACTTGAAAAAATGGAAGGTAAAAATCTAAAAACTCTTTTTATTCCATTTTTTGTTTATGTTGTGACAAATTATCTAATTCTACTAGGGACAAATGCATGTTTATCATGAAATTTACACATTTTTCTACCTAATGAAAGTGGTGATTTCACCATTAAAGTTATTTCCAAGTTATGTTGAGGTTTCTAAATTTTCTCCAATACTCCAAGCGATTTGTCATTCCATCATTTATCATCTTGTTTCCATCATAATATCATCTTTTTGTTAAATAACCCACCAAAAAGTGTCTTTTTTTCCTTGCTCTTTGTTGATACTCTAATAAACATGAAACACTATGACTATAATGGGATACCTCAAGTAGAGTTTTAGCTTGATTTTTTGGATTAGAGTCACAAGTGTCACTCTTGAAAATGAAATAATTTAATTTGGTTGAGAATATCTCTTCTTGGTTTGCTGGTAATTTGAGGTGGATGTGGATCTATTTATGGATATGGAGCTATGTGTTTTTGGTCGCATGTATTTCTATACCTTAATATTTATTTCCAACCCACATAAAATTTGTATAATTTATCATGATATACTTGCTTATTACATAATAAATTTATAAAATTATTACTTTACATGACTTGCATACGTATGCCTAGTTTACATTTACATCTCATGTGTTATTTTTTCTTCTCCCATAATTCCTTACATCTATAGATATAACCAATCCTAAGGGGGAATATATTGGCACTAACATTTCTATGTTGAGATTTTAGGTAGTGTCATGTGTTACATAGAGACTCACTTGAAAACTTGTCACCTCATGCACATTTTTATCCCATGACCACCAAGCCTAGTGGAATATTTACCATTTTATCAAGTCATTTCCTATTTGCATACTTATTACATTTGTTATTTACTTTTTTCCCATTTGGGTATTGTATTATGCACATGTACATATTCATAAATGAGACAATATTATGTGAATTTGGGCTCATTCTCCATACATTTAACCACACCTTATCTACATATACACACATTTTTATGTATTCACCTAGACCATATATTAATAATGCCTATAAATACACCTATCTCAATAGATCCATTACCCATCATAATTAGATTATTCCATGTTTTGGGTCATTTGTATAGAAATATGGTCAATCCCATTCTCATATAATTGACCACTTCAATTTTAAACATTAATTCAAATTCAAATTGAGTTAATTCTTGCCTATTCCACTAGGCATTATGAGCTAAGTAAATAGACATTTTTGTGATTTGATGTGCTTATAATAAAGGAATTCATTTGCATCTAATTCACATTTTGGGATATTTTATTATCTGCTCTCATCCTAAGTGATTTAGAATTATGTAATGGATGAATAGAGGGAGTTAATTAGATTAGGACTAAAAAAATTGAATAGCATCATCCATGGATTCTTGAAGCCTACTCAACTTTCTAGGAGCATTTTGTTTGCAATATCCCTAACCTAAATGACTTTTTGATGAAAAATTATGCATTATACAAGATAAATGCATATTATTTTTAAGATTAACCAACTTACCAAGCTCTTATGCATACTATTCATGATCCACATGTTCACCATGATCATATTTTGTATTAATGATAATAATACATTATTCATAAAAATATTATTAAATACACCAATCCTAATGAACCAAGAGGAATAGTGCGTAGTGAGTACCCTTAGAATATACTCACCTCTTATAATCCTATTTTATTCATTCAAGAAATTTAATAACTAGAGGAACTAGAGTACATAAGTGAAATCCAACTCTTATAGTCTTATGTCAATGTTTAGCTATGACCACTCCAACAAAGAAATTGAAATGGTTTTGTATGAAAACTTATATTAGAATGGGTGGATGTTTAAACATTTTAATGTATATATTTGAAACTTTATGTAATGCTTAATGAAATAAATCAGTTATAAATAATTGTTTAATCATTAAATATATAAAATTAAATACTATTTAAATACAAGAAAGAAGTATTAAAAGTGATTTAGTATTAAAGATATAGGAAATAATAAATAAATGTTGAATATTTATTTTAATATTTTTAAAAAAAATATTAAATATATATAACTAATTTTAATATATATATTGAGGGGTAGGAATCATCTAACTTTTATAGTAGAGATAAAATCTTCAAGAAGTATTTAAACCAAAAAAAATCTATTCTTTTTTTCTAATCCAAATAAATAATGTTTTAGAAAACCTAGAGCCTAATTTCACTAATAATTCCTCAAAAACCTTACAAAATATGCAAGGGAAATATTCTTGAGAATTATAATAATAGGAAATTATAATGATAAGTTTTAATGATGTAGGCTTGTCCTAGTAGTCTTGAATGGAAGATTTTATAGTTTGGAAATAATTAAATAAAAAATAACAATTATAAATTTAATATATTTTAATATAAACAAACCTTTTTGCAAGGAAGAGGATTATAGGGTTTGAATTGTGCATCAATCCATCTCAAACTTCTAAACTATTTTATATTTTTTAATGATATACAATTTTTGTCAATTTATAAATGAAACTAACTTAATCTAGTTTCAATTAATTTTAAACTAACAAAAAAAAATTCAAATCTAAACTATTAAAATATTATAATCTAAATAGTGTTGATAAAATGCATGTTATTCACTTGACATAATATTTATAATGTAAAATTAATATTATTTGTGGCGCACCTAGGGAATTTGGGGATGTATGCATCAAATGAGTTAGACATTCTTGAGGCTACTTTGTATGTTGTATGTAGCATTGAGATACATATTTTATGTGGGTTAAACATAGATAAAATATTTTATATTGATAAAAACTTAGTACCAAAAAGTATATGAGAGGGACATGACTTTATAAGCTCATGATTTAGATGCACTTGGTTTTTGTAATACCACTTCATGATTATGTGTAAGCTTATATCTATAAAAGCACGCACATGAGTAATTGTTGAGGTTGGCTATCATAATCTTTGACTTGTTGGCTAAGATTGATTGTGTATCTCTTGTAAGTTATACATGTGTGGAGAGAAAGCATGGATTGGGATGTTATGTTACATGATTATCATTTTCTTGGTCACATGGTGTGCAATAAGGGAGCTTAATGTTTTAAAATCCTTGCATGTAAACTCTACAAGTGTATTGTAATTTTTGTTCATGAGATAATACATTGAATGTGAGAGTGATTTTGGAGGATAGGTTTTTCCATCATGAAGATTTTTCTAGGGTACATTTGGTGTCATCTTGATGATATGTTTGTCTATTCTTTTGTATTGTGGATTTTGAATACTTGATTGCATATTTTTGTTATTGAGTTATGTTGAAATAGTTTATTATGGCTGCAAATTTACTTTCAACCAGGTAAATAAATATACACTAAATAGAGATAAAACTCTAATATAATTAAACAAATAAATTTAATCCAATTAAATATATAAATGGAAAATATACACCTAAACTTGAAGTTTGTAGATATGGATCAAATTTGATCTAGAGTTGTGTCCTCAAAATAAAATCCATTATAATGATACATATTTCCTTGTGTATAATTAGTTATGATGTATCTTAAAGGATAAAAAATTTAAAATGGGGAATCAAAATTCTAGGTAATGAGACTATGTGAGTTTGATTAACTAATTATGGTTATTTTTAACATTTTGGTATAATCTAGGTTGCTTGTTTCAAAACCATTGCAAATGTCTAAATGAATTGTTTAGTTATTGTACAGGAATGTTTCAAGGATGAAGAAATGTGAAAGGTGGGTCTAGATTTGGTAAAATTGAAGGAAAATCAAAAGAAAAAATCATATTTTTTAGGAGAAATTACACACAATAATTTGTTATAATTTCATTAAGTTAAAAACATTGTTGCCACAATAATTTCACTTTCACTAACTATATGACATAGTTAAACATCACTTTGAAAAAAGAAAGGTAAGCTTTAAGAGAAACATGAAACACAAAAAAACATTAACAAATAAAGGAGAGATATTAAAGGCTATAAAAGGGGTCTAGGAGGTTTGAGAAGTAATATTTTACTTTGGATATTTAAACTAGTCATCACTTTTACATTTTTTATATGCCATGTATTTTGGGGGATTTTTATCATTATTGAACTCACCGTACTAGCTCACATTTTTATGAAGCTTGCAATTCTAGGGCTTGAATAATAATAGGGAGTTAAATCATTCTTTTCCATTTTTATAGAAGGTAACAATATTAATTTTTGAAGGGCACACAATCTAGAGAGAGGGGGGTGAATTAGTAGATCAAATCTATTTAAAACTCTTAACTTAGATGCACATATCAAAATACTTAAATCATCACAAATAATAACTAAGAAACATCAAGAACACATGCTCACACAATAGAATACTAGATATACGTGGAAACCCAAGATGGGAAAAAACATGGTGAGAACAAATACTTAGATCTATTGTCCAAATCCAACCTCACAATGTAGAAATATACAAGTAAATTTTACAATATGAGTAGGCACCAACCTATCAGAGACACCAATCCCCTATTGTGTTTGTAGACACCAACCTACTAGAGGCACCAATCCATAATACAATGAAATGAGAACCAACCTTATAGGTAGAAAACTAGTCCTATCGAATTACAAAGATAAAGCTTGTGGATCTTTAGTTGTAGTCTAAAATATCTCATACACTTTTGGGCTGGCGACAAACACTCTTCCACACTTCTTATGATCTTTTGATAATGACACACACTTTGAAATACAACTCACATTAAATAAATCTAGTTTCACAATCATCTCCTTGTATCTTCACCTTCTACACATCTTCAAAATCACATTGTGCATCCATCTGACTGATGAATATATACATGAAATTGCATTAACACTTCTTCTATGTCACTTAGGGGTCCGCAAATAACCAGGATGATAGAAGGTGGACCTAAATTCAAATCACATGAAATGTGTATCAGGTTGGTCTAAAATCAAATTTTATTTCCACCAAAAGAACATGATATCATGCACTACCATAGGAGCCTTAACTAGGTCCTATCTTGACACCACACACAAGATTTGAATTTTGCATGCTACTAGTTGTTACCACACAAGTCTTGAACACCAATAGGTTGAGAAACACATAAAACCTTTTGTCACTATAATATTTTTGCATGTTGAGCATATCCTCTGAAAAATCTAGAATATGATAAAAGATGTGTAGACATACTCTCTCAAACTATAGAGTGAAAATCCATTTTTGAAAGAAACGCTTACCATAATTATATTTCTAGAGAAATCTCTATGTCTTGAGAACTGAGTCAAAACATTCTAGTACAAACTTCTGAATTACCTCTATCATAGTGAATAGATGAATGCATGACATTGCAAGCATACAATAATCACACATACTTTTAAAACTATAACTAGTAACATATATTTACGAAAATCTCTACAAATTAAAATGATACGATAAAGGAATATAGTGATAATTCATGTACTACTTAAACTTACACCCTTGACACAATGAACTCCTTTGACATTGATGATAAACTTTGTTCAATAATCTCCCCCTTTTTCATTGATGGAAAACAATAAAATGTTGGTCCACATATAAAACTAGTCAATCAAATACAAATAAATTTTCCCCCCTTGGAAGATATAGAATTTTGAGTTCACTTTCTCCCCCTTTGAAATCAATGGTAAAGGTCAACAATTTCCCCTTTTGTATTTATGGTACCCTGCATAATCTGGAAACCTGTTTCTGAGATAGACCATTTTTAGTAGCATTTCATCCCCTAGAAACTCGTCCTTCAAGTTGCAAGACATTCTTCTTTCTAAAATTTTTAAATTTTTTTGTGGAAACTTATGTTTTAAAAATAGGAGCATACATACTTCATACTTGCCTATGTCAAACGACCAAACCACAAAGCCAAATCTTCAAATGTAGAGAAATATGGAGCATTTCTCAAAAATTATTTAGGACAACTCCCCTGAATCCATATTGAATTGCTTCTGAAAAACATTTTACAAGACCACCAAGCCTTCTTGTGAAAGGGAGACCAAGCTCCTCCTTAATCTGTGCTTCCTCTTGATTCAAGAGGAGGGAGCAATAACTCCTAGCTCTTACTGGAGAAATTCAAAAGTCTCCTTAGGAAGAGGTTTTATAAAATTGTTTGCCACTTTCTCCTTTGTCTCAACATACTCCAACTTCACCTTCTTTTCTATAAATTTCTCTCTTAGAAAATGATACTTGATTTCAATGTGATTTGTCCTTGAGTGCATTACTAGATTCCTTGAAATGTTTATGGCATTGGTGTTATCACAAAGAGTATAAATAGGTTCATCAAACTCAATTTTCATCTCCTTTAGGTTCTGTTTCATACACAATACTTGAGTGCAACATGAAGCTGCCACAATGTATTTTGCTTCAGCTATAGATAAGGAAGTTGAGTCGTATTTCTTTCTCAACTAGGATACCAAACTATCACCAAGAGAGAAATCTCCACCACTTGTGTTTTTCTGGTCATCTTGCTTCTTGCCCAATCTATATTTGTGTATGCAGTCAGAGTGAAATTTTTTCTCTTTGGATACCATAATCCAAATTCCATTATAGCCTTCAAATATCTGAAAATTCGCTTTACTTCTTTGAGATGAGTTTCCTTAGGAGTTGCTTGGAATCTAGCTACCATCCCAACTTCTTGCATTATATCCAGTCTAGATGTTGTCACATACAACAAACTACCAATCATATATCTGTGCAAGGTTTGATCTACTAGAGTAGATTCATCATCTTTACTCAACTTTCATCCTGTAACCATAGGTGTACCCACTAGTTTGTAGTCTTCCATCTTGAACTTACTTAGCATCTCCTTTATGTACTTTTTCTAGAAAATGAATATTCCTTTGTTTGATTGTACAATATAAAAATTAAGAAAGGAGGATAATTCACCTAGCATTGATATATAAAACTCACTTTATATTTCATTTTGAAACACCTTGCACATGCATCATTATTACCACCAAAACTGATATCATCTACTAGACCAAAACTATCAACAATTGATCACCTTTTGTTTTTATGCACATATTACTATCTGCACTTCCTCTCTAGAACCCTTGCTACTATAAGCATCCATCAAACCTTGAATACCTAGCTTTGGGAGCTTATTTGAGTCCATACAAAGTCTTCTTCAATTTGCGCACATAATCCAGATTGTCAGAACATTGAAACCCTTTTGGTTTTTCAATGTAGACCTTTTCTTCTAGTTGCCCATTCAAAAATGATGACTTAATATCCATCTGGTATACATTAAAATTCTTGAATGTTGAAAGAGCTAAAAACATCTTGATTATTTCTAGTCTTGCTACTAGAGAAAATGTCTCTTCAAAATCTATGCCTTCATCCTAAGAATATCCTTTACACACAAGACTAGCCTTGTTTTGGATCACTTCACCTTCTTCATTTAGTTGTTTTTTGAGAGCCCACTTGGTTCCAATCACATTCTTGCCTTTATGTCTTGGAACTAGTTCCCAAATTTTATTCTTCTAGATTTGATTGAACTCTTCCTCCATAGCTTCTATCCAACCTTCTCTTTGTTTGCTTAGATTTATAGGAATTAGGCTCTATCTTTTATAGTAATGCAAAGTGTACCTGCTCATTTTTCTTCTCAAGTCTCTTTCAAGTTTGAACCCCACTATCTTTATCTCCTATAATCTGGTCTTCAAAGTGACTCTTCTAAACATATTTTGTTAGATTTTTTGTAACAAATTTTGAATCTTCATTACTATTGCAAGTTGGTTATTCATCATCTTCTACTTCTAAAGTGCCACTAGACTGAATTTTTTCATCAACTCTCACATTTTAACTTTCCAAAATCCTCTTTATGCTTTTGCTGTAACATCTATATACTTTAATTTTCAAAGAATAACCAAGAAAAATACCTTCATTAGATCTAGAATCAAACTTACCCAAATTTTCTCCATCACTTTTGATATAGTATTTGCTTCCAAATATCTTGATATGTCTAACTGAAGTTGGTCTTCCTCTCCATAACTCATATGGTTTTTTCTATCTTGTGTCTGATTTGAACTTTTTCAGGATATATACCATAGGTTGAACCACTTCTCTCTAGTATACATTTGGTAGATTTTCTTGATACAATATTGTTCTTTCCATCTCATGTATAGTCCAGTTTTCCCTTTCTGCAACTCCATTTTATTATGGAGTCATAGAAGCATAAAATTATGTTTGGATCCCATGCTCGTCATAGTATTTGTCATACCTATCAAAATTGAATTCTCCACCTCTATATGATCTCAAAACCTTGATTGTTCTTTCAGTTTCATTCTCTATTAATACGTTGAATTCCTTAAACTTCTCAAATGCTTATGACTTCTCTTTTAGAAAGGTATTCCAAGCCATTCTAGTGTAATCACCAATAAGCATCATGAAATACCTGCCACCTTGTAGACTCTTTGTCCTTATTGGTATGCAGAGATCCATATGGACCAAATCCAATGGTTTTGATTTAAAACACTCCTTAGCAAGAATTTTTTTGTCTATTTTCCTTCATGACATGGTTTACAGTTGGTAGATTGAGGCTTCTTAATCTTTGGAATATTGTAGACCATTCCTCCTGAGCTAATCTTTACAATGTCATCAAAATTAATATGTCCCAACCTTCTATGCCAAGGCCAACTTTCTTCTATCTACATAGTTAGATAATTTTGTCCATTAAGCTCATTGAGATGATATATGTCATTGTTTGTCCTGCTTCCTTTCACAATCAATTCTTTAGTACTTGATTTATTCATTTCACAACCTTCAACACTAGAGGATAGCTTATAACCTTTATAACACATCTAAATTACACTTAAAATATTATGTTTTAGTCATTTAGCATACAAAACATCATGTGTCTATGTCCTACTACCATCAAGACTCAAAGTACCCTTACCGATAATTTTAGCAATAGAATTATTTCCAAGAGTCATAGAACCTCCTTCAAATTTCTGAAATTATTGAAATTACTTTTATCTCCAATCATGTCGCTTGAACATCTGATGTCAATGATCCAAATATTCTTCTCTTTCTGAGCATGTAGAGTATTTTGAGAAATCATTGATTTCTTTGACTTTTTCTCTTTCAAAACCTTCTTGCAAACTTTATCTCATTCATGACTTCTACATTTTGATACTTTTCTTCCTATTTCTAGCAAAGGAGAATTCACAAAATTGCTTCTGCACTTCCTACCAATGTGTCCAAAATTATTTCATTTGTATCAAATAATGTTAAAATTGTATAGAGGTGCAAATGCATTATTGTTGAGAAAGTTATTTCTTCTTAGTGGAGCTTTTCTACAATCCACAACCTTATGACAAAAATTATTGTAATTAAAACAATAATCGAAAAAAGAATAATTGAACTTGGTATTGTATCACTGTCTTCTAAATCTTCTACTCTTCTTATGAACATGAATAAAACCATCATTATGTGTCTTTCTTTCATCACTTGCAATAACTCTTTCAGAATTTGTACTTCTGGAACCAGTCACTTTCAAACTTTCTTTAGAAAGCTTCACTAATTGTTTTGTTACCTTGTTCTTTTGATCATCAAAACCAATTTTGGTTTTGACATACGAAGAGCTCTGACATCCCAATATATGATCTAGATTCTTAGTAATATTTCCAAACATTTGTAGTTGTTAATTCACCTTCTCAAGCTCTTTTCTTATTGACACAAATTTTTCTTCAATCTTCTCATAGTTCTTGTCCCTTGACTGCAATCTTTCATTTAGAACTTCTACAATCCTTTTTGCTTTTTCCACCTGGGTCTTCAGATCAATAATTATCTTTTTTTCTTTCTCTAAATCCAAAGATACCTTTTCTTTAGCCTTCACTTCTTATACAACTCTCTTCTTTGGTCTCTTGGTCTCTTTTTCAACACAACAATTCTTTCGCAAGATCTACTTCATTTTCATTGTTTGTGGAATCCATTTTTGTATCTTCTTCATTAGTTTCAAAAGCCATGAATACAATTTTTTATTTTTCATCTCCACAGATATTTTCATCTTCTTCATCAGTAGAGTAGTGTAGAAACTCTTTTGTTTCCTTTGATCTTTATTCCTTCTCTAAAATGATTTATTTCCATAATTTTTCTCAACATTGTTATAATTCTTATGGGGACACTTAGCCATCAAATTTCCTACTTCAATGCAATTAAAACACTTAAAAGGTAACTAGACTTTATACTTATTGTAACATCTTTGTAGCTTTCTAACAAAATTGGATTCCTCTAGATTTGATCCAATATCAAAATCTAGATCAACTTTCTTCTTAGATACTCAAAATGCTACCTCTTTCCTTGTATAGTTCTCACTTTCAAATCTTATTTCAAAAGAAGTTAGATGTAGTTCAATCGTCTTCAAAACATTTAGATCCTTAGCTTCTTTAATTGCAGAGACTTTAGAATCAAACCTTCTAGGAAGAGATTTGAGTAACTTTTTCACAACATTCTTTTCTTTCAATTCCTCACCAAGACCTCAGATAGAGTTAATAACTTCATCAACCTAGAACATGAATTTGGCAATATTTTAATCTTTTTTCATATTCAATATTTTAAACTGAGATCTATGAGTTTTCATCTTTGCCTCTTTGACTTTGTCATCACCTTCATAGATGGTATGCAATTTTTCCCATATTTCCTTAATTGTTTTTGATTGCATCACTTTCAAAAATTTAGTTATACAATCCTCATAAAATATCATTCTTTACCTTAGAATTAGTTTCACAGGCCTTCTTTCCAGCCTAATCCCTAGGAGGGTTTTCAGGAATCTCATATCCCTCTATAAATGACATCCAAATATCAAGTCCTAGAGCTATAAAGTAGGACTCCATCCTGACATTCCAGAATTCATAATTGGATCCATCAAAGAATGGTGCTTTATTTGAAGACAATCCTTCCTGAGTAACTGAGTGTGCCATCCCAAAAATACCTTAAGTTGTTAGGCTTCTTCAAAGGAATATTTCTTTGATACCTAATGAAGGGCACACAATCTACTGAGAGGTGGGGTGAATCAGTAGATCAAGTCTATTTAAAACTCTTAATACATATGCATATATTTGAATACTTGAATCATCATAACCACTAACTAAGAAACATCAAGAGAACACATTCACACAATAGAACACCTGATATACGTGGAAACCCAAGATGAGAAAAAACATGATGAGAATAGCTGCTTGGATCTACTATCCAAATCCAAACTCACAATGCAAAAATATACAAGTAAATTTTAGAATATGAAGTAGGCACCAACCTACTAGAGACACCAATGCCCAACACAATGAACTGAGCACCAAACCAATAGGTAGAACACTATTGCTATCGGATTACATAGATAAATCTTTCCAATCTTCAATTGTAGACTAAAACATCTCATACACTTCTAGACTGGCCATAGACACTCTTCTACACTTCTCATGATCTTCTAATAATGGAACACCTTTGAAATGAAACTCACATTGAATAAATCTAGTTTCACAATCATCTCCTTGTATCTTCACCTTCTACAAATTTCAAAATCACATTGCGCATCCATTTGACTGATGAATATATACATGAAATTGCATTAACACTTCTTCTATGTCGGCAACCAAGACAACATAAGGTGGGCCTAAATTCAAATTACATGAAACGTGTAATAGGTTGTTCCAAAATTAAATTTTGTTGCCACAAAAATAACATGATGTCATGCACTACCACATGAAACTTAACCATGTCCTATCTTGACACCACACACAATATTTGAATTCCACACACTACTAGCTCTTAACACATAGGTCTCGAACAATACATATAGGCACATAGAACCTTTTTTCACTACAATCTTTCTACATGATAAACATATCCTCTATAAACTCTAGAATATGATAAAACATGTGTATACATACTCTCCTCTCAAACCATAGAGACAAAATCCATTTCTAAAAGAAATGCTAACCATAATTGTATTGCTAGAGAAATATCTTTGTCTTGAGAACTAAGCTGAAATATTCTGGTACAGACTTCTGGATTACCTCTATCATAGTGAATAGATGAGTTCATGATATTGCAAGCATACATAAACCAAACATTATTTTGAAACTATAACTAGTAACATATATTTCTACAAATCAAAATGATATGACAATGAAATATAATGATAATTCATGTACTTCTTAGCCTTACACCCTTGACACAATGAACTACTTTGACATCAATGACAACCTATGTTCAACACTTTTAGCACCATCTAGTTTTCCTTAAGTTTTGATATGTATTAGACAATTTTTTTTGTAATTACTAAAAGTCTATTTCCACTCTACACAAAATCATATCATTAAGACAAAAAAATTCCAACAAGATTTAATCACATTATAATGATTGCATCGCAATATATGAAATTGCCAATTTTTGGTCATCTTCGGCCTTTGACTTGAGATATAATATCATTTTTTTGTCATAACATTACAACCATCCAACTTCACATTGTGTTAATTTTTGAGGTAAACACCTAAACCCATCTTCTTTCTATTTTTAACACATATATAGTTAGATGTTAACATATTTTACTTAGTTGATTTATAATACTTAACTCCTAAGATGAAGTTCAAATAACATTTAATTTATATCTTACTATTAAATATATTTGTATGGTTTATTTTATTAAAAAAAATTAAAATTTTCTTTTGATCTATTTAATTGAAGAGAATTATACGTGTCTAATTGTAACATACACAATTTTACTCTATAGTTTTCACCTTAGATTTAACTTATTAAGTGAATAATTCAATGTTTCTAAAAACATGAAAATATTTTTTTCTTTTTTGATAACATAATTTGAATACTGCATAAAGATCTTCATATAACATTTGCATAATTGAAATATCAAAACTAAACTTCAAGTAAATGAAACACATCTTTTCAAATACAGTTTATAAATAGAATTCATAATCATATTATACAATTTCATAATTTACAAGAGATCAAGGTCAAGGTATCCTTATCTAGATTACTTCTTCTATTTCACAAGTCTTGGCATGTCATCTACAAGAGGGGGAGCATCACCCAAGCACTTTACCTCCAACCATAGACCAATTGTCCCCTGCACACCTTCCTAATTGGAAGTGGCCCTACCCTTCAACAAAGATTTTGGTATAGGAACCCCTAGTATTGCCTATTTGAGTATCGAGTGTTGTGTCATACATAACATGTATGACCATACAACTATAGAAATTCTCTAACTATGCATGACTCTACTGACAAGTTATGTAAATTTGGAGAATAACGAACTAACAAAGTGTATGCAATGACTATAACACTTACTTTGGCCAAATTTTGATAAATATAATCAATCCACTTTCTAAAGAAGTGGTGTCGTAAGTTCACCCACATCTAACTCGACTTGGAAATCCTATTGACCCGTGGTTAACTCTTATTTTGGTTTGACCCAAAGGTTAACTAAGCTAAACAAAATCTCTTTCAATAGTGATGACTCACTAATGTCGATTATTCAAACAAATAGGTCTGGAATACTCATTTATCTTGAATACCCTGTTACATACTTGTAACAATCTAGGTCTAGAAATTTCCTTTGATTCAAGTATTTACTTGACACAAGGGAATAATCCATTCTCCTATTTTTAATGTCTTGGAGTTTCTAAGAACATAAGTCCTCTTCTCAAGATTAAACTACCATGCATAGATAATAATAAAGACTCTTGGTATAAAATATAAGATAATAAATTTCAATGGTAAAGACATATTCACTTCTATTACGTTTTTAGAACCTCTTACTGAAATGCAATATAAACTTATTCAAAAAAACTATAAATATAAGACACTGTTTTATTGGGATAATATCATATTCCCATACTTAGCTTCTCTTTGCTACTTTAGTTTAAAAACTAGTTGTTTTGGTTAAACATAAATTTAGAGAGATTTTTACCCTTCCATTGAAGTTCCCCCTCTCTCAAATATATATGATGCAAGAGCATCCCAGGCTAATGAGCAATCAACATCAACCAAAAAGAAAAATTGAGGTTTAGTTTTTTTATGAATTTTTGAATTTTTGTGTGGGATTATGTGGTTGGAAATTTATTTTTGATAGATTCAATTGATTGAATTTTGATTAAATTAATTTTGCAATACATAACTCTTAAATGTGACAAGTTGGCATGGTGAAATAAAACTAAAATTTTAATTTTAATGCAATAAATTGATAAAAATGCCACAAAAGAATGGAGGGCATGGGAAATTGAAGGAATATGGTTTTAAAAACTCCCCATAATTATCCCTAAAAATTAGGAGTTGAGGAGGTGGGTATCGAGGCTCGCTTTTTGCATTTTGCCTTTTTAAGACATAAAGGAGTGGGTAATTGTAACTCCAATCTTTATTGGAGAGTTATGAAAAATAATTTATGAGGGTTTTGTTTTTATATTTTTGGAGGTTATTTTGCAGCCAAGAAGGTGGGTGTACCATTCAGGGAGAGAAGTGGGAGATGAAATGAAAAACAATTTCATTTCAAGTGAAGAAAATGGTGAATAATCTCATTGAGATGAGAAGAAATTTGAAGAGGATTTGAAGGAGGGTTAAAAGGGAGGCATGGTATTCTCAAAGGCTTGATTTTTTATATGTATTGCAGGTTTTAAATGATATTATACATCCATGGAGAGTTCTAGGAATTCAAAGTGAAGATGTTGTGTTGCAAGTGGAGGATATGGTTGCATTGAGCAAATTAAGCTTCAAGAAACTACATAATCTGATTTAGTTTATCATTTTTGCTGCATATAGGATTTCAGATTAGACATATGTTGCTATCCATCAGTCCATTAGTGATTGAAAATAATATTTGTAATTTGTATTTGTTGAATGAAAACTATTTGTTGCAAGTTGCAACCTTGGAACCCAAGTTTTGAAAACTATTTGCAAGTATGCCAATTGTTTGATTAAATGTTTGTGAGAACTTCAAGAGGGTTATTTAAGGATTTTTGAAGGGTTTTTAATCCCTTTAAATCAGTGGTATCAGAGCTTGAAGACCTTGAGTGTGTGAACATACCGTTGAAGAGAGCGGTTTGCACCAGGATTGAGCTTGTGGGCATTCTGGAAAATGTATGGAAGAGGAGCCCAATGTGGTAGGGGTGGAGGTAGAGGAATAATGGAAAAATTTGTCCATGGTGATTATTTTAGAGCTTTGAGAAGAAAATTAGAAACACTCCAAGAAGAAATAAGAAGAGGGTTTGCACAAAGAAGAGAACCAAAGAGTGATGAAGGAGAAGAAGCCTCGAAGAATGCCAACCTGACAAGTGAGGAAATGAAACATTGTTGAGAGCCCTTTCAAATATTGGAAAGAGGCCAAAGATCGATGTTCCTACCTTTAATTTTAATTTGAATCTAGAGGAGTTGATAGATTGGATTAATCATATGGAGAAGTATTTTGAATTTGAGGAAATTGAGGACCCTGATAGAGTAAAGTTTGCAAAAACCAAATTAAAGGGTCATGCTTCAATTTTGTGGAGAGAGATTTAGATGGAAAGAGGAAGAAAAGTGAAGGATACAATAACAAAATGGGATAAAATAATTGAGAAAATGAAAAGGCAATTCATTCTAGTAGACTATGAACTGGATTTTCTCAAGAAAATGCAAGCATTGAAGCAAGGAACAAAGATAGTAAAAGAATACATTGAAGAGTTTCATTAGATTCTGATTAGAATGAGACATGTTAAAGAGAATAAGGAGAAGGTTGCAAGTTAAATTAATGGTTTTGGGTCAAGAATTCAAGAATATATTACCTTGGTGAGAGTTTTGACAATGGAAGATCATATCAAATTGCCTTGAAGATTGAAGAAAAAATGAACAAGAGATTTGAAAATAAGCAAAGAGGAAAGGATACAAATAATGTGCAGAAATATGAGGAAAAAAATCATATTGGAGAAACTAAGGGCAGAAAGGAATAAAGAGGTGAGAGTTCAAATCAGACCCATGATCAAAACTTCAGAGGAAGAGGAAGATCAGGTAGATATTTTGGAAGAGGAAATTATAAATTAACTTATTTTAGATGTGGAGAAGAAGGACACAAATATTATGAGTGCCCGAAGCAAGGGAATACAACTAAGAGGACTGAAAATAATGCAAGGGAAATGTATGTGAATGAGTAAGATGCTAAGTCTTCGCACTCGAAAGAGGCAGAGAATGGAGAAGAACTTGTTTCAAGAAGAGTCTTGATGAACGAGGGAAAAAAACTTGATCAAAGGAGAAGATTGTTCAGAATGAGATGCAAATGTGAAGGTAAAGTTTGTAATATTATTATTTATGGTGGTATTATTGACAATCTTGTTTCTGAAGAAATGGTGAATAAGTTGTAGCTGGAAAGGAAAAGACACCCGCATCCATATCAGATTGCTTGGTTGCAAGATGACTGCAAAGTTTTGGTAAATGAATAATGTCTGGTAAAGTTTAAGATTGGTGATTATCATGACGAAGTATTGTGTGATATAATTTCTATGGATGTTTGTCATGTGTTATTGGGAACACCATGGTAGTTTGATAGGTGTGCAGTGCATGATGGGTATGGTAATACATACTCTTTGACAAAAGATGGAATCAAACACACGTTGAAGCCCTTGAATGAGGAAGATGGAAAGGCATGTCATAGAAATGTATTTTTTTGGTTAATGGAGTTAAAAATCTAGTGAAAGAGGATGAATATGAAGGTTTTTATTTTCTAATGCAAGTTGTAGTAGTATTGATGGCATACAAGAGAGGTAAAATGAAGGTTTCAGTGGAGAAAGAAGAAGAGGTAAAATTTGATTTTTGTAAGAATGATGTTAAATCTAATTTATTTGAGCATGATAAAAGTGATTTATAAGATTATGTTGCAGAAAGGAATGAATTGGTAAGTGAAGGAAATATGGTTGAAAGTGAGGAAGGTTATGAGAAGGAGAACATTGAGTTGTTTGGTGAACTTCCCTTTGCATCATTTCTTGACTTATGTAATAAAGAGATTGGTACGAATGATATTTTATTGCATATTTGAGAGGATGAATCTTTTAATTGTGTTACTAATGTTGATGAGAATACAAAGGATGAAGTGATTGCAGCTAAAAAATTGTCTTTTAAAAGGCATGACGGAGGAAGAGCATAGCATTGTAACCGAGGGTGATGATGAACAAGTGGTTGCAGCAATAAAAAAGATAGAGGTAATGCATGGATTTAATTACTTACATGATGATGAAGAAGCTAATGTCTACATTTTTACAGAGTTTCACAGTGTAGGTTGGTGGGAGATAAATTATGTGAAGAAAGGGAGAAGGAGAGGAAGAATGAAGGATGAAAGAGATATCAAATTACAGGGATATGTACGGAAGAATGTTTAGGTGGATAAGGTGGGAAGATGGATTCAAAAAAAGCATGGAATATATAAATTTTTATGAGTCACGTTCATTAAATATTTCTTTCTACTTGGGGTGTCTGATGCAGGAGCATCCCAGGCAAATGAGCAATCAACATCAACCAAAAAGAAAAATTGAGGTTTATTTTATTTTATGCATTTTTGAATTTTGGTGTGGGATTATGTGGTTGAAAATTTATGTTTTATAGCTTCAATTTAGTGAATTTTTATTAAATTAATTTTTCAATACATAACTTTTAAATGACATGACAAGTTGGCATAGTAAAACAAAACCAAAATTATAATTTGAATGCAATAAATTGATAAAAATGCCATGAAAAGCATGGATGGAATGGGAAATTGAAGGAATATGGTTGTAAAAGCTCCCCATAATTATCCCTAAAAATTAGGAGTTGAGGAGGTGGGTATCCATGCCTTCTTTTTGCATTTTTCCTTTTTAGGAGATAAGGAAGGAGTGGGTAATTGTAACTCCAATCTTTATTGGAGAGTTATGAAAAATAATTTATGAGGATTTTGTTTTTGGATTTTTGGAGGTTATTGTGCAGCCAAGAAGGTGGGTGTACCATTCAAGGAGATAAGGGGTAGATGAAATGAAAATTAATTTCATTTTGAGTGAAGAAAATTGTGAAGAATCTCATTGAGATGAGAAGAAATTTGAAGAGGATTTGAAGGAGGGTAAAAAGGGAGGCATGGTATTCTCAAAAGCTTGATTTTTTCTATGTGTTGCAGGTTTTAAATGATGTTCTATAGCCATGGAGAGTTCTAGGCATTCATAGTGAATATGTTGTGTTGCAGGTGGAGGATGTGGTTGCATTGAGCATATTAAGCTTCAAGAAACCACATAGTGTAACGCCCCGCCACATAACCCTAGAGGAAGTTGCATTTAACTACTTAAACGGATTTTTTTTTTTGAAAGGATAAATAATAAGTAAGTTAATTAACTAATGCCAACAATCTCTAAGGTTACGAGACAAAGGTTATATAGAACCTCAACAAAAACATGAATATAAACTATGACAATTATTTAATTAGTAAATTAACACATACATTCCAAGTAAGGTGAAATAACAACAAGCCTAAGATAAGACTTTCGATTTCATTAATCAATTCATTAAACAATAAAGTTACAATCTCTCATTCCCTGAATGAGGCAAACCAATACATAATTACAATTACAAAATTCCACCTCGATAACACAGAGGGATAAAGATTACAAGAATAGCTGAAATGAAAACAAGTAAGAACTGCAACCGAAGCCACGAGCCCTCCAATTGGAAGCCTCGTCCACAAGAACATGAAGAAGGATCCCAACAGATTAAGGTGCATGCCACCCAACCAAGTGGAACCCAAAAGCCCACCCCCCGTGCTAGGAGATAGTAACAAGAATTTCTATCCAAGGACGTCTACCTCTAGACATAGACTAACATAACCATACTGAAATAAATATAGTGACATCACTGACACAAAGTTACAATGCTTCCAGAGTCACATAATCAACTGCATCACTGATGCGAACATACTGTCGACCTAGGAGAAGTGTCATCACAATGTTACATGGGTTACCTTGGTGAGTCTTCCTAGGTCCCGGCCCCCATCTCAGGTTATCCTGGTAACCTCTAACGACTTTCGGCTCCTCATGTAAACCAATGCGGAATCAGTTATCTTTCATAGAGACAAGATAACGATCTTGCCATTCCAGGCCTTCCTGTCTCAACCCAAGTCTTTACAAGCCCTTGTGATCCTGAGCGAGGCATAATTATCTTATTAAGTGTTTGGTACTACGTGATACTCTAAACAGTTAATTAAGTTATCAATGGATTAACTAGATTACAACGAGTTACCTTGGCACCACTTCGTGTGTCGGCCCCCATTACAAGCCACTCCTCTAAGACGACACGTGGAACAATTCCACAACCCAAAGGTACACAAGTGCTACACAAGGATATCACATCCCTAACCATGACATACAGTCAATACCCTCCAGTTTGTGATAACCGAGGAACAAACTGGTTAAACGCACTACCCAAAGCCATCTATGGTTGAATACACAATACGACAACCTACAAACTGAAATCCCAATTGGAAGACTTGTCAATTAAGGAGACCCACACTTCCCAATGATAATGCACGTAGATCAATGCCAAAATGAGAATCAAATTCTACTTTGGGTTCACTAAACCCATATCCTAACTAGCATTCAATAAACAGTGCGTTAAATAAACGGAATTAATTACGCCACTTAAAAACGTTTCATTCCCACGTAGCATTTAAATATATATATAAATCATTAACCCGTATTTTAATAACACAGTTAAGAGAAAAATTCCATTTTAAAAAAATAAAAAATATATTGCATAGTCAATAAATTTCATTTTCTAAAAAAAACAATCTTCCCCTCTAAATATTATAGTAATAACATGAAATAATCATTTCCCCAAATGCAAATATTAAATCATTAGAAAACAATTATGATTATTCAAATCTCACAATTATTACATAAAACATATTATTAAATCTATTAAAAGCATCTAATATTATGTTAAGTCATAATATTAAATTTTTTTAATATTATATTAAATCATTATATTTAAAAACATTTAATAATATATATTTTTTTTAATTCATCCCAATAATATGTATAATATTATATCAAGATAATTAAAATATTATAATAATATAATATCTAAAATATTATAAAATTTATAATATCAAATTATAATGAAATATAACATTATATATATATATATTTTTTTAAACTTAAAAAGCCCATGGGCAGGCCCTCGGTTCGCGCGCCAACCCTAGGTTAGGCTGTGACCTCGGGACCCGTGCTAGGGTTGCTGGGAGGAAGGAGGTTGCGGTTTTCTTTAATGGTGGCGGTGGATGGTTTTGTGGCGGCCGCAGGAGGCGGCACCACCAGACAGAGGCAGAGAGGCCCGCGCAGGGCGCGGGGCTGCTGTGGAGGCGCCACGGATGGAGCAGCCACCACGGTTTCCACGTAGGCGGCACCGGCAGCGTCGCCACCACTGTGGCAGCCGTTGCCTGCGCAGTCCACGTGGGCCGCAGACGATGGGGAGTGGGTGTGGCTCCCCCACTCCGCCCCCATGGGAGTGGCGGTGAGGTGAGCCCCCATCCCACTTTTTATTTATTTATGTTTTTTTTCATTTTTTTTTTTAATCCTCAATCCTTTTGCTTTTTTTTTTTTTGAAAAAACCGAGAAACATGAAAACATAGTCCTTTTTTGAAATTTTAAATTTTATTAAAAAAAATTTGCCAGCATAACATTACAAGATGAATTTTTTTAAAATAAATTAACTCAAGCTTATATATATATTTATTCATCCAAATGAAGTTTTAAACAAGTTGAAAAGACCAAAATGAAGATCAACAAAAATTTGAAGTGGTAAAGTTATAAACAAATTTCATCAAAGAATATGAACTTGTTTTCTTTGCAGTTGGGTGGAGACCCTGTTGATGATTTGATTCCCTCTTCAGTTCCTCAGATCCTTCAAGCTTCAATCCAAAAACCCACTAAGTTGCACAATTTCCTCCCCTTCTCCTTTCAATTTTTCCCAAAAAACTCCATTCTTCAAAATTGTGAAGAAATTCAAAGATATCCCCAAAAAAATCCTTCCAAAAAAAAAATCCTACAACAACCCTCATCAATTTCTGAAAACAGAATAGCAAAAGTCTTTCTTTTGAATTTTTGAATTTCAAATTTGACTTTTAATTTTAATTTTTTATTTTTTTTCAGTTCCAACTCAAATTTGCATGCATTTCCAAAATAAATAATTTAAATCATTTCAACATGAACAACTTAATCAATCAATAATTAAATCTACCATAAGATTAAATATCAAATTAATTAAATTAAATTTCTCAATAATTAAAACACAATTCCTACATTATTCTAACTCTCCAAATAAACTGAAATCAGACAATAAAAGCGAAATAGAACAACAGGGTTACACAATGACTGACAACACACTACGACTAGGACGATGACTCGGCACGGAAATCCTAACTACTATCTCCCAATCAATTGCCATTGGGCAATGGACATGCTCAAACCTGAAAAACCAGGTGGAGTCGATGTCCTATACCTGTCAACCTGCAACATAGAATATATCCACATGCAATAATATGACATAAATAGGGCACACCGTGAAGAGGAAGTCACGAGATCGCAGGGCACTCACAAGCGAGTGATGCGATACCATCCTCTTCACCAATACAATAGTTCTAACTGACGCATCTAACATAGCAGCATAATCGAAAGTATGAAACATCATAAATTAAACATCCACATATGCTAACTCCAAACATGCCATAATAATCACATCAAAATACATCACGATAAAATAGTGATCCACTATAATCAAGTACGTAGTCCAAGTACAACACCAAAACTAAAGCATAGAAAGGAAACAACATAGTTCGCACAATAGAGAAAAACGAAGGGGTGTTACATCCTTGCCCCCTAGGGTCAGGCTTACTCCTGGAAACCTGCAAACAAATAGGGATATAACTCCCTCAAACAGACTACATATAAATCAAAACCTCGACCCCTGAGGTCGAGCATCCTATACTGGATGACCAACACCAAAAGTCTCAACAACAGCTCCCTGATACCCAAGCTGACATTTATCAACCGCAACATAAGATCGATGAGATCTACCAGCATCTCGAACTATCGGCTCTGAAACTGCTGGGCCTTGAACAAAACTAGAAGTATTCCGATGCAGATAGTTCATAGCAATGTGGCCCTATTGGCCACAAGAGTAACACCCTGTGTCACGACCAACTCCTCTACCACCTAAAGGTGCAGTAGACTGCTGCACACTACCCCAACTAGTCACAAACTGTGAACTCTAGGCTGGCTGCTCCTGCCGATTGCGCTTGTTGTGTCACCAGTTCTGGCTCCTCCTAGGTGAAGAACCTCCATCATTCTGACACAACTGAGAGTCCCTACGCTTCCCAAGTGCACTCTCCTACTATTGTTGCTGACCACCCTGAGATGGCCCCTATTGAGACCTCGAAGGTACACCTCCCTCAGACTGCCCTCCTCTAACACTGCACCACTGCCAACTGGAACACTCATGTGTCCTCCAAGTGCCATACTCAGGTTCTCCTTAATAATGTGTGCTTTCTCTACTGCCACATCCATGGTCTTGGGTTCGAAAACCCTCACACCACCGCTAAGACGGGCATTTAAGCCCCTAACAAAATGGTGAACTAACATGCTCTCATTGTCACCGATCCTTGCATACTATTTGAGCTCATAAAAATGATGCTCATACTGCTCAACAGATAATGCTAACTGACGCAAGGCATGGAACTCGTCCCCTTGGCGCTAACACCAATGCTCAGATAAGAATCGAGCCCTGAACCTCTCTAAGAATATCTCCCACGATGTAGTGTGAATATCAATATAGAGCTTCTACTCCTCTAGTCTCCACCAAGTGGATGCAAATCCTCTCAATTGCATAATGGCATAACGAGCCCTGGTGTTACTGCCATACGGATGCATGGCGAAACACCTATCCAAGTCTAACAGCTAGGTCTCAGCCTCTAACCCCATACCCGATCCATCATATAAAGGAGGGTGCCCCCTGAGCAAGTCCCTCATGTGAAACTCAGACTAGGATCGAGCTTCCCTCACCACTGGATTCACCTAAATCTCTGCTTGCCTAGGTCCAAGGAGTGCCAAGGCCTCCTCTAGCGCTCTACGCGCTGCCTCGATCCCTGCTGGATCCTGTTGCTGATTACCAACCCCAAGGGCATTCTGAGATGCCTACTGTTCCTCCTGATCAGGAACAACTGAAACACGAGGAGGAGAGTCATGTTGGCTCTCACCACGACCGCCTAGATGGCCACTAGCATGCCCCCTACCTCTTTCGTGTCTGGGCGGCATAATCCTGTACAAACACGTCAAGGTATTAGGCACGGTAAACAACTCAAAACCTAAACAGCTAAAAGCTTAATGGTTCCATCATAATCCCAGAGTACTCGGTGTTTAAACCTAGGCTCTGATACCATGTGTAACGCCCCACCACGCAACCCTAGAGGAAGTTGCATTTAACTACTTAAACAATTTTTTTTTTTTTTTAAAAGGATAAATAATAAGTAAGTTAATTAACTAATGCCAACAACCTCTAAGGTTACAAGACAAAGGTTATATAGAACCTCAACAAAAACATGAATATAAACTATGACAATTATTTAATTAGTAAATTAACACATACATTCCAAGTAAGGTGAAATAACAACAAGCCTAAGATAAGACTTTCGATTTCATTACCATTCATTAAACAATAAAGTGACAATCTCTCATTCCCCGAATGAGGCAAACCAATACATAATTACAATTACAAAATTCCACCTCGATAACACAAAGGGATAAAGATTACAAGAATAGCTGAAATGAAAACAAGTAAGAACTGCAACCGAAGCCACGAGCCCTCCAACTGGAAGCCTCGTCCATAAGAACAAGAAGAAGGATCCCAACTGATTAAGGTGCACGCCACCCAACTAAGTGGAACCCAAAGGCCCACCCCCGTGCTAGGAGATAGTAACAAGAATTTCTATCCAAGGGCATCTACCTCTAGACATAGACTAACATAACCATACTGAAATAAATACAGTGACATCACTGACACAAGGTTACAATGCTTCCAGAATCACATAATCAACTGCATCACTGATGCGAACATACTGTCGACCTAGGAGAAGTGTCATCACAATGTTACATGGGTTACTTTGGTGAGTCTTCCTAGGTCCCGGCCCCCATCTCGGGTTATCCTGGTAACCTCTAACGAATTCCGGCCCCTCATGTAAATTAATGCAGAATCAGTTATCTTTCATAGAGACAAGATAACAATCTTGCCATTCCAGGCCTTCCCGTCTCAACCCAAGTCTTTACAAGCCCTTGTGATCCTGAGCGAGGCATAATTATCTTATTAAGTGTTTGGTACTACATGATACTCTAAACAGTTAACTAAGTTATTAGTGGATTAACTAACTTACAACGAGTTACCCTGGCACCACTTCGTGTGCCGGCCCCCGTTACAAGCCACTCCTCTAAGACAACACGTGGAACAATTCCACAACCCAAGGGTACACAAGTGCTACGCAAGGATATTACATCCCTAACCATGACATATAGTCAATACCCTCCCGTTCGTGATAACCGGGGAACAAATTGGTTAAACACACTACCCAAGGCCATCTATGGTTGACTACACAATACGACAACCCACAGACTGAAATCCCAACTAGAAGACTTGTCAATTAAGGAGACCCACACTTCCCAATGATAATGCACGTAGATCAATGCCAAAACGAGAATCAAATTCTACTTTGGGTTCACTAAACCCATATCCTAACTAACATTCAATAAACAGTGCGTTAAATAAACGGAATTAATTACGCCACTTAAAAACGTTTCATTCCCACGCAGCATTTAAATATATATATAAATCATTAACCCGTATTTTAATAACGCAGTTAAGAGAAAAATTCCATTTAAAAAAAATAAAATACATATTGCATAGTCAATAAATTTCATTTCTAAAAAAAACAATCTTCCCCTCTAAATATTATAGTAATAACATGAAATAATCATTTCCCCAAATGCAAATATTAAATCATTAGAAAACAATTATGATTATTCAAATCTCACAATTATTACATAAAACATATTATTAAATCTATTAAAAGCATCTAATATTATGTTAAGTCATAATATTAAAATCTTTTAATATTATATTAAATCATTATATTTAAAAAAATTTAATAATTTTTTTTTTTTTAATTCATCCCAATAATATGTATAATATTATATCAAGACAATTAAAATATTATAATAATATAATATCTAAAATATTATAATATTTATAATATTAAATTATAATGAAATATAACATTATATATATTTATTTTTAAAAATTTAAAAAGCCTCTATGAGGAGGCCCTCGGTTGACGTGCCGACCCTAGGTTGGGCCGCACGACCTCGAGACCCGTGCTAGGGTTGTTGGGAGGAAGGAGGCTGCGGTTTTCTTTAATGGCGGCGACAGAAGGTTTTGTGGCGGCCGCAGGAGGCGGCGCCACCAGATAGAGGCAGAGGACTGGCAGAGAGGCTCGCGCAGGGCGCGAGGCTGCTATGTAGGCGCCGCAGATGGAGCAGTTGCCACGGTTTCCATGCGGGCGACGTCAACAGCATCGCCACCACTATGGTAGCCGCTGCCTGCGCAGTCCGTGCGGGTCGCGGACAGTGGGGAGTGGGTGCGGCTCCCCCACTCCGCCCCCATGGGAGCGGCGGTGGGGTGAGCCCCCATCCCACTTTTTATTTATTTATTTATTTTTCATATTTTTTTTTAATCCTCAACTGTCATTTTTGCATTTTATTTTATTTTATTTTGAAAAAAACTCGAAACATGAAAACACAGTCCTTTTTTGAAATTTTAAATTTTATTAAAAAAAATTTGCCAGCATAACATTACAAGGGAAATTTTTTTTAAAATAAATTAACTCAAGCTTATATAAATAAATAAATAAATAAATACATATATATCCAAATGAAGTTTTAAACAAGTTGAAAAGACCAAAATGAAGATCAACAGAAATTTGAAGTGGTAAAGTTATAAACAAATTTCATCAAAGAATATGAACCTATTTTCATTGCAGTTGGGTGGAGACCCTATTGATGATTTGATTCCCTCTTCAGTTCCTCAGATCCTTCAAGCTTCAATCCAAAAACCCACTAAGTTGCACAATTCCTCCTCTTCTCCTTTCAATTTTTCCCAAAAAAATCCATTCTTCAAAATTGTGAAGAAATTCAAAGATATCCCCAAATCAATCCTTCCAAAAAAAAAATCCTACAACAACCCTCATCAATTTCTGAAAACAGAATAGCAAAAGTCTTTCTTTTGAATTTTTGAATTTTTGAATTTCAAAATTGACTTTTAATTTTTTAATTTTTATTTTTTTCAATTCCAACTCAAATTTGCATGCATTTCCAAAATGAATAATTTAAATCATTTCAACATGAATAACTTAATCAATCAATAATTAAATCTACCATAAGATTAAATATCAAATTAATTAAATTAAATTTCTCAATAATTAAAACACAATTCCTACATTATTCTAACTCTCCAAATAAACTGAAATCAGGCAATAAAAGCGAAATAGAACAACAGGGTTACACAATGACTGACAACACACTATGACTAGGACGACGACTCGGCACAGAAATCCTAACTACTATCTCCCACTCAATTGTCGTTGGGCAATGGACACGCTCGAACTTGAGAAACCAGGTGGAGTCGATGTCCTGTACCTGTCAACCTGCAACACATAATATATCCACATGCAATAATATGACATAAATAGGGCACACCGTGAAGAGGAAGTTACGAGATCGTAGGGCACTCGCAAGCGAGTGATGCGATGCTGTCCTCTTCACCAATACAATAGTTCTAACTGACGCATCTAACATAGTAGCATAATCGAAAGCATGAAACATCATAAATTAAACATCCACATATGCTAACTCCAAACATGCCATAATAATCACATCAAAATAAAGTATCATCACATCAAAATACATCACGATAAAATAGTGATCCACTGTAATCAAGTACGTAGTCCAAGTACAACACCAAAACTAAAGCATAGAAAGGAAACAACATAGTTCGCACAATAGAGCAAAATGGAGGGGTGTTACACATAGTATGAGAAGTTTATTTTAGTTTATCATTTTTGTTGCATATAAGATGTTAGATTGGACATATGTTGCTATCCATCAGTCCATTAGTGATTGAAAATAATCTTGGTAATTTTTATTTGTTGAATGAAAACTATTTGTTGCAAGTTGCAACCCAAGTTTTGAAAACTATTTGCAAGTATGCCAACTGTTTGATTAAATGTTTGTGAGGATTTTAAAAGGGTTATTTGAGGATTTTTGAAGGGTTTCAAAGCCCTTTACATCAATATATATATATATAAATTCAATTTCACGTAATTCAAACATGATTTAACAATGTATTTAAAAGAAAACTAGTAGATATACCCAACTGGTTTCCCTAGTTCTCATTATCTCTTTGCATTTTATATTAGCACTATGCATAAATAACTAAGATATTCATACATGCACTCATATACCTTTCTAACAACCATAATTTGCACATAAAAATAGAAAAAGAAAACTCAGATAATTAAAGATCTTTAATCAAAATTTGGAAGAGAAGGAAAGAGAATTATTATAATCATGCCTAAAATAAAATAGCTTGGCTTGATTCTTGGTGATCCTTGCTTCAAATCTACACTTTTAACTCAACTTTAAACCTGTTATCTTCTCAATTTACAACACTCAGATTTGTTCTTGCACCTCTTCCTTGCTTCTTGACTATTAGTCTACAACTTTTGAAAAATCTAACTTTGATACTAATTGACTAATCTCACTCTTTGACTTATTGAAATACAGATTTCAATTACTCTTCTCACAAAGCTTAACTCTTCTCTCAAACACACATATGCATCTATTTCACGATTGTAGAAACAATGAAAAATCAAACAATGAACAACTCTTTATTTATACTAATAATGGTTTGCTAATAATAGAAATCGGTTTAACTAAGGGGTCAAATTTCTCTCCATTAGTTGCCACCACTCAAAAACTCTGCTAGGTGTGAAGTTAAACTAGTCGCCTATGCTAGCATAAGGTTGACACGACTTGCATTTGGAATTATTCAAACAATTCCAGAGCTTATACGTTGAACACATCGATCTCATAATGCAGATTTTAGTTTGAAAAGACACCAAAAACAAATCAAATTCAACTTCTAATTGTCATGACTAGCTTGGACACAACAATACTTTGTTGTTTTCAGTTTATTGTTGCTGAATAATTCTCTTTTTATGGCATGTTGGAAGTAAAATAGCTTCCAAAATATTTACTTTCCTTTTTTCCCAGGTTATGGGCTGCATCAAAATAGGAAAATATGGCAAAATAACCTCCACTTGCCACCTTCATATGGCTGCTAAAATAGTTTAGACACTGCAACATGTAGCCACTTCGTTGCATTGATATTGACTTGGTAAAAGCATATGGTGGCACCTATGTTGGCATCCACTCTTTACTCATTTAAATTTTCCTTTTACCTTGTATATACGTGGCATTCTAGCCACTTAATAGGGCTTACAAAATCACTTAAATATAATAATATATATATACGTTAATATAAATATTCCATTTAATTTCTTGCTTGTACATTATGTATATATGTATAGTATACATAAATATTATCGTCTAAAAATATTCATACCTACATACATATATATGCTCCATCATATATATATACCTACATACAATATATATTATTCAAAAGATACATTATATGTTATATATGCTATTTTCAAGAGTTTTAGCATTTTAATTTAATTTAATTAAATGGTCAAGGAGGAACAAAGACAAAAGAAACATCATTTTCCCTAATGAATCACAATCCCATCAACTTAGGTTCAATACTTACTAATAAAAAGCTTAGATTGACTCAATAAGGTTCCACTGACCTATGCAAGTGAGTGTGTGTGTCTACTCAGATAGAAATACCAAATGTCCCAATACTAATCTCTTCTCCTGGGTGACACTCTCCCTCCACCACTAGAGGGTTTGAACTTTCCTGCATCCAACTTAGATCAACATGTTCATAGTTAGTTGATAACATATATATCATATTCACAATATATCTTAAGTATCATTAAAGCATTTAAAAAGTAATTTCATCATAATGCACGTTCATGCAGCATGTATCATCAAGACATAATCATGCATTAAAACCATATTTTATCATAAAGGTAACAGTATTGGGTAAATTAACAATGAGGTGTAATATATCCCCCACCTTAAGAATCATTGTCCTTAATGATTTAAAGCATCAAAACATAAAAAAATAACAAGATTTGTTTTCTATAAGTTTTCAAAAGCTTGAACAATATGAGGAAAATCTTTTCTTGATATCATGGTAATCCTCCCATGTAGCAAAGTATTTTGCATACTGGTCCCACAAGACCTTGCACTAAAGGACCTCTCTATTATGTAGGTGGAGCCTACACATTTTGAGCACTTCAAGAGGCTCAATCATTACCAATGATAGCTCCTATACCTATAATGCATTCCAATCAATAATATTATTACCACCTGGTATATACTTTTTGAGGTACAACATATGAAATACATTATGCATCCTAGCAAGATTTGACAGTAAAGGAATTTTGTACATGACTGGGTTGACTTATTTGAGAACCTCGAAGCGAACCACCTAATGCGAAGCTAGTTTAGATGACTTGCCAAACTTAATTGAACTCTTATGAGGTTTAAATATGAGAAAAACCTTCTCCCCTACTGAGAAACATCTTGGCACATGCTTAACATCTACATAGCTCTTTTGCCTATCATTTTCTTCTGCTAACCTTTTCTTCATCAAATTAACCTACTCGTCTATTTTTGATAGCATCTCTAGACCAAGGCTAATCCTATCTTCTAGCTTATCTCAGCTTATAGGAGTTTGACACTTTATTCCATATAATTCTTCAAATGGAGCTATCCTGATAGCATAATGATAAGAATTGTGTGCAAATTCGACTAGTGGTAAATAATCTTCCCACTTGTATTGATGATTCATGAAATACATTCTCAATTTATCCTCCAATACTTGGTTTACCCTTTCTGTCTGATCATATGTCTCAAGGTGATATGCCAAACTTATGTTCAACTGAGTTCCAAGTGAGGAAAATAAGGTTTAGAAAAACCTTGACATTACACAAGCATCCCTATCTGAGATAATATTCTTAGGAACGCAATGCAACCCAAACACTTCTTGCACAAATTTGCAAGCTATGATGGGTGCCCCATCTACAAAATTTCTTGGTATGAAATGGGCTACCTTGGTGAGATTTTCCACCACTACTAAAATATCATTATGCTTATTCCTTAACATAGGGAGACCTTGTACAAAATCCTTACTAATAATTTTCCACTTTCTCTCTGGAATTTCATGAGGATATAACAATCTTGTTAGGTGATGATGTTTTTCTCTCACCCTTTGGCACTCTAGACAACTTGCTACAAAGCTTGCAACATCTCTCTTCATTCCTTTCCAAAAATATAGTGGCTTCACATCAACCAATAGATTTATTACTCCAAGATGTCCTGAATATGGTGAAAAATTAACTCCCTTCCACACTATATTCGTTAACTCCTCAGAGTCTAGTACATACATCCTTCCTATGAATCTTAGTAGTCCATCTAGTTCAAAATAGAACACATCATACCTCAAATACTGAGTATCATCCAAGAGAGATTATTTAACTTGTTCATAGTATTTATCTCTCTTGGACTTCTACAACACTTGATTCTTGAAATCATAATGGATAGATATCATTGAGGAGATATGTATTCTTCGACTTAGGGCGTCTGCAACTCAATTTTCTTTGCCCTTTATATAGTTGATTTCAAAATCATAATGCAATATCAACTCAAGCCATCTCCTCTTCCAAGCATTCAAATTTGGTTGGATAAACAAGTATCTTAGACCATGATTGTTGGTCTTTAACTTAAATGGTTTCCCAAGAAAATAATGTCTCCACATTTGTAATGCATGAATAATAGCTGCTAGCTCTAGATCATGTGGAGCATATTTTTATTCATACGACTTTAATTTCCTAGACTCATAGACAATCACTCGCCCTTCCTACATCAGTACCCTCTGAATCCTTCCCTTGAAGCATCAATAATGATCACAAAATTACCTTCTAGATTTGATACTTTAAGAACTAGAGCCGTAGTTAACTTCTCCTTCAATTGATCGAATTCCCCTTAACATTTTTCTGACCAATCAAACTTTTTCCCTTTCCTTTGCAATGATGTAATGGGAAAAACTATTTTTGAAAATTTAGATCCAAATTTTCTATAGTACCGAAGCAAACCCATGAAGATACAAACTTTGTGCACACTCTTCGGTGTAGGCCACTCTAGTACAGTTTTGATTTTTGATCTACAATTCCCTTTATTGAGATTACATGACCCAAATATTATACTTTATCCTAGAAGAAGTTACACTTAGAAATCTTACCATAAAGTTTATGTTCCCTTAGATGTTGGAGAACAATCTTCAAGTGTTGGAGATATTCTTCCTCATTCTTAGAATAGATGAGAATGTCGTTTAAGAATACTAGCACACGCATATCCAAAA
Source organism: Sequoiadendron giganteum (assembly GCA_007115665.2). Classification (NCBI taxonomy): domain Eukaryota; kingdom Viridiplantae; phylum Streptophyta; class Pinopsida; order Cupressales; family Cupressaceae; genus Sequoiadendron; species Sequoiadendron giganteum. Next base: position 477,056,567 of record CM021102.1, read on the forward strand.
GATATCTGAACACATTTTTCATTAGGTTCATTAATGTTGTTGGCACATTCATCATTCCAAAGGGTAAGAATATGAACTCATAATGTTCATACCTCATTTTAAAGGTTGTTTTATGGATATATTCATCCTTGAGCCTTAGCTGATGGTATCCTGATCGCATATCGATATTTGAAAATACTATCCCCCACACATCTAATCAAAGAGATTGTTGATAAGTGGTAATGTATATTTATTCTTTATCGTTTCTTTGTTAAACATGCAATAATATATACATAATCATAGTGTACCATCCTTCTTCTTGATGAAGATCACTGGCGCTCCCTAGGGTGATACATTGGGTCTAATCAATCCTTTTGACAACAATTCATGTAGTTGAGCCTTTAAATCCATCAACTCAGTTATGGTTATTGTATATGGAGCCTTGGATATATGTTTAGATCTTGGAACTATATCTATAGAGAAGTCAAAAGATATTTTAGGAGGTAACCTAGGTAGTTCATTTGGGAAAACATCCTCAAAGTCCCTTAAAATAGGATACTTCTCCATGTTTGATCTCTCTTGTTCTAGAATTTTCCCTTCTTTTGCTTCTTGGAGTTTTTGGGATTCATAGTACATCAAGTCATCTTGAAAGATGAACTCTTTGTAATCATCCAATTTCTCCATTTTAACTGTAAAAAAGTTGACATCCATTTTTCTTGACTCTTTTCAATTGAACAGTTGATATTTTCCATAACTTTACTTCACTAGGTACACCCTACAAGTTTACATTGTTCCCATGATCATCTAGACACTCTACTATTTTAGCATAACTATTGACCTTTTCTCTATGCCTCCATAACCAATTTAACCTTAGAATGACATCATACAATCCTAAGGGGGATATGTACAAATTTACTTCCATTGAGAAACTCAAAAGTTCAAATCTTGCCTCGAACATACACTACTCTACCTTTTCTCTTGTTTGATTTGCATATTCTATTGACCAAGAATTTTCCATAAAACCAAATTTTCTAGGTAACTTGCTTGCTACTTTTGGAGAATTAAAACATTCAATAGCACCAGATTCTATTAAAATTGAAATTGGCATGCCAAGTAAAGTACCTAGAGTCTTAATTGGAGTAATCTGGTACTTCACTTGATGACTATCCAAAATTGCATGAATCTTTTGTGGAATGTCACTTGCTAGGATGGTAAAGGATTCACATGAGACTATTCTCCCCATGTCTTGTTAGGACACTGGTTAGCATAATGGTCACTACCACAAGAGAAGCACCCCCTTGAAGGTCCTCGCCTTTTTAAAGGATTTCTAAGGCTATCTTCACTCCTTTTGTGGTTGTTATTGTTTCTCCTTCAGTCACCTCTTGCCTCATTTTGATTATTTTGGAATCCTCTATCCCCTTTCTTCTTGAATTCATAATAGTCACCCTTCTTCTTAAACATCTAGGAGGACTGTGATTAGTTAAACTTCTTACGAGTCTTCTCCCTATAAATAGAAATAGACTTCAACTTTTGTTCTTGCTTTACAACTTTCTCATGCACCTGGTCCATGGTGGTAGGACCATGAACATCCACTTCTCCTCTGATCTGGGCATTGAGTACCATAATGAATTTAATGATTTTAAACCTCTCATCCTTTTGGTACTAAGGTATGTACTTCAAGAGGCAAGTAAATTTTTCCCAGTATTCATTGACAATCGAATCTCCTTGCCTCAAGTTCTGGAAATCCATTAATTTTTTATCGAAGTACAATTTTGGAAACCATAATTGACAAAATATCACCATGAACTCATCCCAAGTCAAGCTCAGTGAATTAAGACCTAGCTCCATCTTCTTATTCATCCACCAAGTGGATGCTTCTCTAGATAATTGAAATGCTCCCCACACAACCTTAGTTACTTCAGAATAATTCCTTATCTCGAAGTAATTTTCCATTTCCATGAGCCATGTCTCTGCGACATACCCACTCACAACTTCTTCAAACTTGGGAGGAGTGACCTTTTTCATATCTCTTGAAAGTTCTTGAGCTAATCGGTTTCTTTTGTCCATTTAAGATCTTGACTCTGATTCATCTTTCCCATGCTCACTTAGGGTGGTACAGTCATTTGTGTTCTCATCTTCTCCTTCGTGAGAGGCCTCCGGCTCAGGTATGCCCTTATCCCTAACCTCTTGTTTGAGGTTGAACCAATCCTTTCTCTCACCTCATTTAGCATAGTCAGTATTTGATCTAGCTTGGCTTCAGGGTTTATCAAGGGATGTCCCACTTCCTAGCTTCCTCTAGGGTTAGTTCTAATACAAACCATGCTTTAAGATATTATTCCACTTGGAATTTTCATTTGTAGTATACAATTAATTCCTCTAATTTTTCATCCTATCATAACATTTAAGCATTTCAACATTCATTCAATATTCAACAAAACAAAAGAGATAAATTTTGCACAAGTTTTCAATCTTTTTTATTATAATACTATAGATTTCAATAATCCTTATTTATGACATGGTTATGCATAGGATGACTAATTCATTGTGTTCAAGGGGAGTATATCCCTAATATTCACTATCAAAAGATATTACAATAATGTTAGGAGATGAAGGCACACATAGTTTCACTTCCATTCCTTCTCACCTAACCAAAGGGGTGCTAACACTACATTCAGTTGGCATATTTCTTGAGAGTGATAGTTGGTCAAACTCAGTTGAGGTATATGAGCTATGGACTTGGCTACATCCTACATCTTCTTCTTCTCTAGTTTAATGTGGGATATCACATTATTGAGAGTCTTAAAGTCTCCAAGCCATATCTCTTCATTATGATTGCTTCCCTCTATGGTCTTTACTATAGCCTCATGTTCTTTCTTAGCCCTTAGGTAATAGTCATTTCCAATCATAAATTTTTTGGCAATCATCTTGATTCGCACCATCTTGGCACAAGAATTCCAAACATTAGGTAATGTTAATGTTGGAACATAGGCTAGCATAATGAGCTCATATGTCCTAGTGCTGAACCTATTAGCTCTAATACTACATGTAACATACCCATTGTTTACTCTACATTTTTCACCTAAGATTTAACTTATGAAGTGAATAATTCAATGTTTAGAAAAAAATGAAAATATATTTTTTCGATAACTTAATTTGCATATTTTATAAATATCTTCATATAACATTTGCATAATTGAAATATCAAAACTAAAATTCAAGTAAGTGAAACTCATCTTTTCAAATACAGTTTATAAATAGAATTCATGATCATATATACAATTTCATAATTTACAAGAGATCAAGGTCAAGATATCCTTATCTGGATTACTTCTTCTATTTCACGAGTCTTGACATGTCATTTACAAGAGGGAGAGCATCACCCAAGCGCTTTACCTTCAACCACGGACCAACGGTCCCCCACACACCTTCCTAACTGGAAGTTGCCCTGCCCTTCGACGAAGAGTTTTGGTATGGGAAACCCTAGCATTGCCTATTTGAGTATCTAGTGTTGTTTCCTACATAACATGTACGATCATACAGCTATAGAAATTATCTAACTATGCATGAATCTACTAACAAGTTATATAAACTTGGAGCACAACAAACCGACAAAGTGTAAGCAATGAATATTACACCTACTTTGGCTAAAGTTGATAAATATAATCAATCCACTTTCTAAAGAAGCAGTTTCGTAAGTTCGCTTACATCTAACTTGACTTGGAAATCCCACTAACCTATGGTTGACTCTTCTTTTGGTTTTACCCAAAGGTTAAATAACTTAAACAAAATCTCTTTCAATAGTGATGACTCACTAATGTCGATTATTCGACCAAATAGGTTTGAATCATTTATCTTGAATACCTTGTTACATACTTGTAACTATAAGAGAGGGGGGCCAACCACTGCAAGGCCCCAGGTCACGAAAGGACAAGAGCGGAAAGGCTGCCCTAACTTACCTCAGTTAAAAGGAAGGTTAGGATAGAGGGGATGAGAATGATGAAGACTATGAAGTCCTTCGATCACTTTGCAATCCCGAGAATTGGAAAGAGACTAGACAAGTCGATCTTCAGAGTCAATTCTGCGTCTCAAGTAGCTCTCTGTCTGAGGATAAAAGCGCGGTTCTGGGATGACAGAGTAGCACACTAGCTTCAAACTCTAAAGGAGAGACTAGCAGCCTAGTTTAGAGGTTTCTGAAGTGATAGAACATGATTAAGAAGAGTGAAATGTAAATATTGATATGATAAAGGAAGTATGTTTCCGCAACAATGATGAAGATAATTTCATAGACCAATCTTCTCGCTAGCTTGCTCCAAGCTCTCTCCACCTGCACACAAAAAAAGGGGGAATTTTGGGGCTGTTTAGGGGCATGCCTTAGTCAGACCCCCACTTTGGTGTTTCCACCTCCACAGACAACCAAGTTTGTAACAGTAGGAAATAATGATAAAGAAGGGAATACAAGCTACGTAAAAAAAAGACACTACAAAATAGTATGTGCTTACTCAACCAAAGATGATAGAGAAGATTAGAGGAGATTACCACCTCCGTCCAAAGTGCTTAAGGCTTGTGGAGGAGAAAATGAGAGGAAATCAAGCCTCTGTTGTAATGGTGTGTGTCTGCGCTTGCACTATCGGAGTGATGGAGTAGTGGATTGTTGCAATGGAGTGAAAAGTGATGCTACAAAGGTTGTGGATGGATTCTCAAAGCATTGAGAGAGTGTGTTAACTTGTTCCAAACTTGAAATGGTTGGGAGAGTGAAGAATATGAAGGAAAGGATGAAAAACGATCATATTTAGGTTGACTAGCCAAAGAGGGAAGTTACTCTTTGACTTACATTAAAAAATGTAACGTCTCTACAGTCTCTAGGCATAGGAATTTTCCAGGGACATAAGCATGTCATGCAGGTGTCACCGACATAAACGCCTCCACTGAAACAAAAAATAGGCACCAAGTGTTATATAGATAGCGGGCTTAAGTGGAATTAAGCCTCCACCTTAGGTTTTCTAAAGTGCAAGGAGATAAAAGGGAATTTATGTTAGGGGTGCAAATTTATGTTTATACATTTTCCCCCACTTTAGCGAGCATGAATACTGATGAGTGCTTCAGTAAAGTAGCGTAGTAAGGAAGAAACAAAGTAAGAGAATTATACCTGAACCGACGAGGAAGTAAAGCACGGTTTGGAAAACTTGAAAGTGCAGGAGAGGGATTCATAGCTCCGCAAAACTATGAAGCTAAAGAAAGAAAGTGCCTTACAAACCCGCAGACCTGCAAGGAAGGTATCCTCCAAGAACTCTCACATGAAGGAAACTAAGAAAATGCCTTATAGACCCACAAACCTACAAGGAAGGTATCCTCCAAGAACTCTCACATGAAGGAAACCAAGAAAGTGCCTTACAGAATCAAAAACCTACAAGGAAGGTATCTTCCAAGAACTCTCACATGAAGGAAACCGAGAAAGCGCCTTAAAGACCCGCACACCTGCAAGGAAGGTATCCTCCAAGAACTCTCACATGAAGGAAACCGAGAAAGCGCCTTAAAGACCCACACACCTGCAAGGAAGGTATCCTCCAAGAACTCTCACATGAAGGAAACCAAGAAAATGCTTTACACACCCATAGACCTGCAAGGAAGGTATCCTCCAAGAACTCTCACCTAGAGGAGATTGAGCGAAGGGGACTACGCAAAACCAGAGGTGGCAACATGTTTTACCTATAGATAGAACACATCAGGAAATGGCCGCGCATGCCAGTGAATGCACAGTAATGAAAACCATTACTAAGTTGTAAGTCTTTCAAAGGGGTCCCTCAGGAACCCTTCAAAAGGAAGGAGGGTCCACTCAAGGGACGCGTTTTTTGAAAAAAGTGAAGTGTAGTTGGGTTGCCCCCAAGCTAGACATAAGGATGCGATGTAGGTCAAGTTAGGCTACTCCCGAACTAAACATAAAGAAGTGAGATTGGTCTAGTCAGTTTGCCCTAAAGCTAGACATGAAGAAGTGAAATCGGTCTAGTTAGGCTGCTCCCAAGCTAGACACCATAGTATTTGTTCAAAGCTTTCAAAGGGGTCCCTTGGGAACCCAGTGTGAAAAGGAGGGGTCCACTCAAGTGACACACTTGTTCAAAAGCTAATGTCTTCTTTCTCGAATCGATTCATCATCAAGGAATCCTTTCAAAAGATGTTCACTTCATCAAGGAATTCAAAAGGAAGGAGATGCGCCCATGCGAGGGGAAGACTAAGACCGTTCTCACTTGGGAGGAGGGTTTCCAAATCCTTTCTTTAAGAACCCATGATGAAGGAAACATGTTCCGTTAGAGCTTCAAGTTGAGAATATAATTCTAATAAAGAAGTGCATGAAGGATCTTTAAGAAAAGATCCGTTTGACAACAAATGCATTTTCCAAAGATTATGTAATGTATAATTAACGTTGTCACACATGTAAGGGACAACTCAAGTAAAGAAGAGAGAAGGATACAGGGAAAGGAAAGAAAAAAAGGGAACACACACAAAAGGCACAAGGGGATCTAGTTTCACGAGGTCAAATTTTTCTTTATTTATATATATAATAGGTAACCGTGGTGTGAAGCGAAATATCATCAATCCCCAACTAGATCAAGAAGAATGCACGAAAGACAAAGTAAAAATAAAAAATTGGGTCAACGTGGAAGGAGGCCTAAATGCTCCCGACACTTTGCATCATCCCCAATTTGCCAAAATCAAATCACAAACATGGAAGAATAGAGATACATATAGAGGAAAGTTTACAACACAAACACCACGTCTATTTCTAAGTACCAATAGGGGTGATGAGGATCATCTAGGCACATATAGAACGATCATGGTGGGAACATGTCACAACATACACACACATCTAATCTATAGATCAAGAAGGGGATCTCCCTATAACACTGGTTGACCAAGAGGTCATTAGCTTCCCACTCTAGGTCATCGAAGGGAGAAGGGTGACAAGCCTGCAATGGTGTAATGTTAAGGGGAGGAGCTTTCGATCCTCTTGTAACAAGGGCCAAGGTAGAGGGATTAGTGAGGTCTTCGTCGCTCGAATCTTGTGGGTCTAAGGTCAACGACTTTGTGATCATTGATAGGGTAAGAACTTCATCCACTGAGTTAAACATGCACTTGATGGGAGTTCCATGTTTCACCTCGGTGGACGGAGGAGTTCGCACCCAAGGATCATTGCTAGGCTCACCGAGAGACTCAGGAGCGGTGACAAAATCGAGGGAGGCAAGAGCTGGTTTTGTTGCTAGGACAAAACAAGTCAGCGTAGGGCCGCCTTTCAAAGGAGGCATAATCTTCTTACATCCTCCATTGCTGGAGGGACCACACTCTACCTTCTTCTTCATCAGAGGAGTTAAACTCCCCACAAACGAAGCAAGGTGAGTAGAAGAGGAAAGAACCGTAGTAGATACAACTAAAGTATTAACCATATCCATGGGTTTCGGGAAAGGCAAGACATCCGAAATGAAATTCAGTAGAGGAGGCTCCATAGAAGGAGCGATGAACACTTGCACCTTTCTAGGCGTATGTGCACTCATAGCGGGAGTCGAAAGAGAACTAGTTAGATCAGAGGCAAAAGAGGGGAAAGAAGACACAACATGAGGTGTTGTCTTCTCTTCCTCCTCTTCTATGAGGGGGCTTGCTCAGCTAGGAGAGCCTTTCATCAACGCTTACACTCATGTGCAAGGCAGTTCCTACGACTCTTTGAGCCAGAAGCTGGAGTTTGCAAAGGGATGAAAGGATTCTACTCAACCATGGGAGTGTCCTCCATGATTGTTTCTAGCAAGAGGACAAACTCTTGAATGGGAGCAGAAGGAACATGTTCAAAAACAACGGGAGGAATCGACTCTAGTGCCTTAGCAGTAGGCCTCTTCCCGTTCACTATTTTGGGGATAGGAACAGTAGGAGGCTATGGAGGCCGAGACAAAGAGGACTCTCTACGGGGGGGTTTCTATCTTCCATACTGAATGGGCCTAGGTTCCGTGGGTAAGATAAGAAGCTCAAATGTGGGACGCTTGGCCTTTCGCCAAGCGGGCACCATGGGATTCTCTCGAAAGCACGAGACAGAAGCAAATGGCACCACAACGGGGCAAGAGGAAGCATCAGGCTAAGGAGCAGAAGGGGAAGAAGGAGGATCTCAAGACCACTTCTCTTCTTCTCTCCTACGTTCCTTGGCAGCGTCGGTTTCAGATTTTAAGCAAGCTCTATGTGAAACAACATAAGGCGAAGGAGGGAACCTCACTTTCGACCTAGAACACCCTTTCTTATAATTTTGATACATACGATGCAGGAGGTCCTTTTTAGGTGGGAGAGGACCAAGAGATACAAGACAAAAGTAATCTAGGGTGTAGCTTCCATGTGCAACTAGTGGTTTATAACCGGTGTCATGGACAACATGTATTGAACCTCCATGAAAAAACTTTAGGCATTTGTGCACAACTGAGGGAACTGCATTCATAGCTACCAGCCAAGGGATACCTAGCTTCACTCTGAAGAGTTCAAACCCCAGGATGATGTCAAACCTAAGGTTCACAGATTTAGGTCCAACGAGGACCGACATGACAATGCTCCCTATAAGAGGTACGAAAATTCCATCATGTGTGTGGACGGTACTTTTAGGTGCATCATATCCATCCTTATGTAGGAAGTTAGTTAGCATGATCTCCTTAGTTATGATATTCACTTGAGTCAATGAGAACACCTACTAGAATATTCCCATTTATCCTTGCAGGAATGTAAAGAGGAGTGGATCTCTATTGAAGCTCATCAGTAGGTCCTGTGAGGTGAAGGTTATGCTAGTACCACTACTCATAGTCTGCACAGAGGGAATAGGTTGATTTAACAAAGAGGCCATCATGTACACCAAGCGATACTTTACAGAGCCTCCTAAGGTTTATGAGATAGGATATTGACCCAATTAAGGTTTCATTACACGACACCGTCAAAACCTTCCAACTACGCCTATTAGGGGTCGCAGGTTGGGCTTTAAGGTAGAAGACTTACAACACTCACACCTACAACACTCCTAGAACATGAGGAAAGGGACTCTCAGTATCACAAAACGGAACCAAAATGGTTCACGTCGAGTTGACCAAAAATGTGAGAGGGGGACCAACCACTGCAAGGCCCCAGGTCATGAAAGGCCAAGAGCGAAAAAGGATACCCTAACTTACCTCAATTAAAAGGAAGGTTAGGATAGAGGGGATGAGAATGATGAAGACTATGAAGTCCTTCGATCACTCTACAATCCCGAGAACTGGAAAGAGATTAGACGAATCGACCTTCAAAGTCAACTCTGTGTCTCAAGCAGCTCTTTATCTGAGGATAGAAGCACAATTTTGGGATGACAGCCCGATGTGCTAGCATCTCATAGGTGCGTTGTGTTCGTACGACCAGAGAACCAAAAAGATGAGATTCAAACTCTAAAGGAGAGACTAGCGGCCTAATTAAAGGTTTCTGAAGTGATAGAATGAGATTAAGAAGAGTGAAATGAAAATACCGATATGATAAAGGAAGTATATTACCGCAAGGGTGATGAAGATAATTTCGTAGACCAATCTTCTCGCCAGCTTGCTCCAAGCTCTCTCCACCAGCACACAAAAATAAGGGGGAATGTTGGGGCTATTTAGGGGCATGCCTCAGTCAGACCCTCGCTTGGTGTTTCCACCTCCACGGACAACCAAGTTTGCAATGGTAGGAAATAATGATAAAGAAGGGAATAAAAGCTACGTAAACAAAAGACACTACAAAATAGTACGTGCTTACTCAACCAAAGATGATAAAGAAGATTAGAGGAGCTTACTACCTTTGTCCAAAGCGCTCAAGGCTTGTGGAGGAGAAAATGAGAGGAACTCAAGCCTCTGTTGTAATGGCGTGTGTCCTGCGCTTGCACTATTGGAGTGATGGAGTAGTGGATTGCTACAATGGAGTGAAAAGTGTTGCTACAAAGCTTGTGGATGGATGCTCAAAGCATCAAGAGAGCATTTTAACTTGTTCCAAACTTGAGAATGGTTGGGAGAGTGAATAATATGAAGGAAATGATGAAAAATGACCATATTCGGATCGACTAGCTGAAGAGGGACGTTACTCTTCGACTTCCAATTGAAAATATAACGTCTCTGCAGTCTCTAGCCACAAGAATCTGCTAGGGATGTAAGCATGTTGTGCAGACGTCTGCACGTCACACGAGCGTCCCCAACATAAACGCCTCCATCGACACACAAAATAGGTGCCAAGTGTGATGTGGACAACAGGCTTAAGTGAAATTAAGCCTCCGCCTTAGGTTTTCTAAAGTGCAAGGGGGTAAAAGGGAATTTGCATTAGGGGTGCAAATTTATGTTTATATAGTAACAATCTGGGTCTAACAACTGCCTCTAATTTAAGTATTTACCTAGATAGAAAGGAATAATCTATACTCCTATTTTTAAGGTCTTGGAGTTTTTGAGAATATAAGTCGTCTTCTCAAGATTAAACTACCATGCATGGTTAATAATAAAGACTCTTGGTATAAAATATAAGATAATACCTTTTAATAGTAAATACATATTCACTTCTATTACGTTTTCAGAACCTATTACTAAAGTACAATATAAACTTGTTCAAAAATATTATAAATATAAGACACTGTCTTATAGGGATAATATCATATTCCCATACTTACCTTCTCTTCACTACTTTAGTTTATCAAGCTGGTTGTTTTGGTTAAACACAACTTTAGAGAGAGTTTTAACCTTCCATCGAAGCTCTATCTGAAATAATAATATAATATATATTCAATTTTACTTAATTCAAACATGATTTAACAATGTATTTAAAATAAAACTAGTAGATATACCCAACTGGTTTCCTTAGTTCTCATTATCTCTTTGCATTTTAAATTAGCATACTGCAAAAATAACTAAGCTATTCATACATGTACTCGTATACTTTTCTAACAACAAAAATATACACATAACAATGGCAAAAGAAAACTCAAATAATTAAAGATCTTTAATCAAAATTTGAAAGAGAAGGAAAGATAACCATTATAATCATGCTTGGGATAAATTAGCTTGGTTTGATTCTCGGCAATCCTTGCTTCAAATCTGCACTATTAACTCAGCTTTAAACATGTTGTCTTCTCAATTTCTGACACTCAACTATGTTCTTACACATCTTCCTTGCATCTTGACTATTAATCTATAGCCATTGAACAATCTAACTTTGATACTAACAAACTAATCTCACTCTTTGACGTATTGAAATACATATTTCAATTTCTCTTCTCACAAATCTTAACTCTTCTGACAAATTCATGTATGCAACTATTTCATGATTGCAAAAACAATGAACAACCAAACAATGACCAATTGCTCTTTATTTATACTAAAAATGGTTTGCTAATAGTAGAAACTAGTTTAACTAAGGGCTCAAATTTCTCTCCATTAGTTGCCACCACTCAAAAACTTTGTTAAGCGTAAATTTAAACTAGTTGACTATGCAAGCATAAGGCTGACACGACTTGCATTTGGAATGATTCAAACAATGCCAAAGCTTATACATTGAATGCAACTATCTCATAATGCAGATTTTAGTTTGAAAATACACCAAAAATAAATCGACTTCAACTTCTAATTGCCACGTCTAGCTTGGGTATAGCAATACTTTGTTGTGTTTTAGTTTATTATTGCTGAATAAGTCTCTTTTTATGGCACGTTGGAAGTTAAATAGCTTCCAAATTCTTTACTTGCCTTTTTTCCCATGTCGTGGGCTGCATCAAAATAGTAGCATATGCCAAAATAACCTCCATTCACCACCTTCACGTGGTTGATAAAACAGTTTAGAAAGTGAAACATGTAGCCACTTTGTGGTAATGGTATTGACTTGGTAAAAGCACATGGTGGCGCCTATATTGGCGTCCACTCTTTACTCATTTAAATATGCTTTTTACCTTGTATATGCATGACATTGTAGCCACTTAATATGGCTTACAAAACACTTAAAATTATAATAATATTAATATATATATATATTTCATTTAATTGTCTGCTTCGACATTACATATATACGTATAAGTATACATAGATATTATTGTTTACATATATTCATACCTACCTACATACATATATATGTTCCATCATATTATTCAAATATGGATTATATGTTATATATTTTATTTACAAAGAGTTTTAGCATTTTAATTTAATTTAATTAAATGGTCAAGGATGAACAAAGACGAAAAAAGTATCATTTTATGTAATGACTCACAAGCCCATCAACTTAGGTTCAAGACTTACCAATACAAAGCTTAGGCTGACTTGACAAGGTTCCACTAACCTATGCAAGTGAGTGTGTGTGTCTACTCAGATAGAAATACCAAATGTTCCAATACCAATATCGTCTCCTACGTGATACTCTCCCTCCCTCTCTAGAGGGTTCAAACTTTCTTGCATCCAACTTAGAACAACATGTCCATAGTTAGCTGATAACATATATATAATATTCACAATATATCTTAAGCATCATTAAAGCATTTAAAAAGTAATTTCATCATAATGTACATTCATGTACATTTCATTCATCCATCAAATATCATCAAGACATAATCATGCATTAAAACCATATTTGCTCATAAAGGTAAAAGTATTGGATAAATTAAAAATAGGGTGTAACACTAATGGTGAAATTTGCATATCCATGCCATTTCATATTTAATATTGTGTCCATTTTGAGAGAATGAATTAATACATTTATATATGAATAACATACATAATATTCTATGTAGTTAGGCTCTTACCCCCATGTTGTTACTATTCCATTTACATACATTCCCACATCATTTATTCATACCTTATTCACATTTGTCCACATTATTATGTACTCTTAATTTATTATACCTATCCATTCACTTATCTCTAGACATTTCATTCCCACCTTGATTTTAGTACTTCTTTGTCTTGATGGTTGAGAGATAGACATTTATTGTTTTGATCACAACTTTTAAATTGTAAATTAGAATTGAAACTTTTATGTAGTGGAAGTAGAATGCTGAAATCTAAACTATGTTCTCATAATTTGATGGGTAAATCATGTGCACAATATACTGACAACACGCTTATAGATTTGAGCTTTGACATTTTAAAATTTAAATTCAAAATATAGCCAAAAGATGCCCATTTTTTTCTCACCTAAACTTGGGTAAACACATATTTTGCATGAGTTATTACTATGTACTTGTATTGAAAGGTATTCAATTATAGTTATTTGATCATCTAATCATTTATTCAAGTATTGAATCCACATTACAAGAATAAACACTTCAACACGTGGTGCACTAAAATTGACTTAGATCTACACATTCATCTTAGAAACATTTGCATGGATGCGACTTTTTGTCTTCAATTGTTTTACATAGTTTTTCTAAGGTTGACCTAGGAGGACATGTCATCTAGTGACATATTGACAACCCTTTGAAGGAATTTTTAAATATCACTAGTCTTCATAATAGAGCATAGGGAAGAATAGATATAGGTGAACCAAGCAAATCAAAAGCATAGACACACATTGAGTAAGATCCTAACCCTACTCTCGATCCTAATTCTATCTGTAGTCTTAGCCTAATCCTAATTTTAATGCTAACCCCAACCTTAATTCTATTTGTATTTCTAACTCTAAGCCTAATCCCAATACCAACATTAGCCCCAATCCTAATCCTAACTTTATCTCTAAGGGTGAGGTCCCATGGGGGGGCTTGGGGATCTATTTTCAAGGAGCAAGGGGTCCCATGAAGCAAAAAAAATGTTATAGGATTAATTAGAATATTTTCCTCAATAATAGAAACCCCTACTTTTCAACTCAAAAACTTAAGTAGATGCAAAAGGAGTGGGGCTAGAAATCGCCCCACCAACTTAAGACTTTTTCGACCACTTGTCAATCATATGAAGTTTTAAAATTATCACCAATTAATTCTTTTTATTTTATATTTATTTAAGCTACTAAATTGAATATACAAAATAATAGAATTCACGAGACCTCCAACTTCCATAAATATAGGAGCTTAAACTTTTAAGCTTAAACTATGCTACAAAATTCATGGGACCATCCACTTTAAAATAATCCTAGAAAATCTTAGCAACACCCACTGAATTTTTTTAAGAAGCCCCCCTCCATGGGATTCCACCCTAACCCTAAGAGTAACAATAATCTTAACCCTAAACCCTAACATTAACCTCAACCCTAATCCTAAATTTATCTCTAACCCTGATCATAATCATAATATTAACCCTAACCATATACCAAATCTTTAACCCTATCCCTAATATTAACCGTAACCCTAACCCAAATACTAATACTTACCCCAAGCCTAATGCTAATTGTATGTCGAACCCTAACAATAACTCTATTCCTTATTGTAATTATAATTGTAACCCTAACCCTAATTATATTTCTAACCATAATCCTCATCGTCACCCTAACCATACCCTTGATCCTATTTCTCTCTAATCCTAACCCTACTTCTAATTTTCATGCTAAGACCAACTCTAATTCTATTTGTATTTTAACCCTAACCTTAATCCCAATACTAACATTAACCCCAACCCTAATTGTAATTTTATCTTTCACCCTAACTGTATCCCTAATCTTAACCCTAACCCTAATTTTTTAACCCTAACCTTAATCCCAATACTAACATTAACCCCAACCCTAATTGTAATTTTATCTTTAACCCTAACTGTATCACTAATCTTAACCCTAACCCTAATTTTTCAACCCTAACCTTAATCCCAATACTAACATTAACCCCAACCCTAATTGTAATTTTATCTTTAACCCTAACTGTATCCCTAATCTTAACCCTAACCCTAATTTTATTTCTAACCTTAACCTTAACCTAACCCTAACCCTACCCCTACCCTTGATCCTAATTCTATCTCTAATCGTAGCCCTAATCTTAATTTTGATGCTAACCCCAATGTTAATTCTAATTGTATTTCTAAGGATAACCCTAATCCAAATACTAACATCAACCCCAACCCTAATCGTAATCGTAATTTTATGTCCAAACCTAATCATATCCTAAATATTAACCCTTACCCTAATAATTTTATTTTCCATGTCACTTCTGAATGCTACTAGAATAATATATTTTTAATAATATATATAAAAACATCGATAAATATCCTTCGCCTTGGCGCCTATTGCAAATTTATGTGAGAAATTAATTAAAAAATAGGCACCTTGAGAAGGATATCTCTCGATGTTTTTTATATATATTATTAAAAATATATATATGCTAGTTAAATATCACTAGTCTTCATAATAGAACATAGGGAAAAATAGATATAGGTGAACCAAGCAAATTAAAAGCATAGACACACATTGAGTAAGATCATATCTATGTGAAAGAAGACAAACTTATGAATGTAGAAAATATATAAAATTGTAAACTCAACCTAAAACAAAGCACATCTCTTACACAAAATCAATACATTATATTGATAGAGGTACCATTTTCTAATGATAATCAAATTTAGAATCTTCATCAAAATCACACTTAGTTGATAATTAAGCCAAGAGGCTTCCTACAGTTGCAACATATAGGATGTGACAATCTGTGTACACAAAAACACAATATTAAATCTCAAATTCATAACACATCTTGACCGTACAGTTCCATAAAGGAGGTTTTGACCAAAATTTGTGGAGCTTACTGTTTTAGAGTGCGTGGTTTTAATGAGCACAACAATCAATACTCATCATTCTTTGTTTGTTTTATTAAATCCCGACTTAATAAAAGCCTTAACTACTAACTACTCGTTTCGTTGAAGAATTGAATCCCACCCATTGCAATACAAACACATTCGATTAATTTCCTCCAATACCGGCGAGATTAAAATTTGGCATGCCAAAATCTTTGTTCAAAAGTTTTGCTACTTCTCAGTCGAAATTTTCCATTATTTTGGAGCTTTCCAACCGTGCAAACAATTGCACCTATTGTTGAGACCTCTAATATAGTGAATGACATTTTTCACATAGTGGCGTGAATATAGCTTGCATGCAAATCATCTTTCATTTAAAAATTAGCAAGGCATAACAGTTTCAAAACACTTGAAATCTGAAAATTATCTCGTCAAGAGATTTGCAGCTTTGATTCAGACATGAATGTGTTTGTGTATTTTAGATTAATGCATAATGTTTTCAGATTGCATCTTTATTGTGAATAAAATTGCCCAAGCCCGTGAAACAAATAAAACAATAATCGTTTTGGGATTATTGGGTGGGCACAAGTGTTCACTAAAGAAGCTCAAATTCCTAGACGTGTAAAGTGCAGATTTATCCTAGTGAATTTGGGTTGTATTTTTGGAGTGCATAGACAAACGAATTAGCAGGAAATTTGAGGCTGAGAGGGCTATAGAGGGGTCGAGTTAGTTATCAAAGATGGCCTTCTGAAAGTGCTAAGGGTTTTGCAAATAGGAAAGAGAAAGATGATTGAGGGTTCTATGTTTGTGAGATTAATCGAGGTTAGGTTTTTTAGGGTTTAATATATGTTGTTTTTCTTTATTGTTTATTTGATAAGATTGAATGAACTATTTTGTTACTACTGTAAACAAATTTTATTTGAGTTTATAATATTTTTTTTCTATATTTTTTATACAATAAATATATTAAACTCCTCCGAGAACAATTTTCATTGAATTCAATTGATAAATCCTCTTCATTAATATACTAATATCAAGGTTCGAATCTTTCTATAGGAATTTGAGAGATCTGTCCAAAATATAATCTCAATAAAAATTGTGCTTCAGTTATATGCTAGTCTAAATACCCCTATCCACTTAGCATTTACTTTCCTAAATTAAAATTTAATTAGACCACGTGTTATTAATAAAATAGTTAAGTCGAAGTTTATTTTCCGCACTCTGTAACATTATCCAAATATTATGGAATCTTATGTGTCATCTTATAATTTACTCTTGTATATTATGATTGGGCACAAATTGAACTACAATGTAAAACTAATCAGTCTGTAAAGTTTGAGAGGCAAGCATGGTGTCCCTTCTTGGTTCCACTTTCGTTGGCAGAGGAGTAGCAATTAGTCGTTCATTTCGCCCATGCAATTCCCTGCCTGTTGCAAATGATGACGAAGTTCAAGCAGAAGAGGCCGACAAACCATCCCTGGCAAATGACAAACAAGATTGGAAATCCAAATCGAAGGGCAGCTCACAGCTGAAGCGATGGTCCAGAGCGCGGGCTCTCCGTTCTCCTTCTGCCAGGAGTAGGTTTGACAATGCACGCATTACTACTAATACTGATATTATTCCTTCCTGTCCTATTTCTAGGGACGACGGAGACGATATCGATGAGGAAAACTTGACATCTGGAAAAGCGATATTCGTGGTGTCAGATGGGACTGGGTGGACGGGAGAGCACTCAGTGAACGCTGCCTTGGGTCAATTCGAGCACTGCCTTGTCGACAGGGGCTGTGCTGTTAATACCCATTTGTTCTCTGGGGTGGGTGATCTGTGCTTTCTTTCTTTCAACCTTCATCCCTTCATTCTTATTCTCAAGCAAGCAAAACATAATAGTCTTGTGCTGTGACCGATTGGGATGTTCAGATTGATGAGGTGGACCGGCTTCTGGAGATAATAATGCAAGCAGCAAAGGAGGACGCGCTGCTTCTGTACACACTGGCAGAGGCAAATATGGCAGAAGCAGCGAAGAGGGGATGTGAGCTGTGGGGAGTGCCGTACACAGACATTCTGGGTCCTACAACAGAGGCAATTGCTAGGCACTTAGGGGTTGCCCCTCTCGGCGTCCCTCGAGGGAAATCTCCCTTGTCCAAACAGTATTTCAAAACAATTGAGGCGGTGGAATTTACCATAAAGCAAGACGATGGAGCTCTCCCTCAGAATCTCCACAAGGCAGACTTGGTATTGGTTGGGGTGTCGCGTACCAGCAAGACGCCCCTTTCCACCTACTTAGCACAGAAGGGCTACAAGGTTGCAAATGTGCCCCTTGTTCTTGGACTCGATCCCCCCAAAGAGCTCTATGAAATTGATCAGGACAAAATTTATGGGCTCATCATCAGCCCTTCCATTTTGCAAGCAATACGGCTGGCAAGGGCCAACACTTTGGGGTTACAGCCGCACTCTTCAACCACCAACTATTCGGAAATGGATCATATTCGTCGAGAACTGGATTACACCAAAAACCTATTTGCCCAGAATCCACGATGGCCTGTTATAGGTAATATATATATTTTTTATTTTTTTTTGGTTTAAACTTGAGCTAGATTACAAGTAGTAAACCTGCTCAAATCTATTCCACAATGTCTGCTGGAGTTATGGGCCACCTTCTTGTGATTTTTACCCTGTACTATAGGCTACAATCCTTTAAACCTAATATTGATGTATAGGAATTAAAATCGTTTTCGAGTTTCTTGCCATTTGCGTATTGACTTGTGTTATTATGAGAGTGCAGAGGTCACTGGAAAAGCTATAGAAGAGACAGCCGCCGTGGTTTTACGTATTTATCACGAGAAGAAACAGAAGTATGAAATGCCTCGCATCTCAAAGCGATATTAGATATGTTTGTACATGTGTTTGTTTGTGAAAAATAGAAATTCCTTATCCATTACATGCTGTTTATCCTAAGAAATAAGCTTGACAATGTTTAAAAGTTACCAGATTGCTCCTGTGCTACTAAATGTTTATGTTTGAAAATCATATATGTATGTATATATTTTGAAACAGTCAAAAAATTGAGATTTCAGTTTTCAAGAAACAGTTTAAACTTCGAAGTTTAACATGGCATCCTTGCAGACTTCCAAACCAATTTAACTCAAGGAATCCAAAACCAATAAAAAATCCAGGTGGCCTTAGTCGGGACACAATCTACGCCCTAACAAGTATCATAATTAAAAACTGGTGTATATCTAATGAACTATGAGATAGCTATGCATAATTTCTGAAAGGAAAAAACTGTATCAACTGAGATGTCAAAGATTCGGTGTTAACCATCCCCAACAGCCTGACAACAGCATCAGAACCCTCCATTTTGAGGCTCCCATAATCACCAATTTCAGCTTAAACATGATTATTTCTGGGAGGAACATGAGCAAGAGTCCCGCGAACAGGATTAACAGCAGTTTTCATCAAAGAATGACAGAAGTTCTCTATGCTCAAAAGCCATGGTCAATCAAGCAAGTCTAAGTCAGCCATTAAAGGAATATCAGACAATCAGGCACGGAAGATATAAACAATTGCTCTTGATTGTTCACCCGGCGTAAGTCATGAAAATATCGAAACAACCGAGGAACCAAAGCAGACCATTTCTCAGTTGCTTGACATCAGCTTCCCTTAAAAATTTATCACAATTTGAATTTTATATTTCAAAACCCAAGGCTTTCTTCTCTTACATAGGTGTCTGCCTTATGGCCGCCTAGGATGCACACTTCAAAAGTAACCCGTTTTCATTATTCCACAACCTCCATGACATGTCCTCTGGGTCAACCTGGTGACTTTTGTATGAACACACCTCTTTACCATTACTCGAGAACACTTTGGACCTGAAAAACCAAACTGACTTTCTAATGATATTTCCACAGGCAGATAACTATTGGTCAGGTCAAAATTTCAGCAGGGTTTTATGGATTCCTAGGAAAAAACTAGACAGGAGAAGAAACTAAGCTTGCAAATCACATTCATATGTTTTTTGGTCTCAAAGACAGGTTAAAACTCAGAAAATCACATAAGGTCCTTATCTCCCTCTAAAATACAACACCTCTTGTTTAGGAGAGTGAAGGACTGTTTTCTCCCAGTAAATGCCAAGCTATGGTCTGAATCACCTGAAAACAGGGGATGATTTTCATATTCAGGTTGTAGCAAGAGAAGAATTATATTATCAATATATGTTCGCTGTATGGTACACTAATCCTAGGATGCATATGTGGCAATGGTTAGAAAGTGGGATCTCGTCAGAACGATAGTTTGTGAGATCATTAATTAAACGTAGTTATCTGGTAATGATAGTGAATTAATTCTGAGAAATTCCCATGAGCTATCCTCCATGGTTAGAGCCCCACGTAAATAGCTCATTTATTTTTAGGTTTAGATGATGAGACTTAAGATTGTTACCTTAAAGATGCGTAGCGCCCTAGTTTAATCCATGTCTTAGGGTTTAGCATGATAATGTGATGATTCAGTTGCTACTTGAACATGGCCTCAAGCTCTACTAAGGATGGTAACCATTGAAATTTGTAGTTAAAGTTTTAGAATTATATTCCCTTGAATTTAAGAAGAGCCACAAATATCATCAGCTGAATCTAGGCACAGGGGCGGCTATTCTTGTTTGAAAATGATGGCAGCTTTAAAAGTGTGAGTTGATGTCTAATTGAGGCAAATCACTTATAATCTTCCTGGTAATTAATTATTGGCTAATTGTGTATACGAGTGAACTGCCTTGTTTGAAAATGAGGGACCACTTATAATCTTCCTCGTAACTAATTAGGTTAATTGTGTATATGAGTGACTGATCAGTTCAGAGAACATTCTTTTTAAGTGTTCAATTTTAGTCAAAGTTATTTTTACTTTGTTCTATAATGAAGTACTTAAATTTGGTTTGTTCTATAATGAAGTACTTAAATTTGGTTTTTTTCTTCCAATTTCTTGCTATGGTCTGGTTGAGACTTTGATATGGCAATAACCATTTCTCGTCATGCATCCATTTGGTTTCATTCTCTCTATTGTCTTCTATCTTTTTTTTGGTTTCATTCTCTCTATTATCTTCTATCTTCTTTTTTATTTAAATAAATATCAGCCTTATTTATGCCTATGTTGTTTTATTTTATATTTTATCATTTGCATTAATAGTTTCCAAAAGGAGGAATTTTGTGGGATTGCAATTAGGCCTTAGAATATTCTGTGGGATGTGTCATAGGCATTAGGCATGCTTCAAGTCCTGTGGGTAGGTTCTACTGAACCATGATTATTGTCAGTTGACACAATTAAAAGAATTACAATGTTAATTTCCTATTTCAAGTAGGGAAAGATATGCTCTATTTTCTATTGCACACGGGCAAGAGGAATAGATGGAAAAAGTCTACAAAATGTGAATCATCACATTAGAGTTATCAATAATGGAGGATTCTTGCTTGCAAATGTTTTGGACAGTTAGCATGTTGGCTTACTTGTTTGTTATGGCTAATAGAATATGCTAATAAGTCTGACCCGTGACATTATAATTTATCCACAACTTTCTCAACATAAATTTAACACACGTTCAGCTGGACATCTAAACAAACATTATTTCTTTCCTACATAATGCTTATTTCAGAGATTTCAGCTGGACATCTTAATAAACAATAATTCTTTCCTGCATAATACTTATTTCAGAGATTTCAGCTGGACATCTTAATAAACAATAATTATTTCCTGCATAATGCTTATTTCAGAGATTCCCCACACATTCTCAAATTCTAAATCTTTATTATGGCTGAGGGGTTATGTGAAAATATCTTCAGCTTGAGCAACCCAGTCTATATTTTTGTAATACCAAGGCTCTACGAGTGTGTGCCTTAATGTGTGCTTCTTCTTGAATGAAAAACTGGATTTTCGTCGTCTTCATGGCACTTCTGTTGTAATAAGAACTGAGAGTTGGCTTTTAAGTCTTACTTTTCATTAGAAGATTTTACTCTTCTTTCGTTAGATGGTCCTAAACCTGTTTTTGGCTTGCTTCTTCCCTGCACGTGTCTTTTGGGAATTGATGAGAGTAGACATGAAAGCAAAGGTTTTGTACATGAACTTCTTGGCTTACCCTTATCAAGGATAACTTACATATCTTTTGCAGTCTAGTCATGATAATAGTTCCTCTGGCCATCCCCCCTCCGTCTCTCATCCTTTCGAGATTTCAAAGGGAAATTTGTGTCGGTTCTGTACATTTTATTGGCATCCATGTTGGAAACTTTTAATGATATCCGTGCGTGAAGTTCACATCCATCTAGTAACTTCACGTTTGTCTCTTGTCCTCCCCTTGTTTGCCCCAAAATATTTCTTTTATTCTCCATTGATTAGGTATTGATCTTCTTCAGTAGGTTCTGTTCAAGGTTTAATGGCATCGCACAATAATTTTATCGTGTCATTAGAGGAACTTCAAGGGAATTTGAGGGCATGCCTAAATGCGTACATTTCTCTTCTCTCACACGAGGATTCAAGGACATTTAATGAAATACATTTTAGTTCCGCAAGTATTCAAGGGCCTTTCTAAAAATTTGCAGGTATATTCTTAAGCCATGTTTAGAGAGATTTATCGTGAAGAGTTCATAACTTACCCGTTGTCTCCGCAAATACGTATAGATTTATCTCTAAATGTTCCCCATGAGTTTTCATTTCAGTTTCCTGGAGCGTACGCTTCTCATATTTGCTTCTAGAGAGCGCTTATTTTGGGATTTCTAATATCTGAAAATTTAAGAAGATTTTTTTTATTTCTCTCGAAAGTCTCTCAAAATCTTTTGAAAGTTTTCATAGATATTCTGTCACTTGATGTGCTGGCAGAATTTCTGATTTTTATGAAATCTCTAATATATGCTCCTTTTAGGGGATCCCTTTCTTTTTTTGGGAGTTAACTTTATGAATTCAAGAGGGTTAAGAGTCAATATAAACATCATATATCCATCTTTGAGAATATGAGAAAATGTTACATTATTTTATGAAGAGGTATGTACAAAAAATTAAACAAATTATATCTAAACAAATAAACACAAAAATAATATATAATAATATAGTGATATATGTGGAAAAAAAACTTAAAAGAAAAAAATTTCACACTTCAAAACAATTCAATATATTATACACAATTATCAAATGTTACAATACACTTGTTAAAATGTCCACCCAAATTTTAAAGTGAGACCACAAGTTAAAAATAATACATTAATTTCATCTATCAAATGTTACAATACACTTGTACAGTTTAATTTTTATTTTAGTATCATCAATCGGAGATTTCAAGTAATTCTAGTATCATAATGATACCCACAAAAATCGCTATCAATACCTTCATCTCAAGCATTTAATACACAGGAGAAACAATACACAAAATCATGAATTAAAACCACTTAACATGTGGTGTTCAAATCCTAGTTAAAAAGTCCACACCCAAATTTCAAAGTGAGACCATAAGTTAAAAATAATACATTAATTACATCTATTATAAACATGTCATAATCCATTCAACAACTTGGTTGTTTTATTTTGACTCCATTATCTCCATTCAAAGGTGTCTTACAATGTGTCATAAGTTGACCAACAAATGTAACTCCCTCTTATAATTCTCTTAAGTGTCATGCTTTTATATTCTAATGTGGAAGACCTAACTTCTTGGGGCTATAACTTTTGACTCGGGACGTTATTAAGACCCTTTTGTTTTCAAATTATAGAGTTTGAAAATATCTACACATTGGGCACCTTTGGAAGCAATGTCAAACAACCCAAAATATTTGTTTTGGAAAAAAAACAAAGTCTAATCCAAAATTTGATTTTTATGTATCATAGCTCAAAAGTTATATTTTTTATATTCTTAACATTAAGAGAAATGTTGAAACAATTTTTCTAGTACTCTCTCACTTATCAAACATCTTGTAGGAGTAAAGGGAGTACCAACACTATCAACTAATTACTAAAGGTTGAGAGGCCTATAAATTCATAGTGCCACGTAAACTTTTTGTGCTCATTGACTTCATCAATATATCTACATATTTTGCTAAGTGTCAACATTTTCCAACATTAATCTTCCATTATTTACCATGTCATCAAAAAAATTATATTGGACATCAATATGCTTTTCCCTCACATGAAAGGTCAGGTTCTTTGTTAGAGGTATGATACTTTGACTATCACATAGAATTGTAATAGTTTTTGAAGTTAGCTCCATGTTTGAACACAAATGTTTAAGCTAGATGATTTTGTTACAAACACAAGTAACTATCATTTTATTTTTTGTAGCGAATGAAGCGACCATAACTTGTTGCTTGCTCATTCAATCGATAACACAATAAAAAATAGTGAAAACATGTTCACTAATGGATCTTTTACTATCAACATCCTCAATCTAATTTAAGTCCACAAATCCATGAATAGTAATTGAATGTCAATCCCATGTAGAATTACCATGATAATAAATTAAGTACATGAAGGTAACCCACAAATATCTAAAGACCCTTTTTATTGCATTTCAATGTACTCTTTTAGAATTAGCCATGAAACGACTAAGAACTCACATTGTTTGGTCTTATACAAACCATAACATACATTAATCTCTCAACACTAGCAATAAGGTATCTATGATCATATCCTCTATTACACTAGAAATCCGATGCTACTCTACTCATAACTTGGTTCCCTCTAAAATATAAAAATTTATTGGTTTGCAATATGTCATGTTGAATCTTTTCATCAAGTTCCAATACTTGATTTGTCTAAATAAAAAATATATTTTCTCTCTTCTTTGATCTCCATACCCAGGATGATCTTGTAGGCTCTAAGTCTTTCATCTCAAGCTGTGTTGAAAGTTAAGACTTCATTTTACAAATCTTATCATTATTGTTATTGAAAAATATATCAACTTATAATGTGAGAACAAAGAAATGATCATTGTCTATCTTATAATAGATGGACTAATTCAATTTGGATCTAATTTTTTTATTCCCAACACAAAAGAATCTAACTTTTAGTATCACAACCTAGGAGATTTTTTTAGACGATACAAATGTTTCTTCAACTTACAAATTATTTTTAATTACCTCTTTCAATGTAGTATGCTAGTTGTGTCATTTAAATTTTCCTTCAAATTATTATGACATAAAGTCATCTTCGTATCTATTTGCTCAACCTCGAGATAAAAAATGCTAAAACAAATAATGAGAATTGAATGGGTGTCAACTTTGCAACCAAAGAGATAATCTCACCATAATCAATTCTCACAACTTGAGAATGTCCCTTCACAACAAGTTTAACTTTATACTTCTAAAAAAAATCTTAAAATTATTTTTTATTTTTTAACACCCATTTGCATCCAAAGAGTTTACATTCATCAAAAAAGGTATTAAGTTTTATATATCATTTTCTTCAATGCAACTATCTCTTTTTCTATAGCCACTATCTAGAATTTAGAATAATCCACACCCAATGCTCATTCACAATTCTAGGCTCATCTATGTTAGTAAGCAAACCAAAAATATACCTCCCCTCAAGAGGATTATACTTGTTTAATTGTTGTCTATGCTAAGTGGACCTTTTCAAGAGCTTAGGTGGAGCTTCTACCTTCTCTTCAAAACTCTTTGAACATAAAATATGCTTATTACACAATTTTATTAGATGAGGTATATTTTGAAAACTAAACAAATCATATATTATTAGAAAATAAACACAAAATATAATATACCACAAATTATGTGAAAAAATCTTACGCAAGAAAAACCCCACTCCAAAATAACTCAATACATTATTCAATATTCAAAGGTTACAATACACTTGTAGGGTTTAATATTCTATAATTGTATCATCAACTAGATATTTGAAGTAATTCTAGTAGCATAACAACACCTACAAAACTCATTATCAATACCTCCATTTCAAGCACCCATCAATGAATTCAAAAAAAGGAGAATGAAGCAATATCAAACCCAATTCAATGATCAAATGACCAAATCTCAATGAACCGTGTGCACAATCAGAACATGAAAGCAAATGAAATCAAACTAGTCTAATTACTTTACCTCCACAAAAATGTCTAGCCTTACTCTATTATAAAATGTTAAGTATGCTAATTTGAATAGTATGTGGATTGCTTATAAAACCTTAGCATAACCTAGATAAAAAAAAGCAATGTAAAAATGAGTATAGTATAGATGCAAAACTTGTGGAGAGATTGAAAGGCTAAATGCGTTCTATAGATTTCATAGATATTAGATAAATAGTGTAGGATGTAAGATGAGATTGATGGATGAGAATTGTTGAGATCATGAGGAATGTGCATGCTACATGTGTCAAGATGAGGGGTTGTGATGATGAGTTAAGTGTCTACGTGAATAAGAGGACTGACTGTATGAGACGATGAAATAGGAGTGGGTGTGAGTGAACTAAGGTTGCTTTTAGTCAATTCACTATATTTAGAGATGGTCACTTAGTTTAGAGTTGGATGAATAAAATTAGAATAATATATTTAGGAAATAAAAAATAATTATTTTATTTATTGTTAGAGGAATGTGCAAAGTCAAATTAAATAGATTAAATCATTTATTTAATTCGAGGAATAACTAATTAATTAATTAATTAATTTTTTTAATTAGGTTGGATGAGAGGAATGCATGATATTAATTAAATTAAATTATATGGATAGAAGAATAATGCAAGATTTAATTAATGTGGATAAGGAAAATTGAAGAAATAATTATTTAATTAATATGGACGAGGAAAATTTAGAAAATAAAAGAATGAAAAAATTATTTAATTAAAGTGGTTGGAGGGAAATGATTAATTAATTAATTAATTAAAAATTATTTAATTAAAGTTGATGAGTGAAAATGGTGAAATAATTAATTAATTAAAAAAATATTTAATTGAAGAGAGAAATGTGTTAGCTTAATCAAATAATTAAAAAATATTTAATTAATAGTGATGAAGGGATTGATTAGTGATGATGATAGGCAACGATATTGAATTTGGAAGAAATGTGTTAGACAGTTTTAGGTATCTATAAGTAAACTACAAAATTATGAACTAAAACTGCTTAAAATGTGGTGCTCAAATCCCTAGTTAGAAATTCTACACCCAAATGTTAGAATTAGTCCATAGGTTAAAAATAACACATTAATTGCACTTATTTAATCTTATCATAATCCATTCAACAACTTGGGTTTTTAATTTTGACTCCATTATCTTCATTCAAAGATGCCTTATGACATGCCATAGCACACACTATAAGTTGATCAACAAATGTAACTCCTTCTTACAACTCTTTTATGTCTCGTATGCGTTTTATATTTCTAATGTGGGAGGCATAACTTCTTATAATTATAAATTTTGATTTAGGAGGCTATTAGGACCTTTTTGTTTTCAAATTGTAGAGCTTGAAAAGATCTACATTTATCTCAAAGGTATGTGTTGATCTAGAATGAGTTGATGTGGAGGAATCATGAAGGGTATCACTTAAATGCCTAGATAGTGCATCAAGTAATACAATATTGAATGAATGTCAAGATGGTTTTTTTGGAGGATATTTCAAGGTTAAGACAACTTCTCATAAGATCCTTAAGCTTGGGCACTAGTGGCCTACATCGTTGAAGGATGTAGCTCAAATGATTCAAAGGTATGATGCATGGTGTACTTCCCCTTTTACCTCTTACAATTGATGCACCTTTTCAACAATGGAGCATTGAATTCATTGGAAAATATAAGAAAAATCCATTAATAGATATAATTGGATCCTTGTGGCAAATGACTACTTCACCAAGTGGGTTGAAGCAATTCCAACTTACAATGCAACATCTAAGGTGGTAGTTAATCTTAGATCAACAATATAATAACCGGGTTTATTGTGCCCACTAAGATCTCAATAGATAATGCAATGTGCTTTAGATCTTAGGATGTGAAAAATATGTGTTCAATTTTGGTAGAAATCTGGTACATTCATCTCCATACCAACCTTAAAGAAATGGATAGGCTAAGTCAAGTAACAAAAGTCTGATGAAGATTATAAAGAGAACATTGGTTTAAAATAATAAGAGATGGAATGAAAAGATAAAATATTATCTTTGGGTTGATAGAATTACCTTCAAGCAAGCCATAGCAAGGAGACCCTATATAGCACAAAGGATAAAATTCCCATCAACATGAAATTGAATGTATATTATTTTTTTGCAAGATATAGATGATAATCAATGTGATGTTATTTCTCAAAGATTCATGGTATTGATTGAGTTATATGAGTAATAAAGAGTATCATAGAATAGAAATTTGGGGCATAAAAAATAACAAATTTTCTACATGATAAGAAGATGTCACCAAGATATTTCTAGGTTGGTGATTTCGTTCTTTTGTAGAATGTCAAGTTAGAGGATATGGAAAAACATGAAAATTTTGATCCTTTGTGGCTAAGTCCTTATGGAGTAGTTGAGAGGTATGAGCTTAATTTATACTATCTTATGGACTTGGATGGAGACCTTGTGGATATTTCTATCCATGGTTAGCATATAAAACAATAATTTTTATAAGTGATGAAGTTCCTTTTCTTGATTGGTGAGTTTAAGTTTTATCTTTCATTTTTTATCATTTGTGTCTTGAGTAGTTTTGACCATAGTTGGTAATCATGGCGAGTTATTATTTTGTTCCCATATAGTGTTGTTCTTTATTGTGTCAAATTTTGGTCCATAGATCCTCGCGGTGCTTGCAAGAGGCACCCATCCTGAACTAGAGCTGCTATTGGGCCTTTGTTAAAATTTAAAGAGTTTTTATTTTGGTTTGTTTAGGTCTATATTGTATTTTCACTTTCATTCACCCCCATAATATTTTGAGTCCTATGCTAGTATAGTGGTTTTCATCTAATTTTTGAGGTCCCTTGTGATCCTAACCTGGGTATCAAAATAAAGAGATGTGCAATACACCTTAAGAAAGTTGATATAACCTAAGTGAAATGTTTTTTGAGTGTCAAAGTTTCAGGTTACCACTTACCCTAGTACCAGTTCTCTTGTTTTCTCTCTTCCCAATCCTCGATCTTGCATACTCTAAAGTATGAAATGTGTTTGGAATTTTGGGTTCTCAAGGAGTCTCGTGCTCTTATCCCCATGTGTAATCATCAAAGAAGAGTAATCATATGCAATAAAATGAAAGTGATTATTGGGCTATTGGGGTATCATCACCCCAATCCCATAGTAGAAAATTCAAGGGAGGTATGATGGACCAATAAGGAGAGAGCATTATAGTTTTATTTTTTGGATATCAGAGAGTAATATTTTTGTATCATGGGTGATTAAACAAAGAAAGGCCTAAAGGGTTGATAATATCCAAATACCTAATGCAAATGTTTGGATTTCTTTGCATGTTGCAACATTGGGAGTCAGATGGAATCTTTCCAATATTCAAGGAATAACCAAGATTGACAACACTAACAATGATTCTTAGGTTTTTTTAAGGAAGCTAAGGAAGTGGAACAACTTCCTACACTAACCTTGAAAGAATAGTTATGCAATTTTTTTAGACCTTTATAATAGTTATAGAAACTAAATAGACATAAAAATAAATATGATCCATCTATGAAAGCACAATGATTTACATGGGGAAAAATATTTTGAGAGAAAAACCCCACTCCAAAAGTCACCTAATATATTATTCAAAAATCACCAATATTACAATACACTTGCAGAGAAATATTTTTCACACAAGTATCACTAACCAAAGATCTAGAGGTAACTCAACATTTATAAGACTCACACACAATGTCCATATTAAGAACCTAATATATAGAAGATACAATACATGAAACCATCAAATGGTGTTTATAAAACCATGAGCTAAAACCACCCAAAAAGTGGTGCCCAACTTATCTCCAATAAAATATTACCTATAATGTGTTAAAATAGACACCAACACATGTAACTCCCTCTTACAACTATTTTTGTGTCCAACATCTTTTCACATTTCCCAATTTGAGAGATCCAACTTCTGAATGCCATAACTATTTTAGGAAATAATGCATCAATACCCACAATATTAATCCATTTCTTGCATAACCCCATGAAAGATAAACATGCATACAAATAACCATAATGCATAGATCAAATAGACAAGCCATAATATAACACAAGATATACCCTAGGAAAACCCTCAAGAGGGAAAACCCTAGCCTCCAAATGCATCCATACTCCATCTATTATTCAACAATAAAATAATACATGCACTTACAAGATTTATCATGAATAATTTTGAAGCATCAAGCCTCTCCAATGCATCCTCCATGTGTCCAAACATGAATCCACACATTTTATGCCATGCTTCACATATGCACTCCTTAGAAAGAATCAATAATGACAACCAACTCACCCAACCAACCTTAACCACTAAACATGTGCTTTCTTTTATAGATACAAGCACACACAAATACAACCAAGTGGTAAGATAAAACCATGTACCACAAAACCATGTGAATACAAAACCACTGACCCCTCATTTAATATTGGGTACTAAGTTTTCACTTTATTAAATATTTCTACAATATTAAATTATTATCTCATGTCTCCCACATATTAAATAAAATCCAATGTTGCAATACAACATACAAATGGTCCCAAAATAATTACCTAGTGTGATTAACCACATTTCCTAGGTGAATTACAACTAAATAATTATTTAATTACAACATTATATTATGACATTTTATGAAATGGTGTACAATACCATATCCCAATAGTCTCCCACTTGTTGTATACATTGCATAGGGATCACTCAATGAAATACATCATCATAGTCATACATGTAACCACATGAATCTCCAACATGCTATCGTGCTCCATCAAGATACCTGTAATAAAATCAAAGTGACCGCCATCTCAAAAAATAAATCC
Source organism: Sequoiadendron giganteum (assembly GCA_007115665.2). NCBI lineage: Eukaryota > Viridiplantae > Streptophyta > Pinopsida > Cupressales > Cupressaceae > Sequoiadendron > Sequoiadendron giganteum. The sequence goes on from CM021102.1 coordinate 477,087,144, forward strand.
TCTCATCCTCCAACATGCCACCTATGGAAGAAAAGGAACATGCCAAGGTGAAGATGCACCAATCCAAGAACACAAGCATAAAATCCACTTGTGATAAAAAAGAAGGGCTCCAACCAACCTATTGTTAAAGGTAAAAAACCCACATGATTGAAAATAACATCCACAACACATGCTAGTACATCCAACCATCCATACCTCTTAGGTATCAATAACATTAGTAAAATCATGCCAATAGTTACATATACAACCCATAAACCGCAATCACAAGTTCTCTGCATCAAATATATCAATGAATAACATACATATCTAGTAACTCCCACTACATGGGTAATACCAAAGCATATCAAGTTTACCAATCAACACTATATCAAGGTGTGATAAATGATAAAAAATGAAGTACTAGGAACAATCAAAATGATCTACACATGCAACACAAATAATTGCATAATCTCTCACACAATGTCATCATCATCCTCCCAAATCATACGAACATGAACCTCTAGGAAGGAACCATAGAATGAAGAGAGAAAACCTGTAAACCATAACATGTCCTTCTACCAACACCTCAAAGTGCAATGCTATGTCAAGTTTGATCTTCTTATTACCCAAAATGAAAAGCCTCAACAAAACCTAAACACTCAATCTCATAAATCAAGTACAACATATGGATCATGTAAATACCAACTTGGAAGTAAGCCTCTCTAACCAAGGAAATCAAACTCAAAGTATCCATTCCAAAATCGAGAAATCAACCCAATAACCATCTCTTAAAATCCTCATCAATGAACGATAATGGGTGATCCCACAATACTGGTTTACAATTTTTTGCCAAACTGGACATTGAATTGATGTTTTCTAACTAAATCTTCACTTTCAAACACCTGTAGCGGCTAAACCATGAGGAATTCGAAGATGATGCAAACTAGTGATTTGTAAAAAAAATTCTGTAGATTCTAAATATATTTGTTTCAAAATTTTTGGAATCATATTTCACTTCTTTTTCCATCTCCTTCGAAAACTATTTTTTTTCAGTAAACACCATTTTTAAGGAATGATGATCACCATATAACGCATAACGTTTTTTCCATGCAGGATAAAATTCTTTTTTTTTTTCAAATTTAGATTTGTAAGTACGATATCTAGTGCTTCCAATTGGTTTCATAGTGTTTTATTGAGTATTTTTTCCTTAATCAAGTTTTGAAGTCAAACCAATTATAATTCAAACATAAGCGGACAGTATAACACACAACTTTTTTTGTATGTATCGAAATTCAATTTTTTGTTGTTGGATCAAGGACTTCAATATTTGGTACACTCATATTTTTCAATTTTTTTTGATAATATTCTATTTTTCCATATGTGCAGATCAAAGAGCTTGATTTTTAGTGAAAAACCTATGTTTAATAAAACTAAAAAAACAAATACATAATAAATCCAAAAGATATTAAATTTATATTCATTGGATAGTTTCTTCTGAGGACTACCATCATCCAGTTGGGTATGTGAATTCTCCTCCATTTTCATCCTCAACCTGAGCTTCAAAGGGAAAAATTCTAGAGTTTTTTAGTGCCAAAGGGTGAGAGGTGGGAAAGGGGGGGGGGGAGGTGGTTGGAGCAAACTAGGGGGGTTTGAGCGAACCAGGGGGTTGGAGTGAACACCCTTTCCAGAAAGGTTTTATTTTTGTTTTTTGTCAAGAATGGTGGGACCCTACATTTAATGGGTTCGCTCGAACCAGGGTTATAGCGAACCCACTTTGGGTTCACTCAACAAAAAGTTCTTTCGAACCCCCAAAAACCAATTTGTTTTTTGCATGTGGTTATTTTTTGTAACTTTTCCTTCCCCTCTCGAATTGTAAACCACTTTTGTGGGTTTACCCTAACATAAACTCAAATGCACTAGGAGATAATCATGCTAGAAATCTCTCAAAATGAATCCTCAAGAACTAACTATCCATAGCTCAAGATCCATATCTATGAAAGATAAAGAAATATAAACTCATGCTAAACAATCCTCAAATGAGTCTCCCAAAATTAATCACCATGACTCAATTCATTCCCATGAGAAAACAAAGCATGAAAGATAAACAAATCAAAAATAGGATAGGAAATACCTATTAGATGTTAAAACACTGAGTATACCAAGAGTGGGGAATGAGAATCCTTCTCTAGAATAACCAAGTCATCATGACTCACTCCAAGAACAATCTCCTGTATAGGTCCATGATGAAATCATGTCCATATCCAAGTGAAGGCTCCTCGATCTCCATGTTGAAACGTCCAAAGAGTAATTATCTCAAGAAAGTGTCTCTAATCACAAGAGAACTCCAACCTCACCCACATCTCCAAGTATCCATGAGCACCTAAAACTGATCAATCCATTCCAAGCTCCAAATGCAATACCATACTATCTTGAAACACCCAAGAAAATTATCAATGCACTTAATACCAAGAGAACCAACAAGATTAATATCAAATATCCAACCATAGAATCAGGAACATATCAAAACATCATGATCTAACCATCTCCTCCTAGGGGATCACATGCACTAATGCATAAATATCCTAGTCTCAAGAGAAAATGTAACACGCCAAAACTCTAATCCAGAATCAAGAATACATAATGACATAATAACAATCAAACTCTAAACCAAGAATCAACATCTCCAATCACATGAAGGTAACCATCACCAATGATGAATCATGTAACTACCAAAAAATCCCACTGAACTGTGATACTTAAGCTACACATGGCATCATGAAAACCATCTCCCCCATAAAGATCATCTAGGTCTACACACACAAATAAAATTCCAAACATACCAAGTAGTGTTATGCCTTGCATAACCACCCCATCTTTTGCCTTGAGCAAAATGGGTCCCCCTTTGTTGTTCTTTGTCTTTGTTGTTTTTTTTAAACAAAGTTTGGAGTCATTTTTCTTCCAACACTTTGTTTATTTTGGGTTTAGTCTGTTAGAACCGGAACCGGAACGGAATCAGGTTCTGAAAGTTCTTTTTGAAACTTGTTTTGGTTCCCGTCCCGACAGTCTTTCTTTTGGCCTTTTGTTTGTATTTAGCGGACCCGGAGCCGGAGTGGGTGTTAAGTTGGTCTTTATCGAAAATTGCAAAATCATAATCGATTCCCCCCCTGCCTCCGCTACTTCAACTTTAGGTTTTAGTCGATGTCTTAGTGTTAGTTTTATTACATTGGTCTTTTGCTTTACTTTTTGTGTTTGGTTTTGTTTTGTGTTTAGTTGGTGGACCCGAAACCGGAACAGGAACACAAATAGGAAATTTCTTAAGTTTATGAATTTGTTTCCATTTCCGACTCCACCCCCGCCGCTTTTAGGTCATTGACTTTTTGACTGAAGTGACACTATAGAGAAGTGTTCGTTCTCTTTCAGTTCTGACTCCGCCTTAACTGTGTTTTAATATATTAATGATAACTGCTCATGTAGGTATAAATTCTCATTTTTACCTTCATTAAGGGTTAAATGAATCATTATTATCATTGGTAAGAGATTAAGGAGCATGAAAGAGCAGCGACAGAGTTCATTTGAGCGAAAATATTGGAGAAGAGGAAGATTTGTGTGCGAATCAGTTCAGAAGGTTAGCTGGGTTCTTTTGCGTTAGAGGTAGGGTTTCTTATCATTGTTGTTCTTCGTTTATTCATTGTTGCGTTTGTTGAATCCACTCGTGATTTAAATCATTTCGCTTTAAAAATGAATTCGTGATCCTTGGTATGATTGTACAAGTAAGTTCTTGTTTTATGTTGTTTGTTTGATTTATTCTTTGTTTCTTGTGCTGTCATTTTTTATTCTTGTGTTTTAGAGCACAGTCGCTTTCACGATTTAATCGTGATCACGTCGGGTTGTTTTGATTTGCAGTAGGATTAGATTAAATCGAGAGTTTAAGTAGCGTTGGTTAAAATTAGGGATCTATAGTGAGGTAGGTTAGATTCATGTTTTTACAGTGATTTAGGGTTAAGTTGAATCTCGTTTTTACTTAGGGTTTTGTCACGCATTCAAACTGGTAAAATGGTAAGGTTTAAAATCCATGCCCTAGTTTTATCAGATTGTTTCTAGATTAGGGTTTCATATGTTTCTGTAATCATGATTAAATGGTTAAAATATGATGCCTTAAAAATATACAGTTGTTCCTAGGGTCATATGCGTATAGTCTTATTTAAGCCTCTTTTCATTTCATATGACCTTGGTTTTAATCATGGAGTTGTCTAGTAAATTAAAGGAAATCTTTGATGACGTCATGGTCAACCTAGGCCAAGACGGGATCATAATCAATCCCGAACTTGAGAATTTTGTTTTGCAAAAGGTATTGATTCCATTTCCATCCCATCTCCGGCTCCGCGTATGGTGAGAAGTCTTCTTTTGAAATAATGATAATCTGGATGGAAGCGGAGGCAGAATGAAAATAGAATACGGAAATATAAAAATATGAGAAAAACCAAATCCCTTTTTCATTCCGATCCCGGTTCCAATCACCTTCCCGGTTCCGACTCCGAGCCCGTTCATTGTTAGTGAAATATCTATATCGGTTTTGGCTTCGAGTCCGGCAGTGTTGTAAAAGAGACTGTTTAGATTATGTTTTTCTTTGGTTCCGCCTTCGGTGCATATATGAAAGGTATGTTTTTAAAAGCATGTTTTATAATGATATCTAAAGATCTAATTAGAGGTTTTGCTTGCAGGAAAGTTGAAAGATGTCAGGAACATCAAGGGAAGTTGCTCGAAGGAATCAGCCTGGAGGAACATCAAAGGCAGTACCAAAACCAAAGAAATTGAATCCAGAACAATTGTCTTACACTTTGAGGTATAATCACAAGAGTCCAATTATCAAAGTAAGCAAAGTGGAATCAAACTGGTCGGACATCACTGACACAAAATTAGGCCGGTATAACTTTGAGGAGACATATACTGAAGCATTCACTGAGGATGTGACACCTAGAATGAAGAAGATTGTTAAGTCTGGATTGGCTCATATGACTTTGTTTCCTTTGTCAGTCCAATGTCCAAAATTGATCTTAATTGCAGCTAGTGCCTATAATCCTACTACAAGAATATGCATGGATTCACAAAACAATGTGATCATCAATCTTACTCCTCAAGCATTTCAAGATATATTTAATGTCCCAGATCCTAAGAATTTGGTGCAGTTGGATGAGGCAGAGGCTTTGGAGAAATATATTGAGTATAAGGACTCCAATAAGTCTCATTTAAACAAAAAGTGGTTGAGCACGGAAAATAAATCTTTAAGTAAACTTGTAGACCAGCCAAAGAGGGTAGATTTCTATAAGGAGGTATCAGACCTAATCATGATACTGTCTAGGGCCTTTGGGAAAAGAGATACATTTCAGTTCAAGAAGTGGGTGTTTCCTTTCATCCAGACTATCTTAAATGGAGCCCAATAATTTGACTGGCCAATGATTGTGTCAAATGTTGTTCATGATCAATTAACTAATGTTAGGCAGACCAAATCTTTCTTTATGACTTCTTACATTGTATATGCCGCAATAAGGTTGGGTGTTTTCCCAGGTTTGAATAGAGTGGGCATAATGGGAGCCTTGGATGGAAAAAAAATAAGGTATGGGAGCACTATGGCCAATTATCTCTTGAGGTTGCTGAGACTCATTTTAGAAGAGTAAATGATGCATTTTTATATGTGGTCATCAACTAATTGAATGGAGATGCAGGATACCGATTGAGTCAAGAAGCCATGGCATTCATTGCTGAATGGGGATATTGGTACATTCAATACCCTAAATTCACATATTTCAGGTTATTTGGTTTTGAAGGCCACCCACACTTGCTTCCAAGGTGCTGCAGTAACAGGATAGTGCTAATGGAGTTTGTGTATCAAGCTCTTGGAGTTAATGCTAGGTTTGGAATCGAACATAAAACCAGATGTCATAAGTTTCCCATGAAGTTGGGTGAATATAGCTGTCAACACTTGGTAGGAGCAAAGGTGGTTTGTAATGAGCTGATACAATTGAAGTTAGGATTATACACAACTCGTAAGTATTTTGATCCAAAAGGTAAGATGCATGCCTTGTTGGCTTCAGTGTTTACTAAACATTTCAACTTGTTAAAAGACTTCTGGAGTAATCGACAAGATGAGTATGATCTAAGGAAAAATAATTATGAAAGATTGTCTGTTTCAATAATGTCAGAGTTAGGTGTTAAAGAAAACATTCCTGACACATTGGTGGATGATGGAATTGTATTGGATCCATCCTATGAAGCTTTGAAGATTGGAACCAAGGGTCTGGATCCAATTGATTGGAATGCTGAAGAAACCATTGATATCAAGAAGATTGGAAGGAAAGTGTTGGATAGGAGTGTGCAGTGGTTAATGTTAAGAACTCAAGCTCCTCAAGAATTAGCCCCTAAGAAGGGTAAAGGGTACAAAAGGATCAAAAGGAAGACACCTCCCAAAGAGCCATTGGAATTCCTTCCTCCGGACATTGATGAGATAGAACTTGAGGCGGTAGATGATGAAGAGGAAACACAAGAAGGAGATGTTCCAGTAGGATCTGTTGTTTCAACACCTATATTAGGTGAATCATCCGTCCAAGTCCCAATTACAAGGAAGAAGAGTAAAGAAATTCAAGAAAGAGCTCTTCATAGCATGGCTGAAACTGCTAAGGGAAAATAAATGGAGAGAGAAGTTCTGGAGGTAGGGACAGATTCAGATGAGACTCTATCAGAGAAAGATATGCAAGAGAACATGCCTCTAGAAGAGGATATTGAGAAAATTTTGACGCATGAAGATCAATGGAAGTTGGTTGAAGATGTGAAAAGAGATTCTGATGCAAGGGCTGCAGTGGAGAAACAAAAAGAAATTGATGCTAAGGTACAAGATGATGCTATACTACACCAACAACAATTAAAGCCTAAGCAAGTTGAAATTAAGGCAGCAGCTAATGAAGTAGAGAAGCAAAGAAGGCAATAGGAACAAGAGCTCAAAGTTAAAGCAGAGAATGACAAGTTAGAATTAATACAAAAAATTCATGACCTTGAGGAAGAGAAAGCAAGGAACCAGAGGGAAAAGGAAATCTTAGTTGCCAAACTAAAACTTGTAGAAGAAGCTTGCCAGAAAGAAGAAGAAGAAGAAAGTTTAAGAAAGGAAAAGGATGCTGAGGAGCTAGTTAAGAAGCAGCAAGAGGAAGAAGCAAAGGCATAAAAGCTTAAGGCTTTGGAGGCAGAAAGATTAGAAAAGGAAAGACTAGAGGCTTTGGAAAAAGAGAAATTAGAAAGGGAATCTCTAGAAAGAGAAAGAATAGAGAAGGAAAAGGTGGAGAAGGATCGATTGGAAGAAGAGAGGATGAGGAAAGAAGAGGAAGACAAGAAAATACAAGAACAAAAGGATAGGGAAGAGGCTGAGAGACCGGTGCAGATGCATATAGTGCAAGAGCAACAAGAAAAATCGAGGGTTGACTCCCAATCTCAAGTGAGTATGCAACCACCTTCTACCATTGTTCCCTCTTCCTCTATGATGACTACTACTCCAAGTACTCCTACTTGGCTAAATCTGGACTTGTAGAAGAGGATAGTAACACCTTCATAACCTCTCAATTGGGAGGATATGATGAAGGGAATTGAGCAGGAGAGGCCTAAAAAGAAGGGCAAGATTCTACATTCTACCTGACTCATAGACAAAGGAGAAATTGTTGCTGAATGTGCCATCCCAATGATAGAAAAGGAGGTAGGGGACATGTAGCTAACAAATTATCAATTGAGTACTGTCAACTTGGGAAGGCCCACTAGGAATCAACAGATGAATTTGATTGATGTGGTGACTTCAACAACCAAGTCGCGAATGATTAAGGATAAAAAAAAGAAAGATGAGCTTAAGGCTCAATTGGATCAATTGCATCCATTCTTAAGAAGTGTCTCCTCTCCAAGATCACAATAGGTAGCAGCCATTGAGACTCCTATTTTGTTAAGCAAAAAGGAGGTAGATGATTTGGTACAGGTAAAAGGAAAAGCGGAGATGGTAGACCGATGGGTAGACAAGTTAAATCGGGAGGTGGGTGAAGTTTTCGTAGAAGGTTTTGAAGCCTACAAGGACAAAGAAGGATTAATAGATGAGATGCATCAATACATTGAGGCATCTGAAAAACAAGAAGAAGAGTATAAAAAATACAATCAAAAGTTAGAAAGAGTGAGTGCATTTCCTTTAACTACTCTTTTGGAACAATCAATACTTGAAGAGGACAAGAAGGATTTTGTGGAGAAAACTTCTCGTATACTCCATTTTAGAACTAAATTCTTGTGTAAACATAAGGATGAGATCCAAGAGGTTGTTAATAATTTGAATGAGCAATTGGAAGAGTTGGAAGCAGTCATTGCCATTATTGTAGATGTAAATGCATTTACAAAAGAAGGCATGCCTTTGAGTCAAATAAAAGAGAAATGGGATGAAAGATTCAAAGGACTCATGCAGAAAGAAGATGATGGCAGAGATTTGATGATGGATCGGTTAATGGATGTTAAAGAGGAAATAAAAGCTATTGGAAGAGAATTAAAAAAAATAAAGGGTATGAGAGAGTTTGTTGCAGCAGAGTTGGATCGAATCAAATTTTAAGATAGCTGGGTTGATGGGCCAGAAATAGATACATTATAGCAAGTCTTCACCAGCTACGATGAGTTCATGGTAGATCCAACTTCACATGCATGAATCCTTGCATACATACAACACTAATAGTTTTTGGAGCACATGGTTTCTTTTTCTCTTCTATTTTCTATTTTCTAGTTAAACTGAAAGTCTAATGTAATGACTCAAGATCAAATTGATCTGAGTTTCCAAGAGAATTTTTGTTCCTAAAAAGGTGGATGACCTAAAATAGAAGTGGAGTTTGAGTTTTTGTATATCAATAAATACCCAATGGGTATCATATTGTAAAGGTCGGCTAATTGAGAATAGGATTGGCTTACCTAAGATTAGGAGATAGAATTTTGTAGTGATTTACAGAGATACTTTGTACTTGATATTTTTACAGTTAATAGAATTACAGGTTTACACAATATGGAGTTAGCATTGAGTTGTTTTATTTGATAAGGCTGATAAGTTATAATCTATCTGAATGCCAGTGATTGTGCTGAAGCATGATAGTTTCTTATGTGATGAAATTCATTAGAAGAAAGCAGGTTTAAAGATTATCTTGTTAGATTATCATTGAATTGAAGTTATTAAAGTCTGTTGATCTATAATCTTGATGATGAATGAATGTGTGTTGTTTTGAAAGTCCTTGAACTATTTGTGATGTGTGATTATGAAGTTAATTAAGCTCCTAAAATGCATGCAGTGGTATAGATTATGCTATATATTGTGTCATCTTATGGTTTTCTTGATCTGATTGGAAGAAAATTCATTATTTGAAGATATATGTTTGGATGATAGATATATTTGATTCATACTTACTGGTTTACCCCTTTAATCTATCTTTTTCTTTTGTTTGAAACCCCATTGATTTACCAAAATAGTTTGATAGAATGAGTCATCGCTTGAATCTTTTACCAACACAGGCCCCTTGAATATTACAGTTGCATGAACCGATTGAGTGACACCAGACAGTTGAGAACCAACTACCAGGACCTTGGGAGTTAGGCCACTGCATGTTGTCTTTCTTTTTCAAGAGAAATAGAGTAGAAATATTCTGTTTTAATGTTGTTTGTATCATTTTCACCATCAACAGAAGTTGGCGCTAGAAGGAGGGCCTGAAAGGACAAGCTGGCTCGCATAGGTTCATTCTCACTGGAAAAATACAAAAGGATTCTTAGATCTTATGCTGATCTTGAACCATTACAAGAATTGCAAGCCCCAGTTAGACCAAGACCTCATGCTCGTAGGGTTTTGCTACCTACACTGCCACCACCGCTTACTCCACCTGGATTTCCTCCAAATCCACCTACGCCACCACCAACTCGACCCACATCACCACCTCCAATTAGGCCTGTATCACCACCACTAATTCGGCCTATATCACTACCTTTCCAACCAATCCCACCAATGGCTTACTTTGTGAATAATCCCTCCCCATTAGGGACTATTCCTAGGGGATTCCATGATTTACCAAAGAACCCAGAAAGGTTTTGTCAAAAAATACATGCATGGAGAATCGAGAACTGCTGAGGAACATATACAAGCATTCAAGGATGCTTGCACACAAGCTCAGGTTGCTCATCAAGATGTGGTATGTAGATTGTTTCCTTACTGTTTAGGAGATATGGCATATAATTGGTATCTAAATCTGCCCTAGGGATCTATTTTGGGTTGGACAGATTTATAAAATGCTTTTATTAATCAATTCAGGGTCTATGTTGATCCTGCAATATTATATCACCAATTTGCCACCATAAGGAAAGAACATCATGAACCATTGCCCTTGTTTAACACTAGATTCCAAAGGATGTATCGTAGGCTACAAGAGCCTTACTTAGTGCTAGAGGGTATGGCCATATAGGCATATTTGAGAGCTGTTGACCCTTTGGTTGGCCTTTTCTTGCAAAGAACTTATCAACTTGCTGAGATTGACTCACTGTCCAAAATTTATCATTTGGATATCAAATTACAATAGCAGATAAGTCTATAATCTGGAGGTTTGGGAGCAACTCTTCCTCCAATGAATTATCAGATGCCTAATCCACCATTATACAACAATGTCCTAGGGATGTCTTATTTCCAATATGGACCTGCATCTAAGTTGCAAGCTCCACCCACTATGCCCTTCTTTGGCAATGGTGTGCAAGATTCCTCTCATCAACCTCAACAACAACAACCTCAAAATGAATCACAACAAGGGGGAGGATTAACCCATGTTCATTCCCTAGCCATAGTCCAAAATGTGTAGAATGAACAAACTATTCAACTCAAAAGTGAGGTAGAGAATCTTAAGAAGACTCTCTCTCAGATGTCAAATGATATGGCGCAGCTCAGGAAAAATCCTCCCCATAATCAAAACCAAAATTACAACAATTAGGGAGGTTATAATCAGGGTAATTACTCTAATCAAAATCAAAATCAAAACACCAATAGGAACTTCCAAGGTCAAAACTCCTCAAATCAAAATGATCAAAATCAGAATAGAGGATATAATCAAAGGTTCAACAACAACAACAATAGGAAGTGGAATACTGAACCTAACAATGGGGGAGTTCTCCATAATTATCAAACAGGTGAAGAAAGACCCCATGCTGCTAATGTTGTTGATTTGAATTTTATGACAAATTGGTGTAGGCTGCATGAAACAGCAGCACATTCTGAGGTCAATTGCCCAGAAATGGAGGAAATTGTGAAGATTGCACAGGATGATGCCCATCCTCCAACAGGAAATTCCAACCAGGATAATGGGCCAGTCAGCACCGCCATGACTTATGAAACCATAGAAGAAAAATATCAATTCCCTATGCAAGGAGATAATGAGCCAGAAGAATATGTTTATGATGCTCAAACTTTTCAATCTAAGGGTGGTCACTTTCTAAGAAATCAGAATAAGGGGCCATTCACTACATCTGCACCCCCAAATAATATGGTTCCACCAAATCAGAATGCAGATAACAATACACCTCCACCAAAGGGACCTTTTGATTCTCAGAATAGAGGTAATCGACCTTCTTTTCCTAAGTATCAAGTTAGGAATGATTCAGAGTTTGACTTTGTTGCAGAATTACAAAGGCAGAAGACATCATTGTCTTTCTTTGATATCATGAAGTGGTGCCCAGCTCAACGGGAGGTGGTATTAAAGGCTTTAGAAGAGGCAGATTGCCTAAAAGGGAAAGGTAAAGTGACTCCCGGAAAGGAGAAAAATGCAGCTATGTATAAAGGTAAGACTAGTACCCCACCTTTTTTGTTAAGTTTGAGAATCTTTGGAAAGAACCTACACAATTATTTATTAGATTATGGAGCATTAGGGAATGTCATGCCTTTTTTGATTTGTAAGAAGTTAGGATTGTGTCCTATCCCAACCAATAAAAAGGTGATTCAGTTGGATAATACCGAATTCAATGTGGTAGGTGAGTTGAAGATATCCAAGTAGTCGATATCCCAGAAACCTATGGTATGCTCCTAAGTCGAGAGCTAATGAAAAGTATAGGGGGATATTTATCCTTAGATTTCTCACACATGTGGTTACCATGGAAAGGAGTTGCCACACAGATAAGAATTGAGAGTGAACCTAGGATCAAACACATGATCATAGAATATGATGCTGCAAATGAGGTAGCATTCTTTGAGACTGAGATAGGTGTTTACAAACAAGAGGAAGTTCTTACTTTCTCTGTAGTCAGTCCTGATGATGCATTACCCTTAGATCATAGTGACCCAATGATCCACATCAACCAACAAGTTCTAATAAGGAAATTACAACAAGATAGGCTGGTTTTAGGAGCAGAAACTGATTTGAGTAGTTTGTTGCTCCCTAATTGGTGTAGGATTCACTATCATAATCATTCGGAGTTAACATGTCAGTCATGCCTAAATATTCTAGGTCATGTAGATCAGCCCCAACAAAAATGCCAAGAGGAATTTGAGACTCTCATCAATGAATTCTCTTTCAAAGTTAAGGATGCTACTATTCTTACTCGGGTTAACTTTTCTCAGAAGGAAAATTCCTCATTTGTAGAACAGACTCCATTTTTATGTTATGAAATTCAAGAAGAGATTAAGGTAGCACAGGGCCTTTTCAATACACTTGCTCTGGATGCTTTACCAATGCCAAAGGAGTTGATGAAAGATGAATTGGATGGTAAATCAACCCAAGAAACCATTCAAGAAGTAGTTGTTGAACAAATGGAGGATATAGGAAAAGCTTTAATGGAGCCTCTCCCCAACACAAATTCTGAAAAACAACAAAAGTCTGAGCCGCCACACATTTCAAGTGACAAATTCCCTGTTGCTTCTAAAAAGAAGGAACTTCCAGCCAAAGACCAGTTATGTACTTTTAAGTTTGATGATTCCAAATCTAAAGTAGGAAGTGGAGCAGGGATTGAACTAACCAATCCGAAAGGAAAGATTTATTTTGCTTCTTATAGATTGCAGTTTGGTTGCACTAACAATGTGGCTGAATACGAGGCACTTGCAAGAGGGCTTATGTTTTCTCACAAGAGGAAGGTAATTGCTCTTACAGTGATGGGAGATTCTGAGGTGATTGTGAAATAGGTACGTAGCCAATAGACATGCCATAACAAAAGATTGGCTGCATATAGAAATAGGGTTTGGAATTTAATAGAAGATTTTGATGCCTTTGGGATTACTCTCGTCCCAAGGGAAGCAAACCAAATTGCAAATGCTCTTGTTGTTGCTGCTAGTACATTAGAGCCTATGCAAGACTCAAATCTGAAGAGGTTTTCAGTAGAGTTGATTTCAGTCCAAGCAATTCCTAATAATGTCAAACACTTTCAGGTATTTAATGATGATCAGCATATATTGTCCTTTTTGGAAAATTCTGATGTTTTTGAAGGGTAGATAATTGATGATTCTGACAGAGATCAGGGAGATTGGGATCCAAAAAGTGATAATCCAGAAGGGATACTGGATTTAAAGAGCAATAAAATCCCCAAAGGGATGATAGCATTAGAAAGGATATTTGATTCAGATCCACAAGCTTATCAAAGAGTGCCTACAAAGAGTGAGGGAGGTAAGTATGAATTCATTAATTTGACTCACTCAGGCCCAGAAAGGAATGTTCTTATAGGGAAGACCTGTCCTCAAGAAATAAAAGATGAGATAATCAAGGTCTTGAAGTAGAATATTGAAGCGATAGCTTGGAGCTATGATGACTTGAAAAATTTTGATACATCTGTGATCACACATACAATTCCTCTCAAGCCAGAAGCTAAGCCGTTTCACCAAAAGAAATGCCCGGTCAATGCATTAATTGAGCCTTTGATTCAGAAAGAAGTGCAGAAACTTTTGGCTGCAAGAATAATCTTTCCAATTAGACACTCTACTTGGGTGGCTAATCTAGTTCCTGTAAGGAAGAAGAATGGTGAAATAAGGTTATGTGTGGATTTCAGGAATTTAAACAAGGCCTCTGAGAAGGATAACTATCCATTACCTTCCCTTGATGAAGTATTGCAAAAGGTCAATGGATCTCAGATGATGTCTTTCTTGGATGGGTATTCAGGATACAATCAGGTCCTTGTAAGTCATGAGGATAGGATGAAGACTGCTTTCACTACTAAATGGGGCACATTTTCCTATAGAAGAATGCCTTTTGGTCTCATCAATGCTGGTGCTACTTTTCAAAGGGCGATGGATGTAGCTTTTAAAGATTTGATAGGAAAATGTATAATCATCTATGTTGATGATTTGACCATCTTCTCTAAAAATAGAGAAGATCATGCTGCTGATTTGGAAAAGGTGTTAAAGAATTGTATCAGTTATGGTGTCTCTCTCAACCCAAAGAAATGTGTATTTGGAGTTTCTGAAGGAAAGCTTTTAGGTCACATTATATCAGAGGAAGGAATATCCATAGATCCTGACTGAATGGAGGCCATTTTGAAATTGACAAAGCCAGGCAGTAAGAAGGAAATGAGGTCTTTCTTTGGAAGGATCAATTTTGTCAGGAAATTTATAACAGGGTTTGCAGAGATTGTCAAACCACTTAATGAAATGATGAAGAAGGATGCGAAGATTGAATGGAGTGAAGAAGCTAAGTCTGATTTCATGCAGATTAAACAATCTATATCTGAGGCACCTATTTTGACAAGCCCAGATTATTTAAAACCCTTTTACATTTATTCTTTTGCTTCTGAACATTCACGTGCAGCAATTTTAACACAAAGAAGAGAAGAGAATGAGGAGAGACTGATTGCTTTTATGAGCTCTCAATTTAAGAATGCAGAAATAAGATATTCATCATTAGAAAAACAAGCCTTTTCCTTGGTACGAGTAGTAAAGAAGTTTAGGCATTACATAATCCAAAGTCAGGTTATGGCTATAGTCCCAAATTCAGTTGTGAAGTCTCTCCTGATGGAAAGTGAATTAGGGGAAAGGAGAGGGAAGTGGATGGCCATCTTGCAAGAATTTGACTTGGAGATTCATCCAATGAAACTTGTTCGAGGCCAAGGTTTGTCAAAGGCAATGGCAGAAGTAGACAGAAGTATTACTTGTCAACAATACATGATTCAATCATTCACAAAGGATCCCTAGTATACAGATTTGGTTTTCTTCCTCCTCAGTAACAAATGTCTAGAGGGAATGAATGCTACTCAAAGGAGAGCATTGAGGATGAAAAGTACTCATTATATGCTCAAAGGGGGATCAATATACAGGAAATATTTTCAAGGAATATATCTACGTTGTTTGGATCAGCAAGAAGCTAAGCATGCCATACGTGAATTTCATGGGAGGCATGGAACAGGACATGGATCTATTGATGCTTTGGCTCATCAGATTTTAAGATCAGGCTATTATTGGCCCTATGTGTTTAGGGATGCTCATCAACATTGCAGGACTTGTCATTTATGTCAAACCTCTACACCTAGAGAAAGAAATCCTGCAATGCCCCTACAACTATTATATGAGGTAAGGCCATTCGCTCAATGGGCACTTGCTTTTGTAGGTGTAATTAATCCAAACTCTTCTGCAGGGCATAAATTCATCTTGACTGCAACAGACTATTGCACATGGTGGAATGAGGCACAACCTTGCAAGAATATTACCCCAGAGGTGGTCATGAAGTTTCTAACTGAGAACATTGCAACCAGATTTGGAGTTCCATTTGCTCTGGTATGTGATAATGGCCCTGCTTTTTCTTCTGTTGAGTTTATTTCATGGGCTTATGAACATAAGATTGTGTTAAAATATTCTTCCAATTATTACCCTTAGGGGAATGGAGTGGTTGAGTCCACAAATAAGAACTTGTTGGAGGTTATAAGAAAGTTGTTAGAAAGAAACCCTAGGGACTGGCATACCCAATTGAGATTTTCCTTATGGGCAGATCGAACCAGAATCAAAGCAGCCCTAGGGAATTCGCCTTTTAGATTAGTCTATGGCCAAGATCCAATCTTCCCCATTCATTTGCAAATACCTGTTCTGAAGTTTATGCAAGAGTTTTATAACAAGGATGATAGGATTGAGTTTAGACTGCTTAATTTTTTAAATATGGAAGAACAAAGAGATGCTACTTTGCAGCAATTCTCTAAACATTAGGCTGTTGTCAAATGCTGGTTTGACAAAAGAGCCAAGATAAAAGCCTTTAGAATATCAAATCTTGTGTTATTATGGGATAAGGCTAGAGAGAAGAAGGGAGATCACCAGAAGTTTGATAGACTTTGGTTAGGTCCCTATCAAGTGGCTGAAATATTAAGCGAGAATGCTTTTCATTTGAGTACCTTAACAGGAGAGCCTGTTCCATTACCAGTTAATGGTCAGTTTCTCAAGCACTATTTTGGTGCATAGAAGGTTTGATGTTTTGAAAAAGGATGTATTGAACTATATCATATGTAATTAAGTCTCTGTTTAGTTAGGTTTTCTTATCATTGTTGCTTTGTTTGTTTTCTTGGTTTTCTTTGTTTGGTTTTGATTTGTTTTTGTTTGTTTTGTTGTGTTTTTTTTCATTGGGGATTTATTTTGTTCATCTCAAGACTTGGGGTTGTTATTTAAAGTATACTATTGGTACTAGGAGAGAAATTGGTTTAGGTATTTTCATCATCATCATTGGAAAGGGTTGTCATTCTAATTTGGGTTTGAGAAGTTATTTAAAGATAAGAAGATACATTGTGAATATCTCATGAATTATCATAAAAAATCTGTCACCAAATTAGATAAAAACATCTGCATGAGTAGGTGCCTATCTATTTTAGAATGACTCTACCTTTGATTCAAGTGAAAAATCCGATTCCAAGACTATCATGAAATCCATTGTAGTTCTCAACCCATATTTTAGATTCATTGAATCTGAGTATTGAGAAAGATGCATAAAAGAATTTCCACAAGTGAAGTAAAAAAAAGGAGAGAGAATGAAAAGAAAGAAAGAAAAGGCAAGCTCAATATCAAGTGGGTAATCAAGTATCTCTATCGGGGCTATGGGCACCTGGCTGGTAGTAGAGCAATGCTTTGTGAGAACTAGAGGCATCTCCATCGGGGCTATGGATGCCTGTCTGGTAGCGGAGCAATACCCAGGATTTTACTGCACGATAGTTAAAAGACTCAACTCATGTAGCTTGAATTTTAGGTATGGTGGTTCAAAGAGTAGAGAAAGTATCTATGAAGAATGATGCACAATATAAGCACACAATTAGATTCAAAGATAATTCATGAGCACATACATCTAAGATTCTAGCTCAAACTTATCCTAAGTATATCTAATCTTATTCAAGTTAAAGTAATTATAAGCTAGTAGTTTTTGGGTGACTAAAATTTTCTTTGGGTATCTTGAAAATGGGTAAACCATTTTCCCAGCCGAGTCACCATTTGTTATGCCTTGCATACCCACCCCATCTTTTGCCTTGAGGAGAATGGGCCCCCCTTTGTTGTTCTTTGTCTTTGTTGTTTTTCTTAAAGAAAGTTTGGAGTCATTTGCTTCCAACACTTTGTTTATTTTGGGTTTAGTCTATCGGAACTAGAACTAGAACGAAATCGGGTTCTGAAAGTTCTTTTTGAAAATTGTTTTGGTTCCCATCTCAACAGTCTTTCTTTTGGCCTTTTGTTTGTCTTTAGCGGACCTGGAGTCGGAGTGGGTGTTAAATTGGTCTTTATCAAAAATTGAAAAATCATAATCGATTCTGCCCCTGCCTCCGCTATTTCAACTTTAGGTTTTAGTTGGTGTCTTAGTGTTAGTTTTATTATATTGGTCTTCACTTTATTTTTTGTGTTTGGTTTTGTTTTGTGTTTAGTTGGTGGACCCGGAATTGGAACGGGAACACAAATAGGAAATTTCTTAAGTTTCTGAATTTGTTTCCATTTCCGACTCCACCCTCGCCGCTTTTGGGTCGTTGAATTTTTGACTGAAGTGACACTATAGAGAAGTGTTCATTCTCTTTCAGTTTCGACTCCGCCTTAATTGCATTTTAATGTATTAATGACAGCTGCTCGTGTAGGTATAAATTCTCATTTTTACTTTCATTAAGGGTTAAATGAATCATTATTATCATTGGTAAGGGATTAAGCAGCACGAAAGAGCAACGACAGAGTTCATTTGAGCGAAAAGATTGGAGAAGAGGAAGATTATTGTGTGCAAATCAGTTCAGAAGGTTAGCTTGGTTCTTTTGCGTTAGAGGTAGGGTTTCTTATCATTGTTGTTCTTCATTTATTCATTGTTGTGATTGTTGAATCCGCTCATGATTTAAATCATTTCGCTTTAAAAATGAATTTGTGATCCTTGGTATGATTGTACGAGTAAGTTCTTGTTTTATGTTGTTTGTTTGCTTTATTCTTTGTTTCTTGTGTTGTCATTTTTGATTCTTGTGTTTTAGAGCATGGTTGCTTTCACGATTTAATCGTGATCGCGTCGGGTTGTTTTGATTTGCAGTAGGATTAGATTAAATCGAGAGTTTAACTAACGTTGGTTAAAATTAGGGATCTACAATGAGGTAGGTTAGATTCATGTTTTTACAGTGATTTAGGGTTAAGTTGAATCTCATTTTTACTTAGGGTTTGTCACGCATTCAAACTGGTAAAATGGTAAGGTTTAAAATCCGTGCCGTAGTTTTATCAGGTTGTTTCTAGATTAGGGTTTCGTATGTTTCTATAATCATGATTAAATGGTTAAAATATGATGCCCTAAAAATATACAGTTGTTCCCTAGGGTCATATGGGTATAGTCTTATTTAAGCCTTTTTCATTTAATACGACCTTGGTTTTAATTATGGAGTTGTATGGTAAATTAAAGGAAATCTTTGATGACATCATGGTCAACCTAGGCGGAGACAGGATCAGAATCGATCCTAAACTTGAGAATTCTGTTTTGCAAAAGGTATTGATTCCATTTCCATCCCGTCTCCGGCTCCGCGTATGGTAAGAAGTCTTCTTTTGAAATAACGATAATCTGGATGGAAGCGGAGGCAGAATGGAAATAGAATACGAAAATATAAAAATCTGAGAAAAACCAAATCCCTTTTTCATTCCGATCCCGACTCCGATCACCTTCCCGGTTCCGACTCTGAGCCCATTCATTGTTAGTGAAATATCTATATCGGTTTTGGCTCTGAGTCCGACAGTGTTGTAAAAGAGACTGTTTAGATTATGTTTTTGTCTGGTTCCACCTCCGACGCATATATGAAAGGTATGTTTTTAAAAGCATGTTTTATAATGATATCTAAAGATCTAATTAGAGGTTTTGCTTGCAGGAAAGTTGAAAGATGTTAGGAACATCAAGGGAAGCTGCTCGAAGGAATTAGCCTGCAAGAACATCAAAGGCAGCACCAAAACCAAAGAAATTGAAGCCGAAACAATTGCCTTACACTTTGAGGTATAATCACAGGAGTCCAATTATCAAAGTCAACAAAGTGGAATCAGACTAGTCGGACATCACTGACACAAACTTAGGCCAGTATAACTTTGAGGAGACATATGCTGAAGCATTCACTGAGGATGCGACGCCTAGAATGAAGAAGATTGTTAAGTCTGGATTGGCTCATATAACTTTGTTTCCTTTAACAGTCCAATGTCCAAAATTGATCTTAACTGCAGCTAGTGCCTATAATCCTGCTACAAGACTATGCATGGATTCACAAAACAATGTGATCATCAATCTTACTCCTCAAGCATTTCAAGATATATTTAATGTCCCAAATCCTAAGAATTTGGTGCAGTTGGATGAGGCAGAGGCTTTGGAGAAATATATTGAGTATAAGGACTCCAATAAGTCTCATTTAAACAAAAAGTGGCTGAGCACGAAAAATAAATTTTTAAGTAAACTTGTAGACCAGCCAAAGAGCGCAGATTTCTATAAGGAGGTATCGGACCGAATCATGATACTGTCTAGGGCCTTTGGGAAAAGAGATACATTTCAGTTCAAGGAGTGGATGTTTCCTTTCATCCAGACTATCTTAAATGGAGCCCAACAATTTGACTGGCCAATGATTGTGTCAAATGTTGTTCATGATCAATTAACTAATGTTAGGCAGACCAAATCTCTCTTTATGAATTCTTACATTGTATATGCCCTAATAAGGTTGGGTGTTTTTCCAGGTTTGAATAGAGTGGGCATAATGGGAGCCTTGGATGGACAAAAGAAGGTATGGGAGCACTCTGACCAATTATCTCTTGAGGTTGCTGAGACTCATTTTAGAAGAGTAAATGATGCATTTTATATGTGGTCATCAACTAATTGAATGGAGATGCAGGATACCGATTGAGTCAAGAAGCCATGGCATTCATTGCTGAATGGGGATATTGTTACATTCAATACCCTAAATTCACATATTTCAGGTTATTTGGTTTTGAAGGCCACCCACACTTGCTTCCAAGGTGTTGCAGTAACAAGATAGTGCTAATGGAGTTTGTGTATCAAGCTCTTGGAGTTAATGCTAGGTTTGGAATCAAACATAAAATTGGATGTCATAAGTTTCCCATGAAGTTGGGTGAATATAGCTGTCAAGACTTGGTAGGAGAAAAGGTGGTTTGTAATGAGCTGATACAATTGAAGTTAGGATTATACACAGCTCGTAAGTATTTTGATCCAAAGGGTAAGATGCATGCCTTGTTGGCTTCGGTGTTTACTAAACATTTCAACCTGTTAGAAGACTTTTGGAGTGATCGACAAGATGAGTATGATCTAAGGAAAAATAATTATGAAAGATTATCTGTTTCACGCATGTCAGAGCTAGGTGTTAAAGAAAACATTCTTGACACATTGGTGGATGATGGAATTGTATTGGATCCATCCTATGATGCTTTGAATATTAGCACCAAGGGTCTGGATCCAATTGATTGGAATGATAAAGAAACCATTGATATCAAGAAGATTGGAAGGAAAGCGTTGGATAGGAGTATGCAGTGATTAATGTTAAGAACTCAAGCTCCTCAAGAATCAGCCCCTAAGAAGGGTAAAGGGTATAAAAGGATCAAAAGGAAGAAACCTCCCAAAGAGCCATTGGAATTCCTTCCTCTGGACATTGATGAGATAGAACTTGAGGTGGTAGATGATGAAGAGGAAACACAAGAAGGAGATGTTCCTGTAGGATCTCCTGTTTCAACACCTACATTAGGTGAATCATTCATCCAAGTCCTAATTACAAGGAAGAAGAGTAAAGAAATTCAAGAAGGAGCTCTTCATAGCATGGCTGAAACTACTAAGGGAAAAGAAATGGAGAGAGAAGTTCTGGAGGTAGGGACGAATTTAGATGAGACTCTGTCAGAGAAAGATATGCAAGAGAACATGCCTCTAGAAGAGGATATTGAGCAGATTTTAACGCATGAAGATCAATGAAAGTTGTTTGAAGATGCGAAAAGAGATTTTGATGCAAGGGCTGCAGTGGAGAAACAAAAGGAAATTGATGCTAAGGTACAAGCTGATGCTATACTACACCAGCAACAATTAAAGGCTAGTCAAGTTGAAATTAAGGCAACAACTGATGAAGTAGAGAAGCAAAGAAGGCAACAAGAACAAGAGTTCAAAGTTAAAGCAGAGAATGAAAAGTTAGAATTAATACAGAAAATTCATGACCTTGAGGAAGAGAAAGCAAGGAACCGGAGGGAAAAGGAAATCTTAGTTGCCAAACTAAAACTCGCAGAAGAAGCTCGCCAGAAATAAGAAGATGAAGAAAGTTTAAGAAAGGAAAAGGATGTTGAGGAGCTGGTTAAGAAGCAGCAAAAGGAAGAAGCAAAGGTAGAAAAGCTTAAGGCTTTTGAGGCAAAAAGATTAGAAAAGGAAAGACTAGAGGCTTTGGAAAAAGAGAAATTAGAAAGTGAAGCTCAAGAAAGAGAAAGAATAGAGAAGGAAAAGGTGGAGAAGGATCGGTTGGAAGAAGAGAGGATGAGGAAAGAAGAGGAAGACAAGAAAATACAAGAAGAAAAGGATAGGGAAGAGGCTAAGAGACTGGTGCAGATGCATATAGTGCAAGAGCAACAAGAGAAATTGAGGGTTGACTCCCAATCTCAAGTGAGTATGCAGCCACCTTCTACCACTATTCCCTCTTCCTCTATGATGACTACTACTCCAAGTGCTCCTACTTGGCTGAAATTGGACTTGCAGAAAAGGACAGTAACACCTTCACAACCTCTCAATTGGGAGGATATGATGAAGGGAATTGAGTAGGAGAGGCCTAAAAAGAAGGCCAAGATTCTACATTCTACCCGACTCACAAAAAAAGGAGAAATTGTTGCTGAATGTGTCATGCCAATGACAAAAAAGGAGGTAGGGGACATGCAACTAACAAATTATCAGTTGAGTACTATCAGCTTGGGAAGGCCCACTAGGAATCAACAAATGAATTTGATTGATGTGGTGGCTTCAACAACCAAGTCAAGAATGATTAAGGATAAACAAAAGAAAGATGAGCTTAAGGCTCAATTGGATCAATTGCATTCATTCTTAAGAAGTGTCTCCTCTCCAAGATCACAATAGGTAGCAGCCATTGAGACTCTTATTTTGGTAAGCAAAAAGGAGGTAGATGATTTGGTACAGGTAAAAGGAAAAGTGGAGATGGTAGACCGATGGGTAGACAAGTTAAATCGGGAGGTGGGTGAAGTTTTGGTAGAAGGTTTTGAAGCCTACAAGGACACATAAGGGTTAATAAAAGAGATGCATCACTACATTGAGGCATCTGAAAAACAAGCAAAAGAGTATAAAGAATACTGTCAAAAGTTAGAAAGAGTGAGTGCATTGCCTTTAACTACTCTTTTGGAACAATCAATACTTGAAGAGGACAAGAAGGATTTTGTGGAGAAAAATTCTCGTATACTCCATTTTAGAACTAACTTCTTGTGCAAACATACGGATGAGGTCCAAGAGGCTGTTAATAATTTGACTGAGCAATTGGAAGAGTTGGAAGCAGTCATTGCCATTATTCTAGATGTAAATGCATTTACAAAAGAAGGCATGCCTTTGAGTCAAATAAAAGAGAAATGGGATGAAAGATTCAAAGGACTCATGCAGAAAGAAGATGATGGTAGAGATTTGATGATGGATTGGTTAATGGATGTTAAAGAGGAAATAAAAGTTGTTGGAAGAGAATTAACAAAAATAAAGGGTATGAGAGAGTTTGTTGCAGCAGAGTTTGATGGAATCAAATTTGAAGATAGCTGGGTTGATGGGCCAGAAATAGATACATTACAACAAGTCTTCACTAGCTACAATGAGTTCATGGTAGATCCAACTTCACGTGCATGAATCCTTGCATGCATACAACACTAACAGTTTTTGGAGCGCATGGTTTCTTTTTCTCTTCTATTTTCTATTTTCTACTTAAACTAAAAGTCTAATGTAACGACTCAAGATCAAATTGATCTGAGTTTCCAAGAGAATTTTTGTTCCTAAAAAGGTGGATGACCTAAAATAGAAGTGGAGTTCGAGTTTTTGTATATCTATAAATACCCAATGGGTATCATATTGTAAAGGTCGGCTAATTGAGAATAGGATTGGCTTACCTAAGATTAGGAGAAAGAATTTTGTAGCGATTTATAAAGATAATTTGTACTTGATCTTTTTACAGTTAATAGAATTACAGGTTTACGCAATATGGAGTTAGCATTGAGTTGTTTTATTTGATAAGGCTGATAAGTTATAATCTATCTAAATGCCAGTGATTGTGCTGAAGCATGATAGTTTCTTATGTGATGAAAGTCATTAGAAGAAACTAGGTTTAAAGATTATCTTGTTAGATTATCATTGAATTGAAGTTATTAAAGTCTATTGATCTATAATCTTGATGATGAATGAATGTGTGTTGTTTTGAAAGTCCTTGAACTATTTGTGATGTGTGATTATGAAGTTAATTAAGCACCTAAAATGTATGTAGTGGTATAGATTATGCTATAGATTGTGTCATCTTATGGTTTTCTTGATCTGATTGGAAGAACATTCATTATTTGAAGATATATGTCTGGATGATAGATATATTTGATTCATACTTACTGGTTTAGCCCTTTAATCTATCTTTTTCTTTTGTTTGAAACCCCATTGATTTACCAAAATAGTTTGATAGAATGAGTCATCACTTGAATCTTTTACCAACACATGCCCCTTGAATATTATAGTTGCATGAACCGATTGAGTGACACCAGACAGTTGAGAACCAACTACCGGGACCTTGGGAGCTAGGCCACTACATGTTGTCTTTCTTTTTCAGGAGAAATAGAGTAGAAATATTCTATTTTAACGTTGTTTATGTCATTTTCACCATCAACAAGTAGAACCAAGATATCCAAGCTAAAAATATATAGCTACCATCAAACCATCAAGAACCAATCCTACACTGCCAAATCATCATTGTCAAAAGCTCCAACTGAAAAGTGTAACTAATGAAATGCAACCAAGCTTTCATAACATAAAGATAAAAACACATGCTAAAAGTCCTATCAACCAACTAATCAAGTAATCTAACCATCCATTCTCTCATCTCAAAGCAGCATACCAATACACAAATGACTATGCAGACAAGGCCAACTAACAAACTTTGCATTAATAATGAACAATCTCATGGATATAGACAACCTACACTAAGTTATCCCGCTGCAACCAATGAGCTACACATACCCAAGGATTACATAACTTTGATATCCCAACATTGAAAGATGCAAACTCATAATCACATTAGTAACTTGTAAACTAAGATATAAAAGAAGATAATCTTGTAGACATCAAGATTCAAACACCAAATCAACCACATATTTTATTTTCCAAACATTTCCACAAATGAGTAACCATAGTCAAGGAACCATACAAGCATCAAGGAGATAAGAATAACCTCCTAATACCAAACCATATCACCACCAACACAACCACATACATGATCATGTCATGCAAATGCTCAAATATACCTACATATCTAGGACACCATAATCATAGCCAACGATGTACCTACACTCAACTATCATCCATACAAGACTCCAAGTCTCCACTCGTGGCAACCCATCTCCTCAAAACTGAAGACAACTTGTGTACCTGCCACCATCAAATTCCAACTCTGAAAAACACCCTAGAAACCTATACAAGGAAGCACCAAACTGATAATCAACTATATCATCATAAATATCATATAAAAAATTACACCTTCAAGATTTTTCCTCTTGACTCGTTTGGATGCTCACACAATCACACCCTAAATCTCAAACCCCTACAAGTGATAAAACAAGTACAAACATCATCCTACACCAAAAACCGATAATATAACTGATCCTCTATGTAGTACTCTATACATACTCTCCAACGGGTATTCAAAATCTAAAAACTAATTTCATATACAAAATTTATGCTCAAAATTATGAAATTGAGAACATCTGAGTTCCAAGCTCCAAAAATAGATAAAAAAGAAAAATCATGGAACAAAACCTATACCATTACATAGTACTTAGAACCACCTTTCCAACGAGTATAATAAGTTGAAAATCTAACATCTTGGGTGAAAGTTGTGTCCATTTAAATACAACTCCTCTAATTAGGCTTATGCAAAGACTGATGGTGGCCCCCAGGCGGAGCCACCGACAGCCCACTGACGACAGATTCCAAATAAATTTTAAATTTGTTTAAATTTTTTAATTTTAAAAAACTCTCTACCCCATCTGTACCCGATGGCTTTATAAAATCGGTTTAAATTTTTTAATTTTAAAAATCAATGAATTTTAAAAGCTTTTTTGAAAAATGACAAATTAAAAATTATTTTGCTCCTAAGGGCTAGGTTAGCTCTGGTCAGTTCCCCATGGGACTGGTGCCAAGGAGTCAAGGAATTAAGCCTATCGGCCTCGACCTTTGGCCTAAAGGCCGACCATTGATTGATAGAGGTTCGATAGGCATACCTATTGGTACCCTACCATTGTTAGTGGGTGCGGGCGGGGTGTTTGTGAACCACTCCCCCCACCCCTTGTATTTTTTTTTTAATTTTTCAAAAATAAATAAATAAACCTTTTTAATATTTACAAGATTTTTAGTTTTAAAACTACAAATTTATTTATTATTATTATTCAATATTTTATTTTTTTTGCAAATTTCATGGTTGAATAGGGATTATGGCTAAAAAAAATCGTATTTTTTTCAAGTGGCCAAAACAGGGAAAATTTTATATCAATTTCCATTTCTCAACCATCCTATATCCAATGGTGAGGTTTGTTTTGTCTCAATAAGTCATCCAAAAAATTTCCTCTACAAAACCATCATATGAAAGCACAATCCAAGAAAACCCTTTTGACCTAAATTTTGCATGCCTTAGATCTACAATAAACCCAACAAACATTGACAACTTAAAATTCTAAATCAGCATAATGACCCCTACAACACATGTTCCATACCTTGTAATACCTTAGATCTTTCCTGCATAGCCATGGATTCAAATTTTCACCAAATGAACTCAAACAAGGGTTATAACAACAACTTGGAAGCTCACACCTCCCACAAACATTATAGCTCTGATACCACTTGTGAGGACATAATGCATCAATACCCACAATCTTAATCCATTTCCTACATAACCCCTTGAGAGATAAACATGCATACAAGTAACCATACTACATATATCAAATATACAAGCCACAATATAACACAAGATATACCCTAGGAAAACCCTCGAGAGGGGAAAACCTAGCCTCCAAAAGCATCCATACTCTATCTATTATTCAACAATAAAAAATACATACATTTACAAGAGCTATCATGAATAATTTTGAAGCATCAAGCCTCTCTAATGCATCCTCCATATGTCCAAGCATGAATCCGCACATCCCATGGCATGATTCACATATGCAATCTTTAGAAAGACTCAATAATGACAACCAACTCACCCAACCAACCTTAACCACTAAACACATGCTTGCTTTTATAGATACAAGCACACACAAATACAACCAAGTGGTAAGATAAAACCATGTACCAAAAAACCATATGAATACAAAACCACTGGACCCTCATTTGGTATTGGGTGCTAAGTTTTCACTTAAATAAATATTTTCCCAATATTAAATTATTATCTCATGTCTCTCACACATTAAATAATAATCCAATGTTACAACACAACATAAAAGTGGTCCCCAAATAATTACCTAGTGTGATTAACCACACCTTCTAGGTGAAAAACAACTAAATGATTATTTAATTACGATATATAATATATTATTTTATGCAATGGTATACAACACCATATCCCAACAAAAATTTGATCTAGGAGTATGATTGATTAACCATTTGAGCAATTGGAAAGATTGTGAAGTGTTATTGAAGCTTTAACCCAATTTTCCATTTTTGACCACTTTTGGAGCCATTAATGGCCTCTAAGTGCCCCAAAAATAAAAAATATTTTATCTTCAAATCTAGATATGATCTTAGGTCAAAAATTTATTGACATGTTTATTTTGTAATTTTGTAACTTTAAGGGAAATTCGGATCTATTTGTGCTCAAATATAAACTTACTATATATATTAATATTTTGAAATTTTAAGGTTGAGACACATTTTACCCAACATTCTCCCACTTGTCAAATAACTTGCAAGAGAAAAGGGAATATCAACACCATGATTTAATTGCTAGGGTCTGAGAAGCCTATAGACTCCGAACACCGTCTGAACTTCTTTATGTTCACATGCTTAGTTAAATAATTTTCAACATTCATCAAAGTATCCACCTCAACTAGTTTCACCCTACAATCCTCAAACATTTCTTTGGAGATTTTTTATTGTACATCAATGTGTTTGGTCTTGGCATAAAATTTCAAGTTCTTGGCTAGGTTGATTGCACTCTGATGTCACAATACATCGTCACTACACCTAGATCTATTTCAATATATGAACACAATCTCTTGAGCCAAATAGATTTTTTACAAGTGTGAGTAGCTCCCATTCAATCAGCTTCAA
Organism: Sequoiadendron giganteum; assembly: GCA_007115665.2. Classification (NCBI taxonomy): domain Eukaryota; kingdom Viridiplantae; phylum Streptophyta; class Pinopsida; order Cupressales; family Cupressaceae; genus Sequoiadendron; species Sequoiadendron giganteum. The sequence goes on from CM021102.1 coordinate 477,115,100, forward strand.
TAATGGATAAAGCAACCATAACCTATTTATTACCCATTCATTTGTTTGCACCACTAAATAAAGTTAAATAGATAATAAATGATGGATTGTCTTCAATCAACATTACCTTCCTAGTCTAAATCCACATAACCATGAATATCAAGGGAATTCATGTCTCTTATCAAAATACCATGACAACACAAGGAATACCCTAAGGTACCCCAAAAATATTTTAAAACTCTTTTAATTTCATCCCAATGAACTCTTCCAGGATTAGAAATATATCTAGAAATAACTATCACTGCTTGGGAAATGTCTAGTCTAGTATAGACCATATCATACATCAAACTTCTAATTGCACTTTGGTAAGACACTCTACTCATGTCTTCCATCTCTGATGGGGATGTTGAACAATGTGATTTCATTCCAAGTGTAATAAGAACACATAATGGTTTACAATCATACATGTTAAACCTCTATAAAATTAAATTGATACACTTACTCTGACCAAGAAATAGTTTTTTGCTCACTCTATCTCTTCTAATTTTCATCCCAAGAATGTGTTTAGCTTTATCAAGACCTTTCATACAAATTTAGCTACAAGTTGATACTTTAGTTTTGAAATCATAAATTTGTTTTGATAATAAATAACATATCATCAACATATAATACAATAAATAGGAAACAATCACCATCAAATTTATAATAAACATGATCTGATTTAGAAATTTCAAATAAAAAATCAACACATATATATCAAAATTTTGGTACATCTTAGGACTTTGTTTGAGGCCATACAAAAATAAATAAATTTACAAATAAAATTACTTTTGTCTTTCACCACATAGTGCTCTGTGTTAGGATTAAGGTGACATCAACCTTGTAAATCCTATGTCATGGTTCTAATATCCTTGGAATGTGGCTTTAGGAAATTGGAGTGTATTGAAAAAATATTTTGTAATATTAATTTTTACCATTGTTTGTAATACAAGGGGTGATGGGTCCACTAGTAGTGGTAAAGGTGATTTGTGGACATAAATACTTAATATTTTTTTCTCACATGTGGACATCTAGAATGGGATATTAAAAGATAAGGAAAGGATAAATGAGCGAATTTTAGGATTCTCCAAGTGCGATAATGAAATGAGGCAATAGGTGTCTCTTGGTTTTAATTATTTATTGCATTTAATGTAGCACTTATCTTCCATATTTGAGTGCTCAAGTTGGAGGGAAAGTATTGGAGCCAAAGTTGATGTCATTTCATATTATGAGGATCTATTCCAAGGGTTGGGGACATTGGAATAAAGGGTCATCTTTGGGAGCCTTTTTGGGGGCTTAAGATATCTTCACAAGTCTGTAAATTCAGCCTCTTGAATGTAGAAAACATGAGCAATAGTTGAATGTAGAGTTTCATTGTAGGTACAAAGGAAAAGTTAAGGCATAAATAGATTTATCATAGGTGAATAGGTGCTGCCATATTGGAGGCAAAGAGGATAATTAGAAGTTATTGCATTGTAATCTCATTTATTTGAAGATAATGCACACTTGACCTCTCTTCTTGGTGGAGGTTTTCCCCACAATTGTTTCTCTGTGTAAATCCTATGTTATGTGATGATAATATGTATTGTTTATTTGTGTCTCATTGTTGCTATTTTATGGTGACTTTATTCTTTATATATTTTTGTCATAAGTTCTCATAAGAAGGTGTTAATAAGCATGTTTATTAGCTAATTTTTGACATCATAAAGAAGATGGATCTAATCATGGCAATTCCATATTAAGCCAAATTAATTTGTAGATTTTCATGTTTTTGTAGTCCAAGTCTTGTATCTCATCCATTGAAGTAATATTTGGATAGAGATTGAATTTCCTAACAATTGGTATAAAAACCTATTTATTTATCATCATTTGGAGCTATAGCTTAAGGTGAATTTGGTTTTGGGTATTCCTTCATTTTTTATTTCTTATCTTGGCAAGCTTGTGGGAATTTGTTAGAAGGATTTTGATGTTGTTGGAAGGATTGTGGGGCTACAATGAAGGTTCTATGAGTTTTTTTTTTTTTTGCATATTTTTGAGATTGGAAGCCATGGATATTGTCAATGTGATCTATGTTGGGCATGGGAAGTTCATGATTATGGATCTTTATGGAGCTGGCTATGTTTTGGTAACTTAGAGATCTTGTTTGAAAATATGTGTGTATCCTCTTGTTTGGTGGTTTTGTTCCTTTACTTGTGGTCACGCACAATTAGAATGTGTTCATGTTGGTTGGGTAGAGACATCCTAGTCACATAGAGAAACATTCTCAATTTGGACTACATAATGGAGTGCTTATGTTGGCTTCATTATTTTAGCCCTTGGTTACATGAAAGAACTAAAAGTAAAGCCACTAAACTCTTTGTGAGTTTTTGATTTGATATGTATCATATTTATAATCTTCTAGACAACTTGGTTTTCTGATTGAGTTGTAGTTTACTCTTGATCTCAGTTGTGGGTTTGTAGATCTATGCTTACTCCATTATTTAGATAACATGTTTGATGTGAATGTCTTTTACATGGATTTCATATTTTTAGAGATGGTTTTGCATGTTTTCCATGTTAACTACAATATGTGATATATAGATCTATGATGAAGACATATTCAAGGTGTTTTAGAAGAAGATAGTTACAAGTGTGTATGGTTTCATGGAGGGTTCTTATTGATCTATAGTTATTCCTATGCAGGTTTTCTTAAAAAATCAGATCTAGCATTGATTATGGTGTTTGAGTATTGGAAATACACATGCTATAATTGAATATCTTTGTTTAACATGATACTAATGTGGGGTTGAATCTATTTTTTAGTTAATATTGTGGTTTTTATTATGCATTTCTCCTTTGAGATTTTGAATATATGTAGATCTTGTAAAATTATTTGATGTGGATTCTATTTGGTAGGACATATTCTTGGTCATCATTATTACATTGGTATTCTTGTTGCAGTGAGAGATTGTTATTGGGAGTACCTAATATATTTGTTCATTTTAATCTATACCAGTTGTTTATGGTGCATGAGAAGCTTTGTTTACTTTTAAATAGAGTTTTGGAAATAATATTGATCATGAGCCATTTATAGCTTGATATTACTTTCAGTGGGAGATTTATGTAGTTACATAATGTGTTATATCTTCTTTGTTTCAATATTTTGGTTCTGAGTTGTTATAGTGTGTAGTGAGCCATGATAATATTTGATTAGAAGATGGATTGTGTTTTGAAATAGTTGTTGGTGTCATGAGGTTTCTTGGATTATTCCTTTAGATAGCAATGAAAGTTTAATGACATTTTTGGTTCTATTGAAAAATATATGGATTTTGTATCTTCTTAGTTTGGAGATTGTGGTTGTACTTTACCTTTTGGGAGATCATGGTGTTGAGTTATTTGATTGTGTTGGGGACATGTAGGATCTTCAATTAGGATATGGTTATCACAATTCCTAAAGAGATTAATTACACCTTTAGTGGGAGCTTTAACACTGATGATTCATCATCATTTGATGATGGATTATTATTTTAATATGACCTCTTAAGAGTGGATGTTAGATCATGATGTCATGATATGTTCTTGATTCTATAGTTGTAATTTTTAAAATGGTCTTATTTGTTCTCTTTTGTTTTGAGTATTAATCATTTTCTTGGAGCTTCATTATTTTGCAGGGTTCCATTTGAAGCTGCCATGAATTGATTGGTGGATTCTCATAGAAACTAGAGAAAATTGGATGAGGATAATAGATATCTTATCTATGATTCATATGTTGATATGGTTACTCTTTGATGAGGATTTCAAAAGAAAGACCAAGGAGCCTACACCTGGTTATGGATGCAAATCCATTATGGACCTAAAGAGAAGATTGTCATTTCTTGGTGTTGTGTATATAGGACAACCTTGTATCTGAATCTTGGTCTACTTGGCAAGTGAATGATTTGAGAGGTATTATCCACTTGAATATTAGATGTATTTTTTATTTTGTATCTTGTCTTCTCATATGAGTTAGTCCTAAATATAAATATTATGAAGGCTTGTTAAGAAGAATATGCATGGTTTATAGATTTTTGTTGTTCTCCTTGCTTTGGTCTTGAGCTATGGATCTAGTTTTGAGGACTTATTTGGAGAGATACAAGAAATAATTTGTGGCTTTGGGAATATTACCTTTGTTGGGGGAATTATTGGTGGGTTCGATCTACCTTCAGTATGGGAGGTTTACATATCTTTCCATCATGTATTCATTTTATTTGAATGTTATATGTTGATATAATTTTAGTATGGGAATGGTGAAGGAGATCTTACTTCACACAACTTGGTACATGTTTTAGTGTGGAAAAATGATGCTTTTATTTTTAGGTTCTCTCTTTGGTCATGGTATTCTTCTTGTATGTTTGGTTTCACATAGTTGAGTGTGAAGAACTTGGGAGAGCTATGCAGACTATTCTAGTGAGAGAGGTATTGCAACGTATTTCTCTTCAGGATTTTCATATCATTATATGTTTCCTTGACACTATGCAATAGAGGAATTAGACACATATTATATGTGAATCACTATAAGTAGACTTGTATGCCTTGATATATTTTCAAAATTTCCATTACTCATGTAGTGGGAGTTCCCGAATATATGTTTTGATTATATTCTTTGATATCTAGTTTGTTGATTATTGATGTGATGATGAGTTTGCATTCTTAATTGGATCGAGATCTATGAGTTATGTAATTTTTAGGTTTGTACATCCTATTGGTTGTAGTGGGATGAATCAGATGTGGAATATCGATATCCATAATATTATTTCAATGTTTATGTAAAAAACTTTAGTTGGCCTCATCGTTGGTCATTTATGCATTGGAATGTTGCATTGAGATAGAAGGATGGATACACAAATTATTAATTGAATATTTTGGGTCGGTATGTTGATGATATGGAGTTTTATTTATGATTTGTATACTCTAGTTTGAGGTATGGTTAGCTTGGATGAGTTGTAATTTTTTGTGGTTTCTATTCCACGTGGTATGAGTAAGGTAGTTTCTTAGAGCCTTTGTTATCATTTCAATTTGATTCTTGTGTTCATATAAATATTGATGCAGGTTTTTAGTGACAGTTGATATGTTTCACCTTGGTGTGTTTCTTTTTTTCTTCTATAGGTGGCATGTTGGAGGATGTGAAATATTTTTTGCTTGATAGTGGTTATCATGGTTTCTTTTATAGGTATCTTGTTGGAGCATGAGAGCATGGTGAAGATTCAAATGGTACATGTTTGGATAAGGTATTTTTTCCTTATTTGTTATTTATATGGGTGTATTTACAATGTTGATATCAAGTGGGAGAATTATCGTATTAAGGTGTCATCCACCTTGTAAATCCTATTTCATGGTTCCAAAGTCCATGAAAAGTGTCTCTAGGCACTTAGGGGGTATTGGTAAAATATTTTGTAATATTAATTCACCATATTTTTAATATAAAAGGTGATGGGACCACTAGAAGTAGTAAGGGTGAGTTATGGACATAAATATTTAATATTATTTTCCCAAAATATGGATGCCTAGAATGGGATAATAAAAGATAAGGCAAGTATAAATGAGTGATTTTTTGGATTCTCCAAGTGGGATCATGGAAAGAGGCAACATGTGTCTCTTGGTATCCCATTATTTATTGCATTTAATGTAATTTTTATCTTCTATGTTTGAGCACTCAATTTGGAGAGAAAATATTGGATCCAAAAATAGTGTCCTTTCACATTCTAATGAGGTATTCCAAGGTTTGGAGATGTTTTGAAGAAGGGTAATATTTGGGAGCCTTGTTTAGGGTTTAAGATGTCTTCAAAAATATATAAATTTAGCCTCTTAGATGTAGAAAACATGAGAAAAAAATGATTGTAGAGTTTCATTATAGGCACAAGGACAAGCTAAGGCATAAAGAGGTTGTTCACATATGCATAGGTGCTATCATGTTGGAGGTAAAGAGGATAATGGAAGTAGTTGTATTATAATCTCATTTATTTGAAGATAATGCATAATTTCTCTCTCTTCTTGGTGGAGTTATTTCCTACAAGGATTTCTCCACATAAATCCTATGCCATGTGATGATCTTGTGTTATTGATTTATGCCCTCATTGCTGCTATCTTATGGTGATGTTATTTTTGATTTATTATTGTTATAACTTCACATAGTATGGTGTTAATAAGCATGTTATTTTGATTAATTTTTGGAATCATAAAGAAGATGGATCTAATAGTGGTAATTTCATATTAAAGAAACTTGATTTTCAAATTTTTATATAAGTTTCAGATTTTCATGTTGATGTAGTCAAAGCCTTGTATCTCATCCATTGAAGTCATATTTGGATAGAGACTAAATTTTCCAACAACTAGTATTGAACCTATTTATTTCTTAAAACTTTGGCTATGCCATATAAATATCCTCCTCCAAATCACCATGAAGGAATGTAACTTTCAAATCCATTTTCTCAACCTATAGATCTAAGGGATGTATTTTTGCAATAGGAGAAAATATTTCACCGTAATCAACACCCTCAACTTGAGAGCACCCTTTTCTAATCAATCATGTCTTGTAATTTTCAATACCTCTATTTGAACCAATATTTTTATTGAACAACCATTTACAACAAATATATTTTCATCCTTCAAGAAATGGTACTAGATCCCATGTATCATTCTTTTTCAAAACTGTAATTTCTTCGTCCATATAAATTTTCTATGATTCTGTATCATTCATACCTAACACATCTTCTATAGATTTGGGTTCATCTATGTTAGCATTCAAATAAAAAAATACATCTCCAATCATTAGGCGAATACCTTTTAGATGGTTTTTATGACTTGTAGACCTTTGAACAAGATGAGTTGGATGTTCTTCCTCCTCTTATGAAGATTCAAAGCTAGACGAGTTCTCCTCAACTTCATCTCAATATAAGAGCCTCAATTCAAATTTATTATGTGTAGAAGGAAGTGGAATCACATATTTCTATTCACTTTGTTCTAGAAATAATATAATATAAGAATACTTAGTTTCTCAAAAAATAACACTTTTATCATACATTACCTTGTATGTAACAAGATCCCAAAGCTTGCATACAACATAATTGTATTCAATGAAAATACATTTCACAACCTTTTTCTATACTTTATTCACTTATCCTTTGGTACACGTGCATATGCCTCACAATAAAAAACCCTAAGATTTCTTAGAGAGGGATTGTGACCCGACCATGCCTTGATAGTTATTTATCAACATGAGTTGATGTAGGAGACCTATCAATCAAGTAACAAGTAGTGAAAATAGCTTCAACCCAAATTATTTTTCTATACTTTGACCACTAAGCATACTCCTAGCCTTCTCCATCAGTGTCCTATTCATTCTTTCTACAACTCTTATGTTGTGGAGAATATGGAGTTTTATTTTTTCTCTAAATGACACATTATCAATAGAATCTATCAAAATCATTAGAGAAAAATTTACCACCATTATCAATCCTGAAAAAAATTATTTTCTTTCCAATTTTCAACTTAAGAATTTCTTTAAATTTGTTAAATCATCCACAAAATTCATATTTACTCTTTAGAAAATATACCATGTCCTTTTGTGTAATCATTATAAATGAAACATACTATGAGAATTTTCCAATGGAAGGAATGTCTACAAGACCAAACACATTAGAATGAATTAAAAAAAATACACCACAAGATTTATGAGAATGAAGTAAAACCGAACACAATTTTACTCACCATAATGTAATTCTCAAAGAAATCAAATTCAAGATCACAATTAATTAATAGGCTTATATAAGGTTTTTCATTTTTTAAAGTCCTCTTACCCTTTTCCTCCAGTATGACCAAGTATCTAGTGTCATAACATAGTCTTTTCTATGGGTAATTTTGATTCAGAAGAAATAGCACCCTTGGGCACCCATAATCTATGACCATCCATTGATTATGAAATCCTCACCATTTCCAATGAAGTATCCATGGACTTGATTTTCACATAAGTATTATTGAACTCAATGGTGTATGCATCAATATAATGCAATATATAATCTTGACACCTCTAAAAATCACCATAGAACCTCTAACCATCTTGCATCTTGCATAAAAAAGACTACTTGCACACTCACATCTATTAGTTTGTACATAGACAATAAATTTCAAGTGTTAATCCAAGGATATGAAACACACCATCAATCCTTTATATTTTACCATCAAGAAACCTAATTCTCATTTTATCATGGCCAAAAATATTTAAATAAGAATCATCACCCAATTACACCTTACCTCCATCAAATTATTCATATTAGAAAAACAATCTCTATTATAGGTTATATGGAAAGATGCATCTCAATTAGTTAACCATGCATCATTACCTACACGAGTGGAAAAAGATATAATTAATGCATAACCATCTTCCTTATAAAACTTAGAACCAGAATGAAGTTTCTTCTTTTTCTTCTTTTCTCTCCTTATGGAAGTGTCCAAGATTACCACAATTCTAGAAAATAGATTTGGACTTGGATTTGTTACACTTCTCATTCTTCTTTCATTTTTCCTTAGTTCTTTTACAAAAATTTAGGGCCTCCTTGGCATTGATGGATACCTTCCTCATCTTCTCTTTAGAAAGAAAAAAAGCCACAACATCTTCAACTTTCAATAAAACATAAGAACTTCAAATAGCTATAATGAGAGAGTCCCATGAATTAGGGAAAGAACAAATAAATTTCTAATATCTCTCTAATAGACACACAAATACTAAGAAGGGGAGATATATCAACATTTAATACTTTTTACTTTAAATTGGCTCATTTATAAAAATATGAAAATATAATAAATGGTAATGAAATTAATGGACACATCCACATAGGAGAACACTAGATTGATGTGGAAGACCAAAAGGGAAAAACTACAATGAATTTTTTTTCTTGGAACTACTACCTAAATCAAGCCTCACAAAATAATTTAAAATTCCAAGCCATAAGAATTGCAACCCTAAAGGGAGACACCATTCCCCTTCAATTATAATTTGCAGGAACCAACCTACAGGAGACACCAATCCCCTTAGACTAATCTACAACAAAATCACTAAGAACTAACTCAAATTAAGAGGCTCCAACCTCACATTACAAACATAATATAGATCTACTTTCACACGGCCTGCTATGTATTTGCAAGTGAAGACATCCTATGATGATATCTCAATTTCTCTCAACACACTTGAATTATCTCTTCAAATCCCATAATATTTAATCACACATTTTTCATACTCATAACTTCTATATTTTCATGAATTGATCAACAATATATATCCATTCCATCATATTAGTAATATCTCATGTCATCCTATAACCTTTTAAAATCATCTAAATTACCCATGTTGGCCAAGGATAAACCTTAATTCAAAATGATATGAAATGTGTAGTCGGCTTGACCTCAAATTAAATGTATTATCATAGGTGTAAGATGGCATCATGTGCTTCCTGCAATGTGTTGAAATGCACAAGACAACTGAGAGGGGGGGTGAATCAATTGTATCAAACCACTTTACTTCTAACCTTAATCAATTCAACTTTAACCCAGTTTGTTATTAAGTGTAAATGTGAAATGCAAATAACAGAAAGAAAACACTAGAGACACAAGATTTACATGGAAAACCCAATGAGGGAAAACCACGGTGAGGATTATCTCACAATATAGTAATAATGCAATATCAAATACAAAGGCTCACTGCCAACAAAGGAATCACTATCTAAAAGGAGGCTCACTGCCTACAAACAAATTAAAGATAAATAAAGATCCACCACAAAGTTTCCACACATTCACATCTTGATCAGAAGATTATAGACACCATCAACTCACTACTTTTAGGAATCTAACACATTAGAGTACTATTGCCTCAATTCACTCTTGCACACTCTTCTTTTCTCACTTGTTCACACACTTCACTTGATTCCTTTATAAATGGATGGATGGATATCAAATTCACAACTTGACTTGCTTTTATACCATCTTCAACCCTAGAAACATTCTCCAAGGTCAGCTATACAATTTCAATTTATGAATTTAAATTAGGTCAGCTACTCAACATTCCCATGGTGGATAAGAATAAGAGAAGACCAATTGAATATTTAATTAGGACCCAAGAAACATCTTAGATCAGTCACACACTTCATTAATTTTATGAAAAAACTTAATGTAGCGTGTAGACACCAGGTCGACCAAACCTAATAAAAATACCAATGATATTTGAAGTACGTGAATCTCTAGCAAGATGATCACACATGGATCACTCAACACACTTCATTAGACTATCTACCATCTCCAAGAACACTTCAGGTACATCTGCAACAACTACAACAAAATTCATTTAAAAAATACTCTTCAACAGTCCAACCAAACCAACTAGTAACACATAGGAACTCTGGAGCAGGTCTTCCGGAGCACCAAATCACAAGAACGTTTGTCAGAACAAAAAAACCATAAAAAAGAATAATTTCTCAGATCCATAAAATTTGAAACCAAAAACTAGAAGACTGTGGAGCCAATACATTTCTCCCAGTCCACAAACAAATAGTTCTACCAAACCAGTTCACATACCGGTGAACATATCTTTCACTCTCCATTGAATTGGAAGCTAAAAATCGGGATATATTATCCATTGAAGCTCATGAACATAACCAAAAATCTGCACAGGCATAGGATCAACATAGAAGAAATGTATAGAAAAATACCAAAGCACACTCAAAACACACACTTCAATACTATCTTCATTATTTCTCAAATTTTCTCAAAAGCACTTGGAAAAAACACAACTACAACTTCATAAATATAGCTCCATGTACTCTAAGAAATTATACAATATCTCAACTATATAAGTACCATCTACAATCAACCTGAACTATCTTGACATCAATGAAAAAATTAATGACAACACCACCAAACACATCCATACTTGAAACAATCTCCCCCTTTATCATTGATGGCAACACATGATGTGAACAACCATCAAATACAAGATAGCATATACAACCTTTAGAGATGAAAACCTGCAGAAGCATAAAATTTTCACATGATTCTCTCCCCCCTTTGAAATCAATGGAAAAGCTAATTTTGCATAAAAACTCTTGCCATATAAAGATCTCTTCGGTCCCCCTTAGGAGTGCATCCACATCACATACTAAAACAATGCAATTCTCTACTCCTCTTAAGGAGTAGACCCTAATCACTAGTCTAGATCAAAGAGTTTATGAATCCACTTGACTAATGCACCTCCATGTGTATTTAGTTCAAAGAAGGAGGGGAATTAATTCCTAACTTCCCCTTGAGATACTTAAAGGTATCCATTGGAAGGGGCTTAGTGAATATGTCAAAAATTTGTTCCTTGGCAGGTACATATTCAAGTCTAACTTCATTGTGTAATAACTTCTCCCTCAAGAAGTGATACTTGATAGATATGTGATTTTTCCTAGAATGCATCAATGGATTCTTCAAAAAATTTATAGCACTTTTATTGTAAAAAAATATAGAGATAGGTTCATCACTCACCACACCTATGTCATTCAAGGTTTGCTTCATCCAATGTACCTGTGTATAGCAAGATGCTACTACAAAATACTCTGCTTTTGCAATGGATAAAGAAATTGAATCATGTTTCTTACTCAACCATGAAACTAATCTTCCTCCAAGGAAGAATGTATCGCCACTTGTACTCTTCCGTTCATCTACACAACCAACCCAATCTGCATCAGTTTAGGCATTTAATGTGAAATCATTATCCTCTGGATACCATAGCCCAAAATATGGATTTCCCTTAAGATATATGAATATCCTCTTCACAGCTATAACATGTTCTTCCTTAGGCTCCACTTGAAACCAACTAAACATACCACATGCATGATATCTGGTCTAGTAGTAGTAAGATACAATATTCCACCAGTCAAAGATTGTTACATGCTCTGATCAACTTTAGAAGATTCATCATCCTTACTCATCTTACATCCGGTTACCATAGGGGTACAAACCAGTTTGGAGTCATCCATTCTAAACTTCTTCAATAATTCCTTAACATACTTAGATTGTGAAATGAATATCCCTTTGTTAGATTGATTTACTTGAAGTCCAAGGAAGAAATTCAACTCACCAATCATTAAAATTTCAAATTATTTTTGTATCTCTTCTACAAATTTCTTACACATACCTTCATTTCCACCAAAGATAATGTCGTCAACATATACACATCTATCAACATTTTTTTTCTCAACTTTGAAGTAAATATTGTTGTTTGTAGACCCTTTGTTGAATCATTTCTTTGTCAAGTATCTATCCAACCATGCATACCAAGCTCTGGGAGCTTGTTTAATTCCATATAGTGCCTTCTTTAACTTGCAAACCATTTCCGGTTTGTCTGAAAATTGAAAACCTTTCGGTTGCTCCATATATAATTCTTCTTCTAGTAATCCATTTAGAAATGTAGAATTGACATCCATCTGATACACTTTGAAGTCTTTATGAGCTAAAAATGCCAAGAACATCTGAATAGCCTCCATTCTTGCTATAGGTGCAATTTTTATTTTGAAATCTATTCCTTTAACCTGTGAATATCCCTTACATACAAATCTTTCTTTATTCCTTACCACTTCACCATCTTCATTTAGCTTGTTTCTAAATACCCATTTTGAACCAATTACATTCTTATTTGAAGGTCTAGGGACTAGTTCCCATGTTTCATTCTTCTTTATCTACTATAGTTCTCCTTGATGGGACTTCAATTTTCTAGGAGAATAGAGCTGGGGTTTTAGGGTTCCAAAGTTACTCATGGTAACTTTGATTATCAACCTTCTAAAACCCTCTTGTTATGTTTCCATAGTGAGCTGCTGCCAGGGAGAATCAGTCACTTAAGTGAGGTTTTATCCCTCTTGGGTCGTGCTTTACTGGCCTCGTTTCACCTGATTCACCATCTTTTTGGCATGATGGCTTATGTTCTACATCGTCGGGAATTTCAATGCGGGCCCCACTTCAATGTTCTATTTAAAGTCTGATGAACCGTCCGATTACAGCAGTGGATCTTGGCCACTTCTCGTTGACCTCACAGGTTTTCCTATTGGCGTCACCAAAGTGGTGCAAGGATCGCGAGATGTCGCCATCTGGCGTGAACAGATGAGTGGGTTTTCTTCTCGAGGTGTTGGATATGACATGGGGCTGTATTTTCACTGGTGATGGCCATTAATAACAGGGTTAATTATGGTTTCTCGCACACCTCGCATGAGTAGAGTAAATATCCGAGAGGGTATTGCGAGGTCTATGAGGGCATGGCATGTGGATTCTCTTTTCCTGCAAATGGGACTATGTGGGTCCCACTGTGGTTTGGATCTACTATTTTTGAGGGTTTTGATTGGGTATGTTTTCTGAGGGTGTCGAGGTGGATTGCCATCCATGGACTTGATCTCTACCCTCCATTTTGTCACAATGTGGTTTGAATCGATAGTTCAATTTCAAGAAGGGGGTGTGTGAGTTGTCCACGTGGCATATATTGCTTGGTCGTTGCTCGTGTCATTAATGGTACGGGTTTTCCTTCTCCAGAGGATCTCCACCTGATTTCCTTCGATGTGTGAATAGTGCCTTTCTACTGGGAGTATTCATGGTTATCTTGGTCACTAATTGTTCGAATGCTTTAATTTCCTTCAAGTAATTATACCCTTCATACTGGGCTATTCTATAAATGCTGAATGAGTTGTATGCAATCAGCATTGCATCTTCTTGTATCTGTGTACAGGAAGGTTTATTCTCCTATGTGTTGCAAAGCTCTGTTTCTTTCATGGATAAATTAATTAAGCGTAGGACTGCAAGGCTAGGATCCCATGGGTTTCCAGTCATGATGGAGCCTATTACACCCACAATGCCTAGGGGTGCTACAAGAAATACTGGAAAGTGGCCTGCACACTATTCGTCCCTGGTGATCATTTTGGATTCTGATGAATTTGACACCGATTCAGACTATCAGTGTTATTTGGCCATTTTAACTGAACTCTTAGGAGTTGATGAGGAGGTTCTGGCAATTGAACCAATAACTACATTGGCACTGGGTCCAGTTGTTAGGGGTGGTGCTCGCAAGGCTGGTAAAGGAGAGGTGGTTCCGTCACTATCACAAGCGCGGACTTCAAGTGGTTGCCTATATCAGGGCCATGTGTTCTCTTGATGGTGAGTGATGGTGGGTTGGCTGGATGTGTTTTCTCCTACTTTTTTTATCTTGTGGATGTGGATGTGTGCGTGCTTTGCATGAATTTTGTTCTCCGGTTGGTTACTGTGTAACCGTTTTTTATTCCTTCGATTATGCACGATTTCATCTAATGATAAGGAATGTAAATTTGAATTTCACTTTGAGTTGAAATTCAATTTTGTATCGACAATGTAGCCTAATGCTTGTTGCTCTCCTATTATATAAAGGAGGTTTCACAACTCATTGTGGGGTCAGGAGTTTTGGGTCTGAAGCTTTGAGGTTTGTACAGGCAGTCTTACGATTGAAGTGTTATGAATATTTGTTCAGGAAATCATCCCGGGTGGGATTTGTATACAGTTAGTATGATATGCTTTTTTTAATTACTGATATTGAAAGAAATCTATAAAATTAAGATGGTTTACTCTCCTGTGTGTGTGCCATGGATTATGAATGGAGTTATCAAGGGTTCCTCCTTTTAGTTTCAACAATTAATTGAAAGTGTAGTTAGTTTTTCTTTCTTTAACTTAAGGAGTTAATCAAATGCTTGAAGAGTCAATTACATGTTCATGGTTGTATATGCTCAGGATTCTTGAAGAAGTACTATTTTAGTGTATTGAAATATCTCATGATAGTAATGCTATATGAAGATAAGTTCATAGTATCGGAATTTTATTTTGTATGACTCCGTTGCCCAATGGATGAGGCACTAAACAATGTTTGTAGCCTTTTTTTTTGGTTTAAGACTGTAATCTCTAAGCATGGTAATCCAAATACTGAACATAAACACTTGTTAAAACCTTGTCCTCCTTTGGGAGGTATTTCCTTGTAGTAAGTGGGTCAATTCCATTGCTCTTTGGCACTGGTAATCATTCTCTAGTCTGCCAATACCATGAAATGATGACTATCCCTCTGAGTGTGTAGGAATTGTGATCTGTATGTGGGAAGTGTTCTTACCAGTCATGAGGCATTCTTATGAACACATTTAGGTTTACCCACCTTGGTCCTACAGAGCCAAAAGTGTAGGAGAGTTCAGTCCTCAACTAACTCTCATAAGTTGGCCACTAGTGGTTGTAGTTATCCTTGATAGGGGTTGGCTACCTCTCAGAGATCTGCAATATCTATGTGGATTTTAAACACCAACATAATGGCGACTCTACTGGGGAGAAACTCAGTAAGTTTTGGTTGCTGACAGTGCTAATATAGAGTCATATTAAATGATATGTTGTTCTGAATGTACACAGTGAATGTTTTCAAACTAAGTGAAAGGAGGTAGTTCAAAATAATCCTGATAATTTTGTGGTCTATGGTGTCCTGTAAGCAACGGATTCAGGAGTTCTAGAGTTATTCATTGAAGGATGGTTTTATTTGGGGAGAACTTCTGAGAAATTTAAAGAAAAAGACAGAGAAAGAAGACAAAGGAACCATAGGGATAGGAGGTGCTTATCCAGAACTTGTTGTTCCAAGTAAAGATAAGTGATAAAATTCAGTGGTAATGGGTTATGACTGTGAGAGATATTATTGGTGGTATGGTGAGACTCTGTAATGGGTAATGAAACCCATAATTTGATAGAACCTAGAAAATAGGCTCTCAAAGTTTTTAAAATATTGTCCTTTGAAAGGAGGTGGCGACTCTGACTGAAGAACCAGTGAATAAATGAAGGAATAGTTCCAGATTTGTGCTATTTATAGTTTGGAAAAGAGGTTGATACATGTTGCAAACAACTACCAGGTATTTCACCAAAACTAAAATAGTTCACTACTTTTAATGATAATGGGTGTTTTGATTAAAGATAAAAATGGTTCCAAATTTATATGTCAAGCATATACAAGGGAACAAGGATTTGTTTTACCATACTTCAAGTAATACAATATGTAAAAGGATTTATGAAACACATTTGTATTGCATAAAATCTTGGAAAGTAAGGAATACTTTTGTCCGTCATTAACAAACTCCTGGTTGAGCTGATAAGTGATGTGCCTGATAAGTATATGCTATTGAATAGTCTGTCGTGTGTAAGGTCAAACAGAAATATGCCGGAATAACACATTGTATTAATCCCTTTTGGGAGTTTTTTAAATCAAAGGTATATGCCTTTTATGTTTAGTGCTATCAGAAATTACCCTAATTCAATTCCTAATAAAAATTTGGAAGTATTTACCTCAATATACAGGGCAAGTTGCAGAATTGGCTTCAAAACATTTACAACATTTTGTCGATGTAATGGGTGATTATGAAATTGATCATGAGGATGTTGTCATGAAATTTTTTGTGCAAACCTTAAAAGGTGATGCTAGGGACTAGTTTTCCTATTTGCTTGCTTTTTCTGTTAACTCATGGAATCAGTTGGTGATTGCTTTTATGGAACAATTTGGTGAAAGAGTGAATCCCAACACATTGCGAAAAGGATTTATGGGAATTCACATACAAGAGGAGGAGTTAGTCCCGCATTTTAATCTCAGGTTTTCAAGAACATTAAGGGAGATCCCTAAATAAATAAGACCAAATGAGGCTGAAAGCTTGATTGTGTATCTAGGTGCTTTCAACAAGAGGATGAGTTTTTTATTAAGGGATAAAGAACCTACTACTCTGCCTCAAGCATACCAGCTAGCTATGGAAATTGAAAATAATATGAAATATTCAATGATGAAGAGGTATCCGACTGCAGGTATTGGTTACCCTTGCCTAACCAATGCTAATATAATATCTAAGCCGATTATTCAAAGAATTGATGATAAAATTATTGCTAGAAGTGTTATAAGTCCAGAAATGCAGTTTGATGATAATGAGATCCAAGTTGAAACCTACTCTGATTTGAGTGAAGATGATCAGGTTTTTTGTGTATCAGAACTGTATGATATGAGAAGGCAAGAGAAGGAATCATCATATGAGTTTTTTTTGAGATTTTTGGAATTCTTAATACAAATTCCCATAGAGAAAAAGACCTAATGATTATGAATGCATTGATTTTTTTTGTGAACTATTTGAATCGGGACTGAGTTCCTTACTAGAGGAATTGAAACCTACTAATTTGGCTCAGGTGATTCAATGGATAGAGATTGAAGAGTCGGCTAGGAATGCATCTACATAAAATAAAGGTGGTGCTCATTCATTACAAGATGCTTGCATAAGTAATGACAAAATTGAGAGGCAAGATGATGTAGGATTGTATGAGACACCTATTGTGTTTCCTAATCTTAATTATGATTCTAATATTATTGAGATTCTGTTGCAAGCTAATGATTATGATTTTAGGGGTAATAATTGCAGTGCTGAGAATGCAGTAGAAATGTTATTTTTACCAGAGTTATGTGGGGATGAAGAGCCCCATGTTTGTTCCCAAGTAAAGAAAAAGTTGTCAGATGGTGTATATCTAGAGTGTACCTCAGATATATTAGCATTGGAACAGGGGAGTTATACAAATGTTGAACAATTTAAGGATATTAATACCTGTGATCAGAAGAATACAATCGGAAGCAGCCCGTATTGTGGTGAATACACTGGCCCTATGGTTTTCCCTAACTATCTATGTAAAGTGGAGATGGAGGTGTTACTGCCCTCTAGCATTGATGTAGTCAGTAAGGGGTTTTTAGATTGTGCAAAATTATTCACTTATAGATCAACATATTCAACAGATAGTGCTGAGTACAATAAAGCCAGTATGTATTGCTCTATCTTTTCTGATCAAAGTGAAGTTGATGTTTTTAAACTTGTCTTTGAGGGTTTTTATATTGAGATGAATGAAGAGGTACAAGAAAAGATGTGCCAGGAGAAAATTTCCTCGAGCTATGTATCATCTTGGATAGCTAATGGAAATAAGGGTACTTTGCATACTATTCTATATGACAAATTTCAGTTAAGTATGCAAACCAAGGATAATAGAATGGATGATGTTGCAGACCGGGTAAGTTATGAGAGTTTTCATTTCCTGGAACAGATGAGCCAACACCCTATAAAATATGACCAGGAGCAGGATAAGGTGAAATATTATCATGGTCATATATTGCTCTTAAATTGGTGGGGCAGAGCATTGATTAAATCAATACAGGGGTCGAGTGGGGATAGCCTCCATAACAGTCACAAAGGTATTGGTTATCCCATGCACTTCGAAACATCAAATGGTGAATGTTGCAAGTTATTTTTCTGTCAGGAAATGAGAACTTTTGTTTTTGATAGAGGTAAGCCTTGATTTCTCTTGTTTGGTGGCCTGGGGCTACCATGTTTGTATACATAGGTCCAGTTGACAGAACAAGGCAATATATCTGTTGAAAGGCTTGTGCAATTGAGTAATTTGGTCTGCGAAACTAGAGATTCTGGATTCTTGCTATGCCCACAGGGGGCATATGTCCCCAGTCGGAGCCACTGATGGACTTCAATTTTCTAGGAGAATTGAGCTGGGCTTTTAGGGTTCCAAAGTTATCATGGTAACTTTGATTATTGACCTTCTAAAACCCTCTTGTTATGTTTCAACGGTGACCTACTGCCGGGGAGAACCGGTCACTTAAGTGAGGTTTTATCCCTCTCAGGTCGTGCTTTACCGGCCCTATTTCACCTGATTTTCCATCTTTTTGGCATGATGGCTTATGTTCCACACCGTCGGGAATTTCAATGCGGGCCCCACTTCAATGTTCTATTTGAAGTCTGATGAATCGTCCGATCCCAGGAGTGGATCTTGGCCGCTTCTCGCCAACCTTGTAGGTTTTCCTACTGGTGTCACCAATGTGGTGTGAGGCTTGCGAGATGTCGCCATCTGGCATGAACGGATGAGTGGGTTTTCTTCCCGAGGTGTTGGATATGACGTGGGGCTGTCTTTTCACTGGTGATGGCCATTAATAACAGGGTTAATTATGGTTTCTCATACACCTCGCACGAGCAGAGTAAATATCTAGGAGGGTATTGCGAGGTCTGTGAGGGCATGGCACGTGGCTTCTATTTTCCTACAAATGGGACTATGTGGGTCCCACTATGGTTTAGATCTACTATTTTTGAGGGTTTTGATTGGGTATGTTTTCTAAGGGCATCGAGGTGGATTGCCAACATCCATGGACTTGATCTCCACCCTCTGTTTTCTCATAATGTGGTCTGAATTGAAAGTTCAATTCCAAGAAGTGGGTGTGTGAGTTGTCCGCATGGAATTTATTTCTTGGCCATTGCTCATGTCATTAATGGCATGGGTTTTCCTTCTCTAGAGGATCTCCACCTAATTTCCTCCGGCGTGCGAACAATGCCTTTCTACTGGGAGTATTCATGGTTATCTTGGTCACTAATTGTTCGAATGCTTGAATTGCCTTCAAGTAATTATACCCTTCATGCTAGGCTATTCTATAAATGTTGAATGAGTTGTATGCAATCAACATTGCATCTTCTTGTATCTGTGTACAGGAAGGTTTCTTCTCCTATGTGTTGCAGAGCTCTATTTCTTTCATGGATAAATCAATTAAGTGCAGGAGTGTGAGGTTGGGATCCCATGGGTTGCTAGTCATGATGGAACCTATTACACCCATAGTGCCTGGGGGTGCTACAAGAAATACTAGAAAGCAGCCAGTACACTATTCACCCCCAATGATCATTTCGGATTCTGATGAATCTGACACCGATTCGGACTATCGGTGTTATTTGGCCACTTTAACTGAACTCTTAAGAGTTGATGAGGAGGTTTTGGCAATTGTAGCAATAACTGCATTGGCACCAGGTCTAGTTGTTAGGGGTGGTGCTCGCAAGGCTGGTAAAGGAGAGGTGGTACCGTTGCTATCACAAGCGCGGACTCGAAGCAGTTTCCTATACCGGGGCCATGTGTTCTCTTGATTGTGAGTGGTGGCGGGTTGGTTGGACGTGTTTTCTCCTACTTTTTTCTCTTTTGGACGTGGACGTGCGCGTGCTTTGCATGAATTTTGTACTTTCCCATAGATGGGATCATCAATTTCAACTTCACTTATTTCTATTGGTCTATACATAGCTTCATCAACTTTCATATTAGCAATTTCAATTATTTTCCCTAGTCTTTTATTAAAGCATCTATATGCCTTGTTATTTGAAT
Organism: Sequoiadendron giganteum; assembly: GCA_007115665.2. NCBI lineage: Eukaryota > Viridiplantae > Streptophyta > Pinopsida > Cupressales > Cupressaceae > Sequoiadendron > Sequoiadendron giganteum. Next base: position 477,135,353 of record CM021102.1, read on the forward strand.
ATCCAAGAAAAATTCCTTCATCACATCTAGCATCAAAATTTATAATATTTTCATTATCTCTTTTAATGTAACATCTGCTTCCAAATACTTTAAAGTATTTAACAGTAGGATTCTTACCAGTCCATAACTCATAAGGAGTCTTAGTGTTGTTACCTCTGATTTGAACTCTGTTAAGAATTTAAATAGCAGTGTGGATTGCTTCTCTCCAATACACATCTAGAACATATGCTTCTTTCATCATAGTTCTAACAACCTGTTGAACAATCTGGTTCTTCCTTTCCACAACTATATTGTGCTGAGGGGTTCTAGGAGCAGAATAATGTCTCTTTATGCCATATTCTTCACATAATGCATTAAATTCACCAGAAGTAAATTCTCCACCTCTATCAAACCTTAAACATTTGATTTTCAAGTTTTCCTCATTTCTACTCTCGCCTTGAATACCTTGAATCTATCAAAAGCCTAAGATTTCTCTCTAAGAAAAGTAACCCATGTCATCCTAGAGTAATCATCAATCAAGAGCATAAAGTACCTATCACCATTAAGGCTTCCTATTCTTATAGGGCCACAAAGGTTTGTATGAATTAATTCCAACATTTTAGTAGATGATTGTTCCTTTCCTTTAAAACCGCTTCTTGTTTGTTTCCCCAACTGACAAATTCAACAAATTGAATTTGAAGGCTTTGTGATTCTAGGTAGATCTCTGACAAATTCCATAGAGTTTATCCTGATCATATTTTCAAAATTCACATGTCCCATCCTCCGGTGCCAAAGTCAACTTTCATTAATCTATGAAACAAAACACTAACCATCACCACCCTTAAGCTGATAGATATTTCCATGAGTTCTTCTTCTAGCTGCTACCCCAGTTCTGGATCCTTTTATGATCTCACAAGTGTTATCCTAGAACACAAGCTTAAAACCTTTTCTACACATTTATCCAACATGTAAGAGATTACTCCTTAAACCCTTAAAATAATAGACATCATCGGTACTATGTCTACCATCAAAACTAATTTTTCCTTTACCAACAATCTTAGCACCAGAGTCATCTCCAAACATAACAATTCCTCCATCATACGTATCAAGTTTAGGGAACTTACTTTTATCTCCAGTCATATGATTTGAACACCCACTATCAATTACCCAAAAATATTCATCTTGTCTAGCATGAAAAGCAGTCACTAGAGCAACTTTTGTCTCATCCTTCTTTCTCTCTGAAACATATTCCTTTATACATCTTCCATTGTTAGTAGATACAAATTTATTTTCTAAGGCTAGAAATAAACATTCATCTTTATCTTCCTCAAAGTTAGATTCATCATCAAAAATTCCTGTATCTTCTTTGATATAATATAATTTTTTGAACTTCCTATGCTTCTTGTCTTTGTGATTATTATTATTATCCTTGTTCTTCTTGTGTGTAGCTCTATTAGGACATCTTGATGCATAATGACCAATATTTCCATAGCTCAAACACTTAAATGGAAACTTGCCTTTGTATTTACGAGTACCTTTCTTCAATCTCCTTGTAAAGTTTTCTTTCAATTCTTCTGAATCATCATCATCCGAGTCATCTCCTATCTTAATTTCTTTAAAGGCTATTTCAATCTTTTCCTTATCTCTTGCAAATTTTCTCATTTCGAATGCAGTCAAGATACCAAATAGGTTCTCCTTAGAAAATGTCTTTGGATCATATGATTCTTCAATAGCAGAGACTTTGTCACTGTAATTCTCCGGTAGGGTCATCAAGATCTTCTCAATTATATCTTGATCTAACATGGTGACACCTTGATTCTTGATTTCAGTTTCTATAAGTTCAACTCTCTGATATAAGTTTTCCATATCTTCACCTTCTTCTATTCTTAGGTTCTCAAATTTTCATTTAGCAATTAGTTTCCTTGAAACCTTCACTCTATCATTTCCTTCATAAATGTCTTTCAATTTTTCCCATACTTCATGAGTAGTGCCTAGAGAAATAAATTTTTTCCTTTTAGTTTTAGATAGAGCACTAAAGATAGCATTACTTTCCTTTTCATTCTCCTCACAAACTGCAATCTCATTAGAAGAGGAAGGACCAATAGCTGATGCCACATAATTTTTCTCCACAACTTTCTAGGTATTGAAACCAAGTGAAACCAAATAATCTCTCATCTATTCTTTCCAGTAATTGTAATCAACTCCATAAAAAATAGGGATTTGCAACTTGGGTTCTATCTGATTTACCTCAAGTGGTTAAGATTTTCACCGAGGAACCAGAGCTCTAATACCAATTTTTTAAATGCACAAGACAAATAAGAGGGGGGGTGAATCAGTTGTAGCAAATCACTTCAATTCTAACCTTAATCAATTTGACTTTAACCCAGTCTATTATTAAGTGTAAACATGAAATGCAAATAACAAAAAGAAAACACCAGAAATGCCAGATTTACGTGGAAAACCCAATGAGGAAAAAACCATGATGAGGATTAGCTCACAATATAGTAATAATACAATACCTGATATAAAGGCTCACTGCCAGAGGGCTCACTACCCAAATACAAAGGCTCACTGCCAACAAAGGACTCATTTTCCAGAAGGAGGCTAATTTCCTACAGAAAAAGTAAAGATAAATAAAGATCCACCACAAAGGTTCCACACATTCATATCTTGATTAGAAGATTGTAGACACCATCAACTCACCGCTTTTAGGAATATAACACATTAAAGTACTATTTCCTCAACTCTCTCTTACACACTCTTCTTTTCACACTTGTTTGCACACTTCACTTGCTTCGTTTATTCTTGGATGGATGGATATCAAATTCACAACTTGATTTGATTTTATACCATCTTCAACCCTAGAAAAATTCTCCAAGGTCGGTTATACAATTTTAATTTACAAATTAAAATTAGGTTGGCTACTCAACATTCCCATGATGGATAAGAATGAGAGAGGACTAATTAAATATTTAATTAGGACCCAAACAAGATCTTGGATCAATCACACGCTTCCTTAATTTGATGCAAAAACTTAATGTAACATGTAGACACCAAGTTAGCCAAAGCTAATGAAAACACTATTGATCTTTGAAGTATGCACATCCCCAACAAGATGATCACATGTGGATCACTCAACATGCTTCACTAGAAAATCTACCATCTCCAAGAACACTTCAGGTACATCTGCAACAACTACAACAAACTTCATTTATAGAAAACTCTTCAATAGTCTAACCAAACAAACTAGCAACACACGAGAGCTCTAAAGAAGGTCTTCCAAAGCACCAAATCACAAGCACATTTGTTAGAACATAGAAACCATAAAAAATAAAATTCCTAGATCTGCAAAATTTGAAACCAAAAACCAGAAGACTGTGGAGCCAAAATATTTCTCCCAGTCCACAAACAAATAGTTTTGCCAAACCAGTTCACATACCAGTGAACATATCTTTCACTCTCCATCGAACAAGAAGCTAAAACCTAGGATATATTATTCATTGAAGCTCATGAACATAACTACAAATCCGCATAGGAATAGGATCAACATAGAAGAAATGCAGAGTACAAAACCAGAGCACACTCATAACACACAATTCAATATTGCCTTCATTATTTCACAAATTTTCTGAAAAGAACTTGGAGAAAACACAACTACAACTTCATAAATATAGATCCATGTACTCTAAGAATTTCTATAGTATCTCAACTATACAAGTACCATGTGCAATGAGCTTGAAATATGTTGACATCGATGACAACACCACCAAAAACATCCATACTTGAAAAAATATCCCCCTTTGTCATTGATGGCAACACATGATGTGACAAAACATCAAATACAACATAGAATTTATTTCTAGCTTAATCTCTTGGAGAATTTTTAGGAATTTCATAACCATAGACAAAAAATTGCAAAACATCAAACACTAATTCCATAAATTAGGCTTCCATCCTTATAATCTAGAAGGCATAATTAGATCCATCAAATAGTGGCGCCTTGTTTGAATAAAGATATTATTGCCCTATTGTGTGTGCCATCATAGATCTACCTCAAGTTGTTAAGTGTTACCAAGAGGCTTCTATGATACCAATTTTAAGATACACAAATACTAAGAGGGGAAAGAGGCGAATCATTATTTAATAATTTTATCTTTACATCACCACATTCATAAAAATATAAAAATATAATCAATGCTAATAAAATTAATGAATCCATACAAAAAAACACTATATTTACATCGAAACCTAGAAGGGAAAAACAACAGTGAGAAAAGATGCTTGGAACTATTACCCAAATCCAACCTCACAAAGTAATATAGAGATTAGAATAATTTTGAAAGAACCAACCCATATAAATTGAAACCCTAAAGGGAGACACCAATCCCCTACAATTCTAGTTTGTAGGAACCAATCTATAGGAGACAACAATCATCTCAGAATAAGTTACAACATAGTCACTAAGCACCAACTTAGATTAAGAGGCTCCAACCTCACATTACAAAAGGAATATAGATCTACTTTCACACAACCTACTATGCATTTATAGGTGAGCACATCTTATGATGACATCTCATGTTTTCTCAACACACTTGACTTCTCTCTTTAGATCCCACAATATTTACTCACACTCGCACACTCATACATGTTCTATATTTACATTGATTGGTCAATAATATATATATGTTCCATCATACTATAAATATTTCATGTTGGCCTAAAACCTTTTAACATCTTCCATAATTGGCCATGTCGACCAATGATAAACCTTAATTCAAAATGATATGAAACATGTAGTCATCTCAGCCCCAAATCAAATGTGTTACCATATGTGTAAGATGACATCATGCACTTCGTATAATGATCTTAATTGGTCCTATTTTACCTTTAAATGCTTACTCTAGTTGGTGCATGATTCCCTTCTCTGGGGAAAACACTAACATTATTCAGAGTTAATCAACAAACACAAACTTCACTCTGTCACTTATGACTTACTGCTCTTTAATTCAAATCATCTGAAACTGAAAACTAATATACTTCATGTTTAGTCTTACTTAACTTCCAAACTATAAGCCATCATTGTGAACAATGGTAGAATGTGGTACTAAAAAAAATGACAGTTTAGTATAGTGCATATTCTACTTTTGAGTAGAAAACCTCATATCACTACCATGAACACTCTCAAACTTCCACAAAAGTAGTAGACATACATAAGACACCAATTCCTACATTTGTAGAATTTCCATGTTTCAGTTTTTCAATAATGACAACATTAACATTTTTCAACATCCACAACAAACACAACTGATATACCATTTTCACATATTTTAATGACAATCACACCACTTTGACATTAGTATCAAAACTATGTTCAACACTCTCCTCCTCATCCATTTATGCATAAATTGATGTCAGTTGATCCACCAAAATATTGAATGCTTCTAGGTGATCTGCAATTTTTCCATCCTCTTCCATTCTTAAGGAATATAATTTATTTCTTAAGAATATTATTCACTAAATATTTGGCCTTATATATCTCACCAATTTTGTTTCATAGTTTCTTTGCAAAGGAATATTCATAGAAATTGACTAAACTAGAGTCTACCATGAACAATTTGATTAGACCCTTGGTTTTATGATCCACAACATCATATTGATCATACAAAGTAGCATTTTTAGGCCTTGAAAATTTATCATCAACAACATCCCACATATATCAATCAATTAACAAATCTCCATCTTTAGCTTCCACATCTCAAAATTTACTAAAAAAATTCTCTACCTCTATTCTCCTTTGTGTGCTTTCCTCTATTCTCCTTGATGATATTTCCATATAAAAATTATTGAAACAAGATCACAAATGATCTTGTACACAACCTCCCAATCAAAACTCGATTATTTCAAAAAATGAAACAAGCCACATCTAAAGTTCCAAGGTGATCAAGCTCCGATACGACTTGCAAGGAAGATAAGGTAGCAGAACAAATTCCTACACTAATTTTGGTAGGAAATTTATATAAAAATAAATTAGATATTTACAATTTAGATATGATAACTAAACATAAACACAATTCATACCACAACATAATGATTTACACATGGGGAAAACTCTTTCAATCTATAAAAACCCCATGCTCCAAAAGCTGCCTAATATATTATTCAAAAATCAACAAGATTACAATATGCTTGTAGAGAAAGAATTTTCACAATAGTATCACCAACCAAATATTGGAAGGAAGCTCAACATTTATAAAAATCCCATACAAAACCTCCATCTCAAGCATAGAATATCTGAGAGATACAATACATGCAACTGTTAAACAATATTTATGAAACCATGAGCTAAAACCACCCAAAAAGTGGTGCCCACCTTATTATAAATAAAATATGCCCTATGATGTGTTAAAAAACATACCAATATGTGTAAATCCCTCTTACAACCTTTTTCTATGTCCAACATATTTTTACATTTCCCAATTTGAGAGACCCAACTTTCGGAGGCCATAAATTTTGATCTAGTAGTTTGATTGATGAACTGTTTGAACTATTTGTTGATGCCAAAAATTGACAAAGAAACAAAATTTATGGGAAACTCAGTTAAAGGGGGGACCTATTGCGCTAAACTGAGCGACATTCATTTTTTTAAAGAAGTCGTCTTCTTCTATAATTTGGGGGGTGAAAAAGGATAGAAAGAAACAAATATAAAATAAATCTAATCTAAGGTGATGCACCAAAAAGTAGATATGGGCATGATAAACCTATCTTTAAGATATAATTTAAGGGTCGTTCAACAATCTGCTATATCTTAGAACAATAAAGATTAAAATGGAAATATGAACAATTTATTCAATGACATAAAATAACTTCCACATATCCACTAGAAACAAGAGTCGAAGACATGATCTTGATCAACTAGATTATATTAAAATTATAGAAGTCTAGGAACAAATTTATTAATATAATAAAGGCATAGTATACAAATTTATCAAATAGTCAAGAAGTATAAATGTCAAACAATGACACAATCTGTGAATCTCATACAATAATCTAAAAAAAATACAAGAGGCTTGGTATTTTTACAAATTTCTCTACCAATTCTGAACCCTTTCTTCTAGAGAAGAAGTAATATTTATATCTAAAAACTAACCACCTAGCGAGCTAGTAATAGAAAAATATTCCCCAATCATGAGCAATCATGCATACAACAATGATTTCCCCCGAATATTACAATGGAAAAATATTCGAGCCATGAATGTGGTCGCCTTCAAGCTAGATTCATTCCCTACGAATGATGGTAGTGGTTCCAACAGAATAGAGTGTAGACACATGTCACTCACTCCCAATGAAAATTTGGGAAATGTGGAAACAATGGTGAGGTTGTTGCTTGATTGGTAGAGACACATCGAAGCCCTTAGAAGATCCACGTGGCAATAGGTCGGGGCCATTGGTTCATTCCTTCTTCCTCGTGGTGAAAATATGTCTGGTGAGGACAGGTGGAGGTATCCCTTACAAATGGTATCGTCAGTGGGGGCTGCCAAGGAATGTATGTAGACGATGTTATATGTCATGCAGTCAGGGCCTGATAGGGTAGTGAAAGGAAGGATCCATGAAGTGTGTGAATTGATGACACGTGGAGGCATGGTAGGAGCCATTGTAAAAGCAAAAGAAGGAAACTCTATGAAGAGCGACTGGTGGGAACATGGTAGCGTTCTTACGAAGCTTTTGAAAAAGGAGTCTGGTGATGTTTTCAATAAATGAGGCACGAGACGGTGTTTAGCAAAAAATAAAAAATAACCCGAAGGGAGCTTGGGGAAATTTATCTTCACACTATTGGAAAGATCGTGAAGTTCTACATCAAGTAATAACTTTCTTCACCAACCACAACCACTTTAAGGCCCAAAATTTTCCTCTAAGTTCCTCGAATCAGACTTTCAAACTTTTGAAAATGAAAACTTAAATATATTTAAATCTAGACATGATCTTGGATCAAACAATTATTGACATGTTTATTTAGAAATTTCGTAGCTTTGGGTAAATTTTTGGATCCATACATGCTCAAATCTAAACTTGCTATAAATATTAACCTTTTTTAGTCACAAGGTTGAGACACATTTTTCTTAACATTTTCATTGGGGGTCTACAAATAATAGTGACCTAGCTCTATTATGCCATTAACCACTCCCACATTGGCATAAATGTAGAATGACTTGTGATAAAAAAGGCCAAGGTGCCATGGAAAGTTTGAACTTGAGAAAAACTCTAAGTCTCAAATATATTGATTAAGTGTTGATATTCCTACAATAGACCTAATATTCATAGGGCACCATCAAAATGGTTTTTGTATCATTGTTGATGTAGAAGAAGTCAAAACATAGGTGAAATATCTTAAATATTATAAAAGAGTAAATAATTATTTTTAATGTGTGGTTTGTTGGGCATAAAATTCAATGGTGTTGCATTCACTTGCTATCTACTCACCATATATCCATGGAAACTCTCCCAACTACCCTATGTATAATCTTTGACATGTTGTACATATCAAACATCCATTTTGGGTGGGAATTCACCTCCATCATTGATTTACATGGAGATATAGTGCCATGGGTTAGGGTTTAATGTTATGTTGTTGATAAAGAGGAATTTTTTATTATCTTTAAGGGGGTTAGTTATTTTTTTGATTCTAGATGCATGCATGGCTACCAAACCTTTCTAGGGTAAAAACTTTGCTAATCAAGATCATTTTGAGAAAGATTTGAGTTCATCATGGAAGCATATGATGTTTTATGTGGTATGTGTAAAAAATGTCTCCATGCGTGCTTTAAGGTCTTCATGAAACTCTAGTCAATTAGGGTTTCACTTACCACACTCACTAGTATGATTGTAATGTGAAATTGGTGAATACAATAATATTTCAAATATTAGAAGCCTTTTATGGGACTTTTACACATTTCAAATGAATGTTTGATGTGTTTTCATGGATGATTAAGTGTGTTATGTACATTTATGGCATTACTCTAGTATGCATGAATGCATATTATATTTGTTTTCCCAATATTTTATTTCAATTTGGTAACTTTGACTCTATACTCAATAAAATAGTCACTAGTCCAGAACCATATTGGCCATTTTCTCATCTCTAAAATAAATAAGAATTATTAATTAGTATTATAGGAATAAAAATATATTTATGTGCATCCATGATTGTTAGTATAACAAGGGATATGAAAACGTTAAGTAGTTCTTGAATTAAATTATTTCATATGGGTAATGCTTGCATAGTCATATCAACTATATAAAGGTTTCATACAACTAGTCTCACTTGACATAGTGACAATTTTAGGGTAAAGGAAATAATTTGGGCTTGGTTTAATTATTTTAGTTGCTCATAATTTTTTATTCAAATACTTGTTAAGGTACCACTTGGAACACCCTTTTTATTCTAGGATAAGCTAAAAACATGAGAGAGAAAACCCACTCTAGTATATTTGACTTATAAACCTGAATATTCTATAAATGAGAAAATCTTACCTTCATGATGACAACCCTAGCCTTGAAAGTTATAATTTCTTCTAGGAAATGCAGCATTAGTGTTGAGATCCCATAACATTCACTTTTCTATGATGTCCCCAAGGCCTTAAAATATACTCAAACCTTTCCAAACCCCTTTGGTGCTATTTCTAATTAGTCTTGATACATGACGTTGTATCACATACAACAACCCTTGTAGTCATAAATGTAGAGTAACAAAATTTCCATAGAATAAAAACATTAATTGTACAAATTATAAATTTATATATATTATTCATGTTCATGAACTAGCCTATTAGTCTTATGATTTCTATATTTAGACCCAATGTTCATGAAAAAATCATATTTTAATCACAAACGATACTATTGTTGCCTACAAAATTCTAAAATAACCCACCTTTAATTTCTACTTAATTCCACTTTAATCTTGATCAGTCATCTATATGCAAACACAAATAATCCTCATTAGATATAGTAGTGATAATATTCCTTTAAACTTATTCTCTATTGTGATTTAAAATGTAGGCTAATATTTATAGGGATCATGATTGAATATTAACTGAACCTTGCCAATAGTACCTTGCATTAACCCTATGCTTCATAATTCACAACATTTTTGATAAAATAATTTCCTTATACATCTATTAAGCCCAAATTCATGTAATAATGGTAGGAGAGATAACTAATGACTTTAGGCATGAAAAATTAACCAATATTATGTCCATATCCATGAGATGGAAAAAATTTGGTGAGAAGAGTGTTGGAATCACATCATGATGGAAATGTGTTTGTATTCTTATTCTCAAGATGAATTTAAAATTTAGGTTTTTTATAGGGGGGAGATGTGATAGCCTAAAATTTTGAGCCAATGGTGAGACCAAAATACCACTGAGATAAATGATAGTAGGGCTAACACTCCAAAAAACATACATTTAAATTGGATATTAATCTTATTTTTCCCATTATCTAATAGAGGAATTCCATGTCTTCAATAGGTGGGGGCCACCCTCCATTCTACACAATTGAGGTAGGGTCCATGATACTACCATAGGATGAAAGAGATGATTCAAATAACTCAATAGGTGATAATTATGGATTTATCTATAGGTAAAATAAAGGCTATGCAATGCCACATGAAAATTTCAAATCATAAGGAGGATGACATGCTATGACAAAAGGATCATGTATTAGGAGGTAAGATCAGGGGATATCTTTGGTGGATATTATGTAACAACCAAACAAAACAACCTATAGTTTAAATTTTGTTGGTCATTGTTTGGTTACTATCCAGTACTATGGAGATGAATAGAATTCATGGATATGCAACATATGATTTAGAAATACATATGATGACATGAAGGACATGAGGTGGTGATAGGTGATTGGTGGAGGTGTTGGAAAAAACCACATAGTTTGATGGAGGCCACACAAGGCTACATGGGTACAGTAGAGTACAAGATAGGGATAAATAGAAGTGGTAACCAATTCTTACAATCATAATTACTTGTGTGGCTAATTTTTATGTGATAAAAATGGTTTAATTTAAGTAATATGAATTAAATTAAAAAAATACCAAGATTTAATAAAAAGGTGATAAACATAGTAAAATAAATAACTTAAATTAAAACTAAGGAAATTCAAAGCAAAACCTTAAGCACCAAAGGTATTTTTGATTTTTGCAATGGATGATTAAAGAGTTAATCTCAATTAAATCCTATAGAATGAATAAAATCATGTTACATAAGAATTTCAACTTCTCAATTTTTTTGGATAAAGCTAGAACATCAATTCCACTAGCCACATAAATTGTAAAATGAAAGTAGGTAGATACAATAACAAATCACTTATGTTGGACTCTGTGTTTGAACTTCCCGCTCCTTTGCATTAGAATTTCATGTGTGCATGGTGAAATTTGTCTTGGGGGTACCCAATGGTCCCCCTCTGCCCCCCTGACCCATTCTCCTCTCTTTTGGGTCCATGTCTATTGGGTACCACCCCTATAGGGACAATTCTTTCACCTTCAGGCTTTTTGAAGATTTTGGCGACTCCAGGAAAATCTTCTATGCTGACGGTGGAGATCTCTCCAATTTTCGGTTGGAAGGATGTGCTATCTAATGGAAAACAAGTCTCCTCCTTGTTTCCTTCTTTACCTGAGATTGTCACGACTTCTGGAATGAAGTTTGACATTCTTGATTCGATTTGTGATAGGATTCTCTCCTCCATGGAGAATGTTGTAGTGGGTAGATTTATTTCTTACCGTTCAACGGTGGATATGGTTTGGAAATGGGTTACGGTAAAATGGCACCTTAAGGGTAGTGTGGAGATCTGCGTGATGGATGGTGGTATTTTCCTATTTAGATTCATGACTGTGGAGGACTTGGTGGTGACTCTATCATCAGGTCCGTGGGTTTATGGGAAACACAACCTGGCTATGTGTCGTTGGAAACCTATTTTTGACCCTGCTACTAATCTGAATAAGTCAGCTCTAATTTGGATGTGGTTGTCAGGCTTACCTCTAGAGTATTGGGATGAAGCCATCTTCAAAGGTATTGGGGATTCATTGGGTCAATTTGTCGCCACAGATTCTATCACAAAGTCAAAATACAGGTTAGTCTTTACAAGATTTTGTGTCAATATTTGTGTTGATAAAGTCCTACCGAACTCTGTCAAGTTGTGTTCTAAGTTTGGTAGTTGGATACAACCTGTGTGTTATGAAAATGTTGTGGTATACTATCAAAAGTGTGCCAAAGTAGGGCATCTAATTTCTGATTGTAAATCCATAGTTAGTTAGGAGTTTAAGGATAACTGTATTGTGAAAAATCCCACTACTCCGTTTGGAAATGTTCCCTGATCGTCGAATGACTCTGGGATTGTTCCCCCAGGTGCTGCTCAGTCGCATGAGGATCCTCTACATCCACCCTCCCTTGTTGGTCCACCTTATGAACTATCTGACCCTAGTGCTTTATTGGAGTTTGTTGTTAAACCCCTATCTATCCTTTTGACTCAGGACCCTGGCTCTTTGACTGTTGATCCCTGCTTGAGGGGGTCTCTAGTAGGACTCAAGACCCTGTCTCTTTGGCTATTGATCCTCTATTTAAGGTTGTCTCTATAGGGACCTGTGAGGCCTTGATTGAGGATGATGAAATATAGGAGGAAGAGATATATCGTAGGATTGATGAATCTACTGAAAGTATGGGGAGTTTGAAGCTTGAGAAAGCTAGGGAAGAAGGGATATGGACAACACCAAAGAAAAAAGGAAGGAAGAAGAAGGTAGATGTAGGATGTGAATCTAAGCCAGGGAGACCTTCTCAGAGACACAATAGGATGAGAGAAATGACAAATGAGATTGCTCTGGGAAAGCAGAGGACATTGGATGTATGCTCAAAACAAGGTCAGAAATGAGAATTATGTCATGGAATGTTTGTGGGCTTAATAGCTCCATAAAAACCATGCTCTTAAGGACTATATAGTGGAACATAATATTGATGTTTTCCTACTTGAAGAAACCAAAATGATCATGGTTAATTTTGATAAAATTGCTAAATGTTTTTGGCCTAATGCTTCTTATGCCTATAGTGATGCTGAGGGTGCTTCGAGGGGTTTGGTTGTGCTTTGGAACCCATCTTGTTTTGGGGCTCTAAAATATTCCACTGTAAAAATAGTGTGCAGGTCTCATTCACTTACCTTGGTGAAGCCTGGTCTATAATCAATATTTATTCTCCTAATCAGAGGAATGCGAGGAGTATTTTTTGGAATAACATGGTAGCTAAAATTAATCTAAATAGGGGAGGTCGTTGGCTTGTTGCTGGAGATTTTAAATCTCCCCTCTTTTCGTCAGAAAAAAGTGGTGGCCTTCTGGATTACTCTAACAACATGTCTGATCTGGAATTTTTTTTGAATTCTTTGGGTTTAGTTGATATTGAGCTCTTGGGCCAGAATTACACTTGGTCTAACAGACGGGCTGGTGGTAACCTGATTCAGGTCTAGCTTGACTACTTCCTCTTCTCTCCTCATTGGACTAATATCTTATATGCAATTGTAGAAGCATTTCCCAAGACGGTCTCTAACCATAACCCCCTTTTTTTGACCACTAATATTCGCCCTATTGTTGGTCCCTTTCCCTTCCGCTTTGAGATAATGTAGAACTCTCATCCTGATTTCAAAAATAAAATTGCTGATTGGTGGAATATTCCTGTCGAAGGATCCCCCATGTATAGGATATTCTTTAAACTTAAACATATAAAAAGCATGGTAAAAGGATGGAACAAGAATGTGTTCGGGGATGTATTTCAAAAAAAAAGTTATTAGAAGGAGAGTTGAGAACTTTACAAAAGAAAATGGAGGAGGGAGATGACAGTCAGTAGACTCACAACCAAGAATGGGAATGGGTTCTAAAAAATGAGGAGGTCTTTTGGAAGAAAAAATCAAGAGTCCAATGGCTGAAGGAAGGAGATAGGATCACCTCCTTCTTTCATGTTTCTACCATCAAGCATAGGAAAAGGAACCAAATTTCTAAACTGACCAATGCTACTGGCGAGGTGATTTTGAATCATGCTCAAATTGGCCTCTGTGCGGTTAACTATTTTCAAGAGGCTTATTCGGCCCCTACTAAGGTACCTAATCTGGCTTTGGACAGTGCGATTCTCAACCATCTTCCTACCTCCATTTCTCAGGAAGATAATTTGGGGATCCTTAGTACTATTTCTATGGAAGAAGTCTATCTGGATACCTTTAGCATGGGGGATTTCAAAGCCCCAGGGCTTGATGGTTTTCCTCTTGCTTTTTTTCAGATTTTTTGGGATATTGTGGGTGGGGACCTAGTGCTTGCGGCCAGTGACTTCTTCATTTCGAGCAGGACCCTCAAACAATTGAACCACACTTTCATTTCTCTTATCCCCAATATTAGTGAGCCTCATTCCATGACTGATTTCAAACCTATTAGCCTTTGTAACACCTTTTATAAGATCATTTCAAAGATCCTTGTAAACCATATCAAACCTCTTCTGGAAAAAAAACATTAGTCCTCCTCAAAAGGGGTTTGGCCATGGGCGACATATTCTTGATGCTACTTTGACCACCCATGAACTGCTACACTCATGGATAGATGTAACTATGCAAGGATGGCTCTCAAGCTTGACATTTCCAAATCTTGTAACACCTTCTATAAGATCATTTCAAATATCCTTGTAAACCGTATCAAACCTCTTCTAGAAAAAAATAATTAGTCCTATTCAAAAGGGGTTTGGCCCTGGGTGACATATTCTTGATGCTACTTTGACCACCCATGAACTGCTACACTCAATGGATAGATGTAACTATGTGAGGATGGCTCTCAAGCTTGACATTTCCAAATCTTATGACAAAGTGCTATGGGAATTCATCCCAAAGGTCTTGTCTAAGTTTGGTCATTAAACTCATTATGGAATGTGTTAATATTGTAAAGTAATTTGTTATTGTTAATGGATCCCCCTTTGGGTTCTTCTCTTCTGGTAGAGGGATTAGACAAGGAGACCCTCTGTCCCCCTATCCTTTCATAATTATTGTTGATGTGCTCAGCAATAAATTCAACGGTCCATTGTTAGAGGGTTCCATTATGGGCATTAGAGTGGCTTCCTCCCTAGATTCGGTTGTTGTGCAATAATTTGTGGATGACACTTTTCTATTTGGGAAAGTCTCTATGGTGGAAGCCAATAAATGGAAAGCTTGTCTCAACAACTATGCCTCTTGTTCCGGTCAAAATATCAATTACAATAAAAGGGTGATTTATTTCTTTAACTACATGCCTAGTTTGTAAAATAGGGTGATTGCGGTCCTAGGATGTGTTAGTGGATCTCTCCCATTGGTTTACCTTGGGCTCCCCCTCATGGTTAAGGAGGTTCGCATTGATTTCTAGAACTCGATTATGGAAAGGATCCAAATGAAATTGGCTGGGTGGAAGGTCTCCATCCTAAGCCATGCTGGAAAACTCCAACTACTCACTGCGACTCTCCAAGGTATCCCCACTTACTTCCTCTTCATTTTAAAGATGTCTAAGTACATTGCTGATAAATATGACAAAATTCAAAGGAATTTCCTCAGGTTTGAGATTGAGGAAAAAAAGAAAATTGCTTTGGTGAAATGGGAAAGGGTCTGCCAGGCCAAAAATTGTGGTGAACTTGGAATCAGGACAATTATCAACTCTAACAGGGCTCTGATGGCCAAGATTGGTTGGGATCAGTTAAGGAACACTAAGGACTGGTGTAAAATTTTGAATTCCAAATATCTCCAGGATAGGCCCTTGATCAATTGCCTCTCGGAGTCCCATCCCTAGGGCTCTGTTGTCTGGAGAAGCATTTGCAGCACACAAGGTCTATTAAAGAAAGGGATTAAGTGGAAAATGGGAAATGGGATTAGAATAAGATTTCGGGAAGATAATTGGCTAATTGACTCCCCTCTAGCTTGCTCTGACTTTAGGGCTATGATGGGTGTGGCCCAAAGATTATTTGTTATCCATATCAATGACTATGTTTCTGGACCCCCTGGAGCTAGGATTTGGAGAGACCTTACCCTCTGCTTCCCCCAATCCCATGATGTTTGTTGTCTAGCTTGGTCCCTTCAGGTGATTCTCTCTAGCACCAGGTTTCCATCCTATGACAGGGAGGATGATTTTTTTTGGACTTTTAACAAACAGGGGGATCTCTTTGTGCGGTCAGCTTACAGACTGCTACAAACAAATTTTTGCTGAGGAACCCTGGAAGGAGGTTTGGAATCACCACATGATCCATAAAATTAATTTCTTTTGGTGGAAGGCCTGTCATAACATGATTCTTACCCAGGACAATTTGAGGAAACGGGGTTTTTTTTTCCTAATAGATGTTTTCTTTGCAAGAATGGGGTGGAAACTATCAGTCATCTTTCATTACACTGCCCATTTGCTTTCAAAGTTTGGGGGTTGGGTTTTGAGAAACTTGATGTCCCTTGGGTTATGAGCAAGGATATCTTATCGTTCATTTTGGGTTGGTATGGTCCTTATTCCCACCCTTTGCATAGTGAAATTTGGAATAAGGTCCCTCTTGTTTTGGGTTGGTTTTTGTGGAAGGAGAGGAATAACAGGGTTTTCAGGAATGTTCAGAGGATCCCTAAGGATATTTTTGGCATTGGTGCTTTGCTCATTGAGGAGAATATCTTTCTTTTTAATGGGAAACTCCCAAAGATGGGCCGTTGGATTTCAAAATAAAAATGGCCAAGGCGTGGCACTAGGATTTAAAGGCTAACTCTTTTGATAATTCAAAATATTTAGCTTGGAAAAATACTAAATGGGAGCCTCTGGATAGAGGATGGTTTAAATTTAATTTTGACGGGGCTGCTAAGGGCAACCCAGGTAGGGAAAGTATTGGTGGAGTTATCAGATATACCGTGGGGGCTTTAGTGGCGGGATTTGCTGGAGCTATTGGGTTTCAGTCTTCATTAGTGGTGGAGGCTCGTGCACTGCTAATGGGCCTCAAAATTGTTGTCTCTTTGGGGATTGCTAATCTCCACATCAAAGGAGACTCCAAGTCTATTATGGATGCTATGAATAAAGATAGACTAATTGGTTGGAATACTAAGGATATATTGTTGGATGCCAGATTCCTTTTATCCAAATTTAGGGATAAAAAGGTGACTCATATTTTTATAGAAGACAATCAACTGGCAGATGCCTTGGCTAATCTTGGCTTTGGCTGGGATTCCGCTAAATTTTGGAGGAAAATGGAAAGGTTACCGCAAAAAATTAAAGCTTTCATTGTGCAGGAATGAAACAACCAAGTTTTGCAATGACTTTAAATCCTTGGATGACGAGAGCTGAATGGGGGGTCCACCTGATTATTTTGGGGGTCGGGTGGATGAGTGTCAACATTGAGATAGATAAGAGGATGAGATTTTGTGGCGCATGACACGTAGTGAGATGTATCTATGGTATATTATCACACATGTGAGGGACAACACATTGAAACCACAACATTAAGAAGAATATAGACACAAATGAAGAAATCAAGAGACATGGGGATTTGAGAATTTAGGATCAATTTTTCTTTATAGATATAAATAGATATATATATATATATAATATAGTATATGCATGAACTATCATCAATCCCCAAATTTCTCAGAACATGAATAATGACACATGAAGGTAAAGTAAAATAAAAATTTGGTCAACATGGAAGAAGGCCTAAATGCCTCCAACGCTTTGTATCATCCCTAATATCGAGAAAAAAATTTATGACACATTAAAAAATGATGACACAAATAGAAGAACTAAATGAAATATTTTCATTCCTGTATCCGAGTACCTACAAGGGAAAAAAGGTTCCTCTAGGAAGGATCACAAACATAAAATGGACAAGCATAGGTAACTAAAATACATAAACAAATATAATCTATAGATGTAGAAGAAGTGCCACTCTATTCTTCATCGACTAGTAGGTCATCCTATTCCCAATCTAGATCACTATAATAGGAGGGAGGATGAGCTTTCAAGGGTGGGATAGCAAGGGAAGTACCCCTGACTCTCTTGTAACAAGATCCAAGGAAGAAGGCCCCTCAAGATATTCTTCACCAAGTTCCTATGAAGAAATGGTCATTGATTTCACAAAATTTGACAAAAAATTCAAGATATCATCCATTGAGTTGAACATGCACTTCTCAAGAGTGCCTTATGTCAACTTAGAAGGAGAAATTAAAGATGCTTGAGGGTCACTGTTAGCCTCAAAAAAATGGGTAGTGATAAAATTCAAAGAAGCAGGGGTTTCCTCGGTCATAAGGAAGATGCAAGCTAAGAGAAAACTAGCCTCAAAAGAAGGTGAACCCATCTTATGACCATCACACGTGGTGAGATCATCCTCCAACTTATACTTTAGTGAAGGATGCAAGATCCCTAGAGAAGAAGAGAAAGTGGAAGAAGAAGAAGTCAGAGACGCAATTGACACCACCTTTGTATTAGGCATGTCAACAAGCTATGAGAAATAAGGGATGTCTGGGAAGGAGATCAGAAGAGGAGGCTCCACAAAGTGAGTGATAAATACCTACACCATTTTGGGTTGAGCATCATCAAGACTAGCTAGAAGAGCTGGAAGAAAAAAAAAATGATGGGAATTGAAGGAAAACCAACATAAGAAAGTGGAGCAAGAGAAGATATCATAGTAGAGGCAATGAGGTCCTCCTCAGTCTTCTCTGAGGTGACATGATCTATAGGTAGATCCTTTCATTGAACTTATGCTCACGTGCAAGCCAGTTATGTTGACTACGAGCAATAGAGGATGCGGTCTGAGAAGAGGCTGAAGGCTATTGCTCAACTACATGAGTATCCTTCACAACCATTTCTAGTGAAAGGGTGGTCTCTAGAGTAGGAGTAGGAGGAGGAGGGACAAAAGAAAAAATAAAAAAATATGGAGAAACAAACACAATAAGCTTGGTGGTAGGCCTCTTCCTATTTTCTACCTGAGGGACAGGTGGAAGAATAATTAGAGGTCGAGACACAAGAGAAAATTCATGAGCACTTCCGCTTTCCATAGATAGTGGGTAAGGGAACCATGTGTAGAATAGAAAACTAAAAATCCTGGTGCTTCACTTTCTACTACCTAAGCAACATCACACTCCCCATGTGAGGCATAAGAGTGGGAACCGAGGATGCCATCATGGTTTGGGAAGTTGAAGAAATAAAATCAAAAGATGTAGAAGGAGAAGGATCTAGAGCATAATCAAGATTCTCCTTCCTTTTTATAAGGTAGAATAAATAGCTCGTTGTTGCACTATTATAGAATCCTTCACAAAAACACCATAGGGAGACACAAGAAAAACAACCTTCGGTGCCAAGCCCCTAGTCTTATATTTCACATAGGCTCAATATAAAAAATCTCCCCTTGGTGGGAGAGGTTTGATCAGGGTGGGCCATAAGTGATCCAAAGAGAAGCCCCCACATGACACTAGTGGTTTGTAGCTAGTATCATAAACCATGTGCACAATGCCCTCATGGGAGAACTTTAAGCATTTATGAATTATAGAGGAAATTTCATTTAGAGAGGCCATCCATGAAATTCATAGCTTGAGTCTAAACAAATCAAACTTTGGGATCATAATAAATGTCACATCAACAACCTTAGGTCTTACAAAAGCTGACAAAGAAATGGTGCCAATAGGGGCAATAGAAAGTCCCTCATGAGTACAGAGAGTGGCTTGTGACTCTTCATATTTCTCCTTAAGTAAAATATTTATGAACAAGGTTTCATATATTATCACATTCACTCGACTCATGAGATCAACCATGAAACCAATCATAATGTTTTGATTATAAGGGAAAACAGGTTTTGAAGGGACTTCGAAACCCTTTACAACAACAAATATAAAATGCTGCACAAAAAGATAATAAAAATAACCACCACCAACAACCTAACAGCCAAAAAACACAACAAAGTAGGTGTGTCCTAAAAATATGACAAGAAGCTACCATAAACACCCAACAACCACAAAACAAAAAAAACAGCCTAACAAAAATCTACACCCAACAAGAAACATAAATCGACAAAGAAAAATACTAGGCACTAGTTTAAGCCACTCAGAGTGTTGGCCACCTCCATCTGTTGTTTCCTATGCTTTTCAACCATGTCCAACAACTCCTTCTTCTCAACATCAAATGATTTATTCCAATCAACTAACCCTTTGACAATAGGTCCTTTGTCATCATCCTTAGCATAGTTTTAACCTTTTCCATTGGTCACATACTCTTTCTCCATAAGCTTAGAGAAATAAACTTGATCCTCCCTAAGCTCACCAATAATTCTGAAAAGGACTTCCAAGGAGTCCACACTATTCTTCACAGAGATATGGCATGCCTGCAAATTTTTTTTGATATCCACATTTATACCTAAAACCTTGGCTTTTAGAGAAAACATTCTCTCATCACATAGATATTTAAAGTCATGATAAGAACCTTCAAGTTCCACCATTATGTCAATAAGAATGTCTGACACTGAACCTTTTGGAGCGTTCTTCATATTCTCCTTCAAACCTATAATTTTGATATTAATTTTATTGAACTCTTGTAGAGTCCACTTAGCTAATTTAAAGGTACTAGTGGTCCCAGCTCTAGCCATATCCAGTAAATCATACATGGAGGTAGCATCATCATCAAGATAAGAAATTTCCTCAAAAAGAGGATTTACCTTCAAAGGCTCTTGTTTGGCTTCTTTATTTTCTTGATCCTCCTCATCCTGATCCCTTTTCTCACACCAATCACAATGTTACCATTAATTTGATTAGGAACGTAAATTGGGGAAGGCTTCTTGTTTAGTGGAAAATCATGCAAGGTAAAATTTATGTCAAGCATAGTACTCACATTCTTAGTAAGAGGTATACACGTGAATGAGACCATGTTCATGTACTCAGACATAACTAGCTCATAAGATGCAAAATATTGTGTGACTAGATTAGCAAGCAGTGACCTATCTAGATTCCATTCCTATATGTCGAGGGCTCCTTCCAACATCATGTTTGATGGTCATAGATTGGGTTACAAACCTAAATGCCTTATGACACAAAAATCTATGACACATCCAAGTTGTAAGAGAAATATTTTTGACACAAAGGGATGAAAGAAGGTCCATTTCACATCAAGTTCACCAAAATGTAGAGAAGGGGGATCATTTCCCTTAGGAATCTTATGTCATGGAAGAGACTAAGGGAGAAAAATTCCATAAACTACCTCATACTACCTAATAATCTGAAGTGGAAGGGAAAACGAGACTCTATTTCCATTATGTTTATGACATATTTTTTGGAACTGAGTGAGTTGACCACAAAGGTCTCAGACTATAGAATAGATGACTCTTTTTCAAAGGATGAAAATGTGGGGGTTAGAATTCAACGTTCCACACTGGAGTCTCTGAGACACATGGGTATCCTATACAAATAGAGGTTCAAGTAGTAGCCAAAAACACACAAGGTCTACTGACAACCCGAATGTTCTGGTTTTACAGTTTGATAAAACATATATAAATGCAAATTACAACAAGAATAATACTATGAAAGCTACTCTAATAGGGAAATGAAAAAGAAACAAGAATAATACCAACTTACTCAAGGTCCAATTCTCTAGATTAATCCAAGCGATCAAACAAATCCTACACACACAACAACAACAAAAATGTTGGGGTTGTGTTTTAGAACTTTCCTCAATCAAGTCCTCGTTTCAGTGTTCCCACCTCCATGAATAACCAATAGACAAAAATATTATAAAAAATTAATAAAGAAATAGATATAATAGACACAATGAAGTAGATATCAAAGACAACCTAGATGATTCTCTACAAGAATGATAATACAAATAAGAAAATAAACACAATATCACATCCCTTTCTATGAGCACTCAAGGCTGATAGAGGAAGGAGAAGAACAAATCCACCACACCAATGCAGAAGGGATTCAGGAGCTTGTAATAAAAATGGCATTGGAGTAAGAAGATGGTGTAGAAAATGAAGAGAAAGATCAAGAAAGTGAAGTGTGAAGTGTTAGAGAGTGAAAATGAGTGATGGAATGAATATCAGGTGAATAGAGAACTTGAGAAAGAGATAGAATTGAGTTCAAATGGATAATCGAAAGAAAATATTCATTCCCAGTGGTCAATATTGTTGGAATATGGCTTCTAGTGTTATCATTGATGGCATATTGAGTCATTTATCTGGTCCACAGTCTAGTATTGATCCATACTGGCAGACATAATAAAGAGCTAAGTAAGAGTGAAGAATAGGGTATCCAGTTACAGTTAAATGTGTCGATCTATATACTTCACCAGATTATTGTTTTTGGTTGTGGATCTTAGAGAACGGTATTTTTATGTTCATATTATCTTATCCAAGAATTATCCAGGTGCACATTTACTAGTGTACGATCTAGGAGATCCAGTGCATTGTTTTTTTGGTAATTAGTGCTAGAAGGCCAAATTGGTGGCTGTTGCGGATGTTTAAGGTATCATTGGTTTAAAAAATTATGCTCAAACATTTTTACTTGGGTCCCTACTATGTTATGGACGACTGTGGATGGTGAATATTAAGACTTAGTTGTGGATTTAGCTGATAGTTGAAAAGTATTTTATATTTTATAAAAGCCGACATATGAATGATCAAATCCTTGGTTGCAAATATATATAAGAGATCGATTGTATCATTTTAGAAAGGTGAATGTGTGAGATGTGAAATTCAGAAGGATAGTGATGCAAATTTATTTGTGCATGGATTTGTGATAAGAAAGAGCAGAGAAGAGCAGAGCAGAGTAGAGCGAAGTGCAGAATCAAATAGAAGGTCCAAAATTTGATCCATGAGCTTAACCGAAACTATAACCAGGCATGAATATATGTTATTACTTTAGTTCAATCCTTCAGATTATCTTAATTTAAATATTTTGTAAGGTAGTGAGCCTTCCATTTTTGAGCAGTGAGCTCTAGGCAGTGATCTTAAATGCAAGTGCATTCCTTTTTGTAAAATTTATATTTGAGTACTCAAATTGTGGATTGACCTCCATCGTGGTTTTTCCCCTAACAGGGTTTCCACATAAAAATCCTTGTGTTATGGTGTTGTGGATGATTGATTTATGTGTTTGCATCCTTCCTTTATTTAATGTTGAAATGGTTTAAATATCAGATTAATAAAGTTTAGATTTACAGAACATTGATTCACCCCCCCCCCCCCTCCCAGTGTTCCCTTGAGTCCAACAATTGGTATCGAAGGCTAGTTCCTCAGAAGAATTTTAGTAGCTTGAGGTGGATCTTGGAATTTAATGGACTCTAGTAGTCTTCAACAATAGCTTGTGGTAGCACTGGATGATCTTGATCAGTCTAAGGAAAAGTTCAGGGAATTGAGAGCGAATCTTAAATATGTTGAGAAATTCATTTAGAAATTGAAGGATCAAATTGTTAAGTCCAGGGATAAGAGAAAGGATATTTGTGATCATATTAAGCAAAAAGAGAGTAGAAGCATGGATGATGTTCACCTGAATCAAACCTACTCTAATTTTTTGTGTGGAAACTATGGTGATGAAGCTGACTAAGGAGATTGAGAAAGGAAAAAGAATGAGGAAAACCTTGCTTGGTCCTTAAAAGAAAAATCTGATGAATGCAGAAGAGTAAATGGAGAATTCATTTAGTTGGAAAGTGAACTACAACAATCCAGAAACAATGAAGAACTTGAAAAACATATTGTTATTCTTAGAGATGAACTTACTACTATAAATGAAAAGAAGGAAAAGTTCAAGATTAGCTTAGTTAAGCTAGATGAGCTGACTCAAGGATTGAAGAATGGAAATGACAAGCAAGGCCTTGGATATGAGAAAGGAGAATGTTCCAGATCTGGTCAAAGGAATTTTAGGCAAGAAAATCTGATGAACAAAGCAATAAGGCATCCGTTAAGACAACATAATGGTCAAAAGTTTAAAGGATATGGTTTTCCTTGTAATAAATTTGGTCATATGGAAGCTCAATGTAGAACTAAAATTAAATTGAGAGATTCATCATTTTTTGGTCAGTGTTTCAATTGAAAAAAGTTTGGTCATAAATCAATTGAATGTAGAAATATGTGAAACTACTTTGTCAGTAGAAGGAATGTTGAATGTTATACCTATGGAAGATTTGGGCATATTTCTAACCAATTTAGATCAAGAAAAAATTAATGGAATGGTTGGTTTGGACAAGGAAATATTGTGTGCTACAATTGCAACAAATATGGTCACATTACAAGATTATGTACAAATAAAAACGTGGATAGAAGAGGTCTGGTATACAAAGGTCAACATACATAGAAAGATGATAAAGAAAAAGGAAAAGTGACTACATATGAAATAATATATAATATGAAGAAGACATGGTTAAGAAAGATCAAATCTGATGCAGGAAATAGTTTTGTACCAGAACTTGCTTCTGGTAATTCCTCTGGAAATTGATTTCAAGCCATTGGCCTAGGGGAAGTTTTTCAAGAAAATCCTTTTTCCCCTGTTCGTAGCTGGTACCAGAATGTAAAAGATTGTAAAAAAGGTGTATTAATGATCTACATAGGCTTTGGGAAACATTTACAGGGAAACTCAAAGAAATCATAGGTCTGTAGAATTTTTCTCCCGCTATCTAAGAAAAAAGGGTATCCGGAATACTTAGGGAAAAATAATTTATTACATCAAAATTTAGGTGTGAAAAGTTACAAAAATTAGTTGGAACCCTCATTTCTCACCTTGCATCGAAGAATAGAAGAAGAAGAGCACTCGTTAGTAGAATTTCAAAGGAACTTGAAGATAATTCAGTGACGAATCTCTAAATCCATCAGGTATTTTAGTTGGTTTTGGAATTTCCATATAGTTTGGTGTGCAAAACATAAGACCGGAAGGCAAAATGGAACAAATAAAAGGAAAAATCAATCTAGATAAATACAATAGTGAGAAGATTAGAGTCGTAAGAAATTTATTGTTGCTTGATGAATTGAAATGGTTGAGAGAAGCCAAACACAAGAATTTGGACATTTGGAATGAGTATCCCTATTTTTCGCAAAAAAGAATTCAAGAGTTATAGTTCGAACATACAAGATTTCAATTCACTAAAAACAAACTTGTGGACACCTTTTGGAAAGTAAAAGACTTAATTGAATGTAGACTGGAACAAATGATTGAGATATTGAGGAAAGGAGAGAATCTTGAGGATGCGATCATAATTCTGGAATCCCTCATCGAGATTGTCAACAAGACATTGAAGAATAACAACATGATCATAATCATTGGGATTGCAATAGAAGCTTGGAAGAAATTTCTTCCAAAGATGAAAGAAAATCACAAGATAATTTTCTAACTCAAGTAGTAGTTGTTCCTTTTCAAATTTTTGAAAATAATTTTGAATCAATTTTTTTTACTATCATACTTCAAAGGGGGAGATTGAACATGTTTTTGTCATTGATGTCAAAGTGGGAGAGAGAGTAGTGAAAAATTCCTCATCAATCTAAGGGGGGGCTATGTTTTGAAATTTTGAAGTTTGGCAACGTATTCATATTGGTTTTGACACTTAGTCATTTTTCACTAAATGTTTCCATCAATTCCAAAGGGGGAGATTTTTTTTATATTGATTCTAGTGTTGTCATTGATGGGAACCTGAGTCATTTATCTGGTCCATAGTCTAGTATTGATCCATACCGATAGACAAAATAAAGAGCTAAGTAAGAGTGAAGAACAAAGTATCCGATTACAGTCAAATATGTTGATCTATATACTTCACTGGATTATTTTTTTTGGTTATTGATCTCAGATAAAGGTATTTTGATGTTCGTACTATCTTCTAGGTGCACATTTACTGGTGTACAATCTGGGAGATCCAGTGCATTTATTTTTTGGTTATCAGTGCTAGAAGGCCGACTTGGTGGATATAACCGTTGTGGATGTTTAAGGTATAATTGGTAAAAAAAATTTGTGCTCGAACATCTTTACTTGGGTCCCTACTATGTTATGTCCGACTATGGATGGTGCACATTAAGAATTAGTTATGGATTTAGGTGATAGTTGAAAATTATTTTATGTTTTATAAAAGTCAACATATGAATGATCAAATCCTTGGTTGTAGATATATATAAGAGATTGGTTGTATCATTTTATAAAGGTGAATGTGTGAGATGTGAATTATGCTAGTGTGTGATGCAAAATTCAAAAGGATAGTGATGCGAATTCATCCGTGCATGGATTTATGATGAGAAGAGAAAAGAAGAGCTGAGCTGAGCGAAGTGTAGAATCAGACAGGAGGTCCAAAATATGATCTATGAGCTTAACCATAACTGTAACCAAGAATGGATAGATGCTATTACTTTATTTAAATCCTTTAGATGGTCTTAATCTAAATATTTTCTAAGGCAGTGAGCCTTCCCTTTTTGAGCAATGAGCTCTACGAAGTGACCTTGAATGCAAGTGCATTCCTTTTTGTAAAACTTATATTTGAGTACTCAAATTATGGATTGACCTCCACCGTGGTTTTTCCCTTGACGGGGTTTCCACATTAGAATCCTTGTGTTATGGTGTTGTGGATGATTTCTTTGTGTGTTTGCATCCTTGATTTAATGTTGAAATGGTTTAAATATTAGATTAATAAAGTTAAGATTTGCAGAACATTGATTCCACCCCCCCTCAGTGTTCCCTTGAGTCCAACAAAGATTTGGTAGGGGGACATTATGCTCATAGGTGATAGAGAATCATAAGATCTTTATCGTTTCTTGAAATAGGAATATTGTTAGGACATTAGTGTGGTGCACAAATGTCACCATGGTGTTTGTGCATCCCAGAAAAAAATTCCCTTCATCGATGCTAAACAACAAGGACACATGGAAAAAGTGGAGCAAAACCAATAGGTTTTTGCATTATCAGACTTATAAGGCTAAAATAAAGGTAAATTAATGGGAAATTGCACAGGGTATAATTTATGCCATTACAAGTAGAAATGAAACAAGACAATTTTATCAAGTTTTAACAAATTACCATTTGATTCTTGGAATTCTGAATTATTACTATGATAATCCAGGTTAAGAATTTTTTTAATAATCATTAACCCTCTTATCAAGAAAAATAATATAATTTTTTCAACTTTACCATAAAAATTTGATAATGCATGGAAGAAGGTAAATTTGCATCCTACATTATAATATTATCCACCAATGGTAGATATTTATTACTAACTATGTAATGATCAACAATATTCTTTTCTCCATCCAACATAGCATGCTCCTTAGGTACATGCATGTTACACACAAAAATATTACTCAACAATGTGTTTGATGTAATTGAATTAGCTAGAATTTTTTCATTAGAGACACTATTCTATGATCTATAATTGAATCAATTGATTTTGCATTTCAAATTTTATTTAGGAAAAAAGTGGAGGACCACCTAAACAATTTATTAAAATACATAAAAAATACAAAGAAAGATCCAAGCAAAATCAATTGACAACAAATATATCAAAGATGCCATAAAGGCTACAAACTAATCCCCTTCAATGAGATTTTGCATGTAAACTTATTTTTGGAATTCATGTTTTAAGTTCATAAAAGATTCATCCTTTAAAATATATTTAACATTCTCAACATTCATTCCAATGTTACATGAAACAATGTCACTTTCCTCATCCATGCTACTAGGACTTGAGACAAATACGTGTAGCTTACTAAGTCTATAGATATGTGACATAACCTCAACAACTTAAAATCAATTGAAACCTCACGTTATTCCATTTCATACTCATATAGTTGACTCAACTTCAAGTGGTGTAAATGGATGCTAACCCAAGTGGTGTGACTATCATAATCTACGTCACCTTGCTTTGAAATTTGTGTATAGACTTTTCTTTAAATTAATCACAAATATCAATCTAATCTATCCAATTTAGATGTAAAAAATTTGAAAATTTACTTATGATAATATGAGGATTGTCTTATTCTCTCATATATTTAGCTTACATATAACATGGCATCTTTAGTTTTTAAATCATATTTTTTAGAATAAGCATTTTTCCCCCACTTTCAACAAATACATGTGTTTTGTCATTGAGTTTCAAACATTGTTATTCACATTCTTAAATTAAACATCAAAATTATCCTCAATTTTTTTGTAGATTGTAGGAATCGGTCAGATATTTGTTCCCCTATAAACTGCAGTGTGCTTGGTAAACTTTTTCACGTGATCGGTGGCACTGGTGTGACACACCCTTTGGTACCATGGGGACAATGGGGAGACTAGACCTCGTGACCTCTTGCCTACAATATGATGCTTTAGCCAATCGAGCTAGGCCCACCAACCCACCTTTATCCTCAACTTCAATTTCATATGGTATGTCTAAATCTTTATGTTTTTACACATTTCCATCATTCACTTAATTTTTTCTTTGTGTGATAATAATGAAATTCAAAATTTAACAATTTTTTTTTTTTGATAGAAGGCATTGAAGCCTATATATATTATATAATAGAAAGAAAATTATAGCTTACATATATATTTGGCTTTACAAAATGAAATTTTCTTTCCAACCCTTCTTGCATGACTGCAAGTCTGATACCTACACAATACATCCCTTTTGTAGATGTACAATTTAAGGTAGTAGATTTCAAAATTAAATGCTGAACGTATGAGTCAAAATTTTCATCAAAACTTATACATTTCAACTGGAAAAAACCTTGGTTCACCAATTTTCTGATAGATAAGATCATCAAAATGTAAATTAGATCAAAACCCTACTCCTCCATATGCTCAATGTCCACTGAATTTTCATCCTAAACTTCAAGACCCATAGGAAGTTGTGTCTCATGAGAAAATATTCCATTCTCTTCATTGTACTCCATGTTAGCTTACACTTCATGACCAATTTATGTACAAGCACTGAAGCCATAACGTACAAATTTTTCCCTTTCTAGAGTTTTATGCATAAGAACTTATTCAACACGATCTTCCACTCGTACAAAATAATTATCCCTTTGTTGCAATAATTCTTGAAAACCATTAAGGGATGGATGATGAACATGGTCTCAAAGAAATAGGATGGCATAAATTTTTTCCTTAACGTCTACATCCATCATTGTGAAAATCCTCCTACAATTATTTTGTAGAGCCCTTAAAAGAATGTTATCATTCCTGCGTTGAACAACCAATTTAAAAGCATCAAACACTTCCTCAGATCCCTAGCATTTCTTAATAAATTCCATTGGACAAAGGACTCCTATGTACCCATCCCCATAAAAACTGTTGTATTTTTTAGCAGCACACAAGATGACATTATTTTCCAGAAATTGCAGCTTCACAAACTTGTCTAAAATATCCTCTAATTCTCCAAGAGACTAAAATAAATCCATAAAATCTGACAAAAAGATAGATAACACCTAAGAAGGGAAAAAATATTTCTTGCCTTTGAAATCATGACTTTCGTTCCAAGCACCATGCATACATAGTCTTCTACTCAGTGATAGTCGATCTTGAAGATAACACTACAACAAAACATGCAAATAGTGTCGAATTTTAGTGTATTTTTGTTCACGAATTGGGTGCTCTGGCTGGCGCAAACAGGCTTGGTATTTTTTGCGCCAAATATGGTGCCGATGTTGACGTTAGATGTATCCCCAAAGTTAGCATCATGGTTAGTGTTGGGAAATTTTAGCGCCCCCGCTAGCGCCTAAAATAGCATCGATAAACAGTGTTGAAAATAGCCCCTATGTTAGTGCCAGAAATAGCACCGGAAACAGTCCCTTTGTTAGCACCGAAAATAGCGCCAAAAATAATGTTGGCAATAACGCCATAACTAATGCTAGAAATAATGCCAAAAATAATGCCTGAAATAACATTGGAAATAACGTTTGAATTGGCACCCTGTTTGGCTTTCAATTTTGCTTCTATGTCTACTCCCATTTTTGCTTCTAGTTTTTCTTCCGATTTTGCTTCCACTTTTGCTTCCGGTTTTGCTTCCCATTTTGCTTCCGGTTTTACCTCCAATTTTGCTTCCAGTTTGGCATCCAGTTTTGCTTCCAGTTTTGCTTCCGATTTTGCTTCTAGTTTTTCTTTCGGTTTTGCTTCCAGTTGTGCTTTCAAGTTTTCTTTCGATTTTTCTTCTAGGTTTGCTTCCAGTTTTTCTTCTAGTTTTTCTTCCAAGTTTGCTTCCAGTTTTGCTTCCATGATTGCTTCTAGTTTGGCTTCCATTGTTGCTTCCTTTTTTTCTTCTAAAAATGCTTCTTGTTTTGCTTCCATTTATTAATTTAATATATTTTATTTCACTTTTATTAGTTAAATATAGCATGCCTATTAAATAACTCATATTATTATAGAGTAAGTAATTTAATTATTTAGCTCATATGATTAAATAGCAAGATAAAAAAAAAAATTGGGTCAATAACACAATTTTTTTCTATTGCTTGTAAAGATAAAAAAGTACATCTATTATTCAGTGACATTACCCACCAAAAGAGCTTAACACTTCTCTGATTTGTTCAATTACATTATGGAGGTGCCAAGAATTTATTTTACCTTTCATCACAACATGAACTATTATTGTAACATGATCATCATCTATAAATAAAACAAGTGAATCAAATATCTATAATTTAATTGAATTTGACAACATCCATCCTAAGTATTAAATTAAAATCATTATACATAATAAATATCCATCCAAAAATCATTGAAAATTTTTAATATATATAAATTGACAAGTCAATACTGATAAGATCATCATCATATATAACTAAAACAAGTGAAAGTCAAATATGCCAGTACATCAAAAATATGTCAAAATGATACATGTCCAATAATCGACATAAGTGAAAATGATACATGTACAAATGATATAAATAAAATTAATAAATTTATGTAACTCAAATGGATACAAGTCAAGATGATACCTATCCAAATGATATAGTGAAAATGATACAACTCAATAATATAGTACTGTGGGCCATGAAAATGATACATATGATAGTAACCATGAAAAGAGTCATCATAACGATATATCAACAATGATCCATGATGCAGTCTATATGATCATGAATGTCACAAGTTACTACCACCAACTGTCTCATCATCATCATCATCATCATCACCATCACCATCACCATCACCATCACCATCACCATCACCATCATCATCATCACCATCATCATCATGGTCATCGACCTCAGTGTATTTCATATATGTATCATCATCATCCTCTGCCATGTGATATGTACTAGCATAACCAATATTTTGTGGATCTATATCATGTTGAAGATCATCTTGATCTTCTGGAAGACCCGTGTTTTGCAAAAAAAAACATTTAGAATGAAAAAATATTTATTTCATGTAATAATATTTTTTCTATTATATATCTAATATTACAACATATGAGACGAAACCATAATCATATTACATCATATTAAAGTGCACATACCATAGTAAAATTTTAAAAAAGTTACAGCTAATACTAGTGAGTCAGGAGAAACTTCAGCTTTCAAAAACAAAGCCAATTAGCCTGGCAACATTGAAAATTAAATCCCTAGCATATTTATGTTAAGGAAATTTCCTTTAGATGCAAGGATTCAAAGAAAATCAACCATGTGGTACAAATGATTAAATCCTAGAGACAATCTCTAGCAATGAAAGAGTCTAAAAATTATTAAATCCCTAACAGTATCTATGTTAAGGAAATTTCCTTTAGATGCAACGATTCAAAGCACATGAAACATGTGGTACAAATGATTAAATACCAGAGACAGTTTGTAGCAATGAAAGAGTCTGAAAAGGTAGAGAGAGCTACATTGGTGACTCGGGAGAAACTTCAACTTTAAAAAAAAATCCAATTAGGTTGGTAGACGTGTGGATCAAACCAACATTTTATGGAAGAGGAAGAAATATGATTGAAACTCTTGTATCAAAATATTAAGCATGCATTCTTCAAGCCAACAGAGAAGGAGATGATTACTTTGCTTCATTTTCATTTGCATAACCATATCATGGAATGGGAACAAGAAGATCAAGGATGTCCAATTTTATGTGGAGGTAATGGATGTCATCCAAACTTTAAGAGGGGAGAGAAGGTCAATGTATGATCCTAATGAAATTGAGGAAGAACAACAAGAGAGGGACAAGAAAAATAAAATCAATGCAGAGTTTCAAGGTTTTTTCAAGTGAGTAAGAGAGCTATGGGAGCAGCCTCATCTAAAATATTTTGAGCTAGAGTTTGATATAGCATTTAGAGAGCTTGGTTTTCATGGAAGAGGAAGAAATTTGATTTATTTTTCTTCATTTACATTTACATAACCATATCATGGTGTGGGAACCAAGAAGATCAAGGATGTCCAGTTTTATGTTGAGGTAATGGATGTGGTCCAAATTTTAGGAGGGGCAAGAAGGTTAATGTATGATCCTAATGAAATTGAGGAAGAACAACAAGAGAGGGACATGAAAAATAAAATTAGTGTAGAGTTTCAAGGATTTTTCAAGCGAGTAAGAGAGCTATGGGAGCAACCTCATCTAAAATATTTTGAACTAGAGTTTGATATAGAATTTAGAGAGCTTGGTTTTCATGGAAGAGGAAGAAAGATGATTACTTTGCTTCATTTTCATTTGCATAACCATACCATGGCGTGGGAACCGAGAAGACAAAGGATGTCCAGTTTTATGTTGAGGTAATGGATGTGGTCCAAACTTTCAAAGGGGAAAGAAGTTCAATGTATGATCCTAATGAAATTGAGGAAGAACAACTAGAGGGACAGGAAAAATAAAATCAATGTAGAGTTTCAAGGATTTTTCAAGCGAGTAAGAGAGTTATGGGAGTAGCCTCATCTAAAATATTTTGAGCTAGAGTTTGATATACCATTTAGAGAGCTTGGTTTTCGTGGAAGAGGAAGAAAGATGATTGCGTTGCTTCATTTTTATTTGCATAACCATACCATGGTGTGGGATCCAAGCAGATCAAGGATGTCTAGTTTTATGTGGAGGTAATGGATGTGGTCCAAACTTTAGGAGGGGAAAGAAGGTCAATGTATGATCTTGATGAAATTGAGGAAGAAAAACAAGAGAGGGACAAGAAAAATAAAATCAATGAAGAGTTTCAAGGATTTGTCAAGCGAGGAAGAGAGCTATGTGAGCAGCCTCATCTAAAAGATTTTGAACTAGAGTTGATATACCATTTAGAGAGCTTGGTTTTCATGGAAGAGGAAGAAATATGATTAATTTGTTTCATTTTCATTTGCATAACCATATCATGACATGGGAACCAAGAAGACCAAGGATGTCTAGTTCTATGTGGAGGTAATGGATGTGGTCCAAACATTTGGAGGGGCAAGAAGGTCAATGTATGATCTTGATGAAATTGAGGAAGAAAATCAAGAGAGGGACAAGAAAATAGAATCAATGTAGAGTTTCAAGGATTTGTCAAGCGAGTAAGAGAGCTATGGGAGTAGCCTCATCTAGAAGATTTTGAACTAGAGTTTGATATACCATTTAGAGAGCTTGGTTATCATGGAAGAGGAAGAAATATGATTAATTTTCTTCATTTTCATTTGCATAACCATATCATGGTGTGGGAACCAAGAAGGCCAAGGATGTCTAGTTTTATGTGGAGCTAATGGATGTGGTCCAAACTTTAGGAGGTGCAAGAAGGTCAATGTATGATCCTGATGAAATTGAGGAAGAACAACAAGAGGGACAAGAAAAATAAAATCAATGTAGAGTTTCAAGGATTTTTCAAGTGAGTAAGAGAGTTATGGGAGCAGCCTCACCTAAAATATTTTGAATTAGAGTTTGATATACCATTTAGAGAGCTTGGTTTTCATGGAAGAGGAAGAAAGATGATTACTTTGCTTCATTTTTATTTCCATAACCATACCATGGCATGGGAACAAAGAAGGCCAAGGATGTCTAGTTTTATATGGAGGTAATGGATTTGGTCCAAACTTTAGGAGGGGAAAGAAGGTCAATGTATGATATTGATGAAATTGAGGAAGAAAAGAAATAGAGTAAAATAGAAAAATAAAATCAATGCAGAGTTTCAAGGATTTGTCAAGTGAATAAGATAGCTATGGGAGCAGCCTCATCTAAAAGATTTTGAATTAGAGTGTGATATACCATTTAGAGAGCTTGGTTTTCATGGAAGAGGAAGAAATATGATTACTTTGCTTCATTTTCATTTGCATAAACATACCATGGCGTGGGAACCAAGAAGACCAAGGATGTCCAATTTTATGTGGAAGTAATGGATGTGGTCCAAACTTTAGGAGGGGCAAGAAGGTCAATGTATGATCCTGATGAAATTGAGGAAGAACAACAAGAGGGACAAGAAAAACAAAATCAATGTAGAGTTTTAAGGATTTTTGAAGTGAGTAAGAGAGTTATGGGAGCAACCTCATCTAAAATATTTTGAACTAGAGTTTGATATACCATTTAGAGAGCTTGGTTTTCATGGAAGAGGAAGAAAGATGATTACTTTGCTTCATTTTCATTTGCATAACCATACCATGGCATGGGAACCAAGAAGACCAAGGATGTCCAATTTTATGTGGAGGTAATGGATGTGGTCCAAAATTTAGGGGGGGCAATAAGGTCAATCTATGATCTTGATGAAATTGAGGAAGAACAACAAGAGAGGGATAGGAAAATAAAAATCAATGTAGAGTTTCAAGGATTTGTCAAGCAAGTAAGAGAGCTATGGGAGCAACCTCATTTAAAATATTTTGAACTAAAGTTTGATGTACCATTTGGAGAGCTTGGTTTTCATGGAGTTCCTTTCGAAGCCTCTATTTTTATTGTTCCTACGATAAAATATTTGGTAGAGTTGGTGGAATTACCTTTCTTAGTAATCACTATTAGTAAGATTGAGATTGTTAATCAATTAGGTGCTAATTTCCTGTAGCAATGAAAGAGTTTGAAAATCCAAAGAGAGACACACTGGTGACTCAAGAGAAACTTAAGCTTTCAAAAACAAAGGCAATTAGGTTGGAAGACTTGTGGATCAGACCAACATTTTATGGAAGAGGAATAAAGATGAATAGAACTCTGGAGGCCCACCATAATGAATTTCAGTATTCAACCATGAGAGGAGAAGAGAGAGCTGATATAATGTATCAAAACATTAAGCATGCATTCTTCCAACTAGTGAAGGAGGAGATGATTACTTTGCTTCATTTTAATTTATAAAAATAATATCAATGAAAATTTTCAAGGATTTGTCAAGCCATTAAGAGAGCTATGGGAGCAGCCTAATCTAAAATATTTTGAGCTAGAGTTTGATGTACCATTTAGAGAGCTTGGTTTTCATGGAGTTCCTTTCAAAGCCTCCGCTTTTATTGTTCCTACGATAAACTATTTGGTAGAGTTGGTTGAATTAAATTTCTTAGTAATCACTATTAGTGAGATTGAGATTGTTAACCTTGAGAGAGTAGGACTTGGGAAAAAGGTATTTGATATGGCTATTGTTTTCAAAAACTTCAAGAAGGATGTACTCTACATAAACGCCATTCCTCAATCTTTACTTGATGGAATCAAGGAATGGCTAAACTCCATGGATATAAAGTATTATGAAATCAAAATGAACTTGAACTAGCGGCCAATTTTGAAGACTATTACTAATGATCCAAATAAATTTATTGAAGATGTTGGTTGGGAATTTTTGAATTTGAAAGCTATTGATTTTGATTCTGATAATTCAGAAGAGTCAGATCAAGGATATGAACCCTCTGATGTAGAAGAGGAATCGAAATCAGATGAGGAATGTTCAAAAGATGAATCTCTTGTGGAGTCAGAGGTGGATGAAGAAGAAGAAGATTCCAAAGAGGAGGAAGGTAAAACATGGGATGAATTAGAAGTCGAAGCCAGAAATGCAGATAAGGAAAAAGGAGACGAGTCTAATAGTGAAGAGGAAAGATGACAATGAAAGGTAAAAGCTATAGGGAAGTCTCAGGAACTTGATATTAGAGATTCAAGAGGAATTCTTGCCAAGAGGCATAAATTCAAATGAATTGAGTTCATCTACATCATTCTACTATTTATTCATGCACATAAACAGTCATCTTGTAATCATAAGATTTGAGCTCTATTTACTCATCCTATGCATCAATAAACAACTCAACACAAGAGATGCCAATTGACATATTAACACAACAATATCCAACTAAGTTATTGAAACTCAACTATTGATACCTTGTTCTCCATCCAAATTGCAAAATCGTTCCTTTTTGTTTTGTAATATATTATTTTCAAATTGCTTTGGATGGTGGCCATATTTCTCCTCCTATCAAAACATCGCACATGGACTAGTTAAACTAATTAATATGCAATCATTTACTTTTTCCAAGGAAAAAAATATCATTTAACATATTAAATATTCTTACAAATGTACAGATCAAGACCTGTAAACCTTTTTGGCCACTGTGATGAGTGGCACGAAGTTTCTCAAGCCTAGCCTTGGAGGCCTTGTCCTAAAACATATACTTATTCAATTTAACTATGGACAAATAAAATTTAAATATCATTTAATAAATTTGATATAATCTTATGAGAAAATTCAATATCTGCGAACTCTCTTCACGAGACTTCCTTCGTGCTTTAGACTTCTCATATGCTTTTACAAGATCTTTCCATACTTGAGACTTACATCAAGTGGCCTTTTTTTGAGCCTTAGCTCGAGAGGGATTTTTTTATCTTCTTTGTTTGGTTGCATCGAAATCTCTTGCAATTTTGAGACATTCGTAGCTTTACCTTCTTCATAGACCAACCTATGCCAAATTCATTCTCCATGTCATGGATAACTGCTTTTTTCTAGTCCATGGGTATCTTTGAGAATGGAAAATGTAGATGGTCTTTGAACATGATTCCTTCAACCTACTCACAAACGTTTTCCCAACATCCATCATTCAGAATTCCCCTAAAACCACCTCGTATTCTATCTTTGTATTATAGCTACCAATGCAAGATTGAAAACATGGTGTGGTGGAAGAAGTCTATGTCCCAAGAGTGGAAGTCTCTGCTCGTTGTTCCACATTCTTAGAGTTTACTATCACTAATTTCCTCTTGGATCTTTTTGTCGTTTGAGGAGTTGTTGGGGAAACAATTGATTCCTTTTGACACAATTGATTTGTTTACAATGTTTGAGGGGCATTACCAGATTGTTTTTCTATGTATATGGAAAGTGTTGTCTAGTCCACATTAACCAATTTTTTCACTACCTCTACCCCCAATATGGAAGCCAATTCGTCTTTATCTTGTTAGTCCCATGTCCCTATATATATATATTTTTAAATTATATTTCTTCTTTTAAATTTAGAAATAAAAAACTAAAAAGTTAAATTTGAAAGAAACAATGGAAAAATTTACAAATCTATAAATTGACAATGAATTACCTCATTATGGAAATATTTTATTGAAATTGTTTGCTTCCCTCCATTGCTTGAAATTTTGAGGTGACCTAGGGAAAATTATTTTCGTCCACTTTGTGGAGGAAAACAAAGTACACACTATTAGGTATGAAAGTTTTCGTCCAGTTTGTGGTATGAAAGTTTAGTTTTGTGGTAAAATATGTTTGTTGGGTTTGCTTAGTGTTGATAACCTAGGGAAAATACTTTAGCTCAGTTTTCTTAGTGTTGAAAACATTATCATGAAAACTCTTTCATAATGCAATCTTGCACGAATTTGTCATGGCATCGGTGACTATGGCGTGGCTAGGAAAAACCAAGCGGTTTTTTCATTTATTTTCAGCAGTTGCTCAGTAGTGACTGACTCAATTCCCAGATTTTGCAAGCAGCTCACTATTTCCTTGATACCCAAGTTAGGGAAAGAATACAAAGGCATCCTCTCTTCGTGCTATAATATTTTGAGCTAAAGATCAAATGGGTAGGGTAAATTTTTTTGTTGGTTTCTCAATTTTTTTATAATTTGTAATGATGGAAAAATTTAGAGGTTGCCTGGACTGGTTAGGCCAAAAACCAGTAAATAATCATGAATTCAAATGCAATACGAAGAGAAATAAAAAATCGTGAATTCAACCAAGAAAAAAAAATTGCAACCTTACCTACAGTGTCACAAACTAAATCGAATTTCTCATCAATTGCTGGTAGCGCCCTGCTCTCTTCCTTCGCGCGACATTTTTCCCTTTTTTGTTGTCTGATTTCTTCCTTCATGCAGGAAAGTTTAAAATTTTCAATTTCTATTCATTAGTTGATGTTTTAAATTTTTGATTTTGATTCATTAGTTAATTCCAATTTTAACGTCGACTGCTGGTCATGAATGTAATCTGTTTGGGATGTATAAGGCGACATCAAGTACGCATAATTTAGCGCCTATCATTGTTGTATAGTGACTATTTTCATTGTTGTGTATCATAGGATCCATAGTGTTGGAAATAATTCCAACTCTTGCCTTGTTTTTGTGACCACCGTTGTCCCATGCTCCTTCATTAGCTCAGTGAGGTAGAGCGGTTTTTACTGCGGTCCCACAAGATGCTTCATCCTTCTCGATGGTAGTGCGGTGAAAGCTTATGTCACGACACACAATTTTTCCTTATGTTCCTGGTGATGTTACAGTGAATCCCGTAGTACTGCAAGTCTTCTACCATTGGCGTGTGGTAGTGTGGTGACCACCGCTATCCCACGACTTCTTCATCGGCTCGGTGCGATAGAGTAGTTTTTATCGCGGTCTCGCAAGTTGATTTTTCCTTCTTGGCGGTAGTACGATGAAAGCTTATGTGGTGGAACTTTTATTCATAGAGGATGCCATGGAGAGAGGACGTGGATGACGTATAAATACTAATTTTATGAGAGGAAAGTGGGTGGAAATAGATGAGACAATGAAATATACAGATAAAATAGAGGTAAGAAGAGAAAGCAACCTCAACCAAAGGAGGAAGGTGTTTATGAATTCACAAATGCTACAACATAGAGGAGATAAAGTCATTTTTTTTTCCATGAGGCCTTTGAGGTCAAACTTATTGGTTGAAAATGCACAAGAATGATGATTAAATGTGATTCTATGATCAAGGGAAAAGTTTGAAAATTAGGATAGCCAAAACATGATATCAATATGTCAAATATATGACTAAAGTGAGGTTTTGTTATAATTGGTGTACTAAAAATTATTTACTATGTTGTGTATTATAGGGGTGAGATGAGGCCATGGCAACAGATCGTGTCATATCAAATGATGACACAATGAATGAAGCGGGACATTAGGTACTCAGATTTTGACTTAACTTACGAAAAAAATGATTTGATGGCATTTTGTGATAGATCCATCTTTTTTCATAGTATTATTGAAATTTTAAATGTATTATCCAATCTTGATATAAATTAATGCATGTTGTTGATTATTTTAGATGGAGATTGGAGCAAATGCAGAGCCTAAGATCTCAACTAGAAAAAGAACAAGATATGTACATGGATGTGGACCTAAAACTATTAAATCACGTAGACGAAAGTGGGTGGAAGAGGGTATGATAATGGATACTATAGAAACAACAAATGATTGCACTAAAGAAGAGGTAATCTAGGACTATAGTACATGGGATGAATACTTTGAGAAAATTGTTGTTTGTGTATGTTTTGTATGTCATGGAAAGAAACAATTCAAATGAATGATTGTACAAAGACATTACATATATGATGAGCTTCTAGTCAATAGTATGCCTCCTACAATTGATTCAAATCCAATAGGAATTGTGGTGAGAAATTTTCCAATTTGATATAAATAACATGTATACTTCGTTTAAACATTATTTTATATTATTTAAAGAGCTAATTTTTTCTTAATGGATACTTGCAGGATAAAGTTATTGGTTTAAAGTTTCTTGGATCACCGAATTCCAGCCTAGAGGGCAATGGAAATTTATCAGATGATACATCTAACAAAAATATGTGCAAATATTCCAACTTGGAAGATGATGAATTGACAAAAACAAGTAACAGAACAAGAACCGGTGTGAAGATGCATAATTTTCTTAAAGACAAGGGGAAGGTGGACTACATACCCTATGGGAATGAATGAGGTGATGACTTTACCTTGAGTTTGATATCAATTTACAAAGAGACATTTGACACGACTATATTGCACTTGGCCTAGTGATCAACAACTACCTAGAGTGTACAAGGTGTCAATTTTGGGGATACAACTACATGATACGACCCTCTAATATTCACGGAGTGAATCTAGGCCTCTTTATTGTCAAAAATGTACATGTGGGATCCAAACATAAAAAAAATTCAGAAAAAACCAATTGGAGATTAATGCCATATTATGGTCCATCATATTATAGTGGTGAATGGAGAAGGCTAGCATAATATAAGCCTAGTATGTCAGCATATGGTCTAAATTCAAATGTGTATACACATCATATCCAATTAGAAAGTGGAAAAGAAATGAATAGAGTTCATATTATGCATATAGATGGACGTGCATACACACACAAAAATATTGCAGGATTTATAAATAGTAGTAAGGGAAGGGACCCTACTGTAAGACCAAATTGTCAATTTGTTAAGGTTATAAATGATAAAGATGGATATATGGAAAGAGAGGTTGATAGATTGATAATGGTTGAGGCTATTATGGACCTTACCATTGGGGATGAGTTATTGATTGATTACCCCTTCTTAAAATGCACTCCTGCATGAAAGAAGAGGGAAGAACAAGATCTCCCTGAGGATGTTCTTAAGGGCAGAAAACCAAAGAATAATAAATGAATGTGGAATGATGTTTTATAAACTATGTTATCAAAATTGTGTTTTATAGAAATTATTATATAAAAAAGGTAGTCTATAAAATAATGTTCCATTATTCATTTGATGTATATATGTTCATACAATTTATATAATGTCTAATATATCTATCTCATTCATGTGCAGGTATTTTTCTATGAAGATATTTTTCAATGATGATGAAGATGATGTAGGTCAAGATGAGGATGATGATAATATTAAATACTTGAAAGAACATATTAACATGGACAATGATACACTGGATGACATTGTATCATACAATAATGTTAATGACCAAGACTTCTAAATTTTTAGAATTATTTGCAATCCATGTTTAAAGAGGGACAATTCTTATGGCCTAAACTTTGAAATGCTTCAGTAATATTATGTTGTACTTGGACAATTGAAAACTTGTTTTATTCTCCTAACAAGATTTTTTTTTTCCATTATAATTCTAGACCAAATAACATTTGCGGGGATGAACTTTGACACCAATCTTAATTTGTATGAAGTTCACGAACCTATTGTCAAGTAGTAAATTCCTTTCATATATAGGAAATGTAAAGGCTTCATTTAAGAAAAGATGAGTAGTCTCTTTCTGAGGGTAATCCACATGCAAAAAGTAAAAAACACATAAAAAACAATTGTATAGTAGAAAATCAGATTCAATCAATTATGTATTATTTTTCTTCCACACTTATCTAAAAGACATAGAGTATTCACCATACGTTTCCCTTGACAAATAAACCATGTACTTTAATTTATTTTCATTGTATATCTCAAACGTGAAATTGTTGTTACATAATGATGTACTGAGAAAATAATATATACAAAAAAATGTGAATTAAATGTTTGAAATTTAACATGCAACCTACTGTGTTGTGCTGAAAGGAATCAAGATTAACTGGGAGAAAAAATAAAAATAAAATTTTGATGATTGTACGTAAAAGTGAATAGGATATGAAAAGTGTGGACAATGATGGTGCTGAAATTGAAAAACTTGATTTTGATGATATTATTGTTTTATGTAATTTGAGATAAAGAGCACATATAATTTTATATACATAGAAAATGAAGCTTTGAAACTAGTAAACTGAAAATGTAAACACTGTAAGATTTTTCCTTAAACAATAATTCACATACTCACTTACAAAAAAGGGTGAAGTATTTTTTATTCAAATTCTATTTTATTTAATAGACATAACAGTAAAAGAATATTTACAAGTACAAGAATATATACATTGTTTCATAGAAAATAAGGAATGTTTCATAGAATATACAAGTACAATAATATATCATCATCATCATATCCTTAATTACCTATTGCAATATCCTTAAATTGTTCAATCTTTGGTATGAATTGTTGGCAGAAAAAAATAGGATTACTTGGATGCTTCTTCCATTCATTTTGTATCAACACATGTTCTTGAAGACACAAAAGTTAATAAAATATTAATGCACGTAACTCACAATTATTTAGATAAGCAACCTTTTTAACTTTATTATTTTTAAATAGTTTCCATTTTTATGTTGAACATGTAACAAGGCAAAATAAGCTCACATTTTCAAAAAAAAAAATAGTTCTACCAACATCCACAATAAATGTTTTACTGTATCAGCATATTCATTCACATAAGCATAGTATTGAGGCTCAATAACTGACATTCATTCAAATATAAGAAGAAA
The DNA here is from genome assembly GCA_007115665.2 of Sequoiadendron giganteum. Lineage (NCBI taxonomy): Eukaryota > Viridiplantae > Streptophyta > Pinopsida > Cupressales > Cupressaceae > Sequoiadendron > Sequoiadendron giganteum. The sequence continues at coordinate 477,177,760 of CM021102.1, forward strand.
TTAAGTATGGAAAACATAAGAAAAATATAGAATGATAACATAGTCATGGAGAATATCTAATAATAAGATGTTCTCCATTATATTGCTTCAATTGATATATATTAATAACATAAGTCTTCAAAATGGAAATGATATATGATGATGATAATTTCAAACTAGGCCTTGGTGTCCTACTTATATAGGAAGCAACAAGCTACATGCCTTTTACAAAAAAAAAAACAACCTTTCATAACTACTTTTACTAACAACTATTTAATTAGCATAATTAAGGAAACAACAAGACTTAAGAAATTTTGACATATGGTTCCATTATTCAACATAGAAGACCCATGATCATTGATCTGGAAAATTCTTCCTCTCCATGATGAACATCCAAATTCTCTCGCCTCAGTCTCCTATTCTTCTGAAACCAACAACTATTTAATTAGCATAATTAAGGAAATAACAAGACTTAAGAAATTTTTACATATGGTTTCATTATTCAACATAGAATACCCGTGATCATTGATCTGGAAAAGTCTTCGTCTCCATGATGAACGTCCAAATGATCTTGCCTCAATGTCCTATTCTTCTGAAATCAAATACTTTTCCTCCCACTTATACACCGTAAAATCTGAAGGCCACTTATATTCTTGGATCTTTTGCATGTTTGCAAGATGAGTTTTTCATCGACTATCTAGTAATTCATTTGTATCATTGAAAAAATTTAGGTATCTCACATCAAGAACAATCAAACCATCCATGATCTAATTTAGCCTGGGAAGACTGGTATCATCATCCTTCTATATATGAGCTATGCACTTATCAACAACCTGATTGAATTCTTTCTTCCACTTATCCAAGTCCTTCAACTGATCACCATCTCTCATGATTTTAGGTATATACCATTGTTTCTAGGTATGGAATAAATCCATTTGTGTTACAATATTTTTATCAAACCCTTGTACATGTTGAAATTCATCAGTAATCATCTTCACAGTTTTGCCAGTTGGCTTTAATGTTGTGGGTGCATCAGGAATTCTTTGTAGAACTTTACATAACTTAGCCAAAGTGTGGTGAATGGGCTTCCACATTTTGAACAAAGGATCTAATATAAGCATATGTGTCTTTATTTGATTCATTACCTGCTAAAGTGTTTTATAAATATCATGCACATTCTCCAGTTTATCCATAACTGATTTTATCCTATGCTCAAGAATTTTTTCCATAACTTCAAAAATTCATCTTTTCACTTCATCTTGGGTTTGATTGTTGGCCTTCTTTACATCATCCACTTCCTTCTCTGGATTTTTACTTTTTGTGCATAAATAATCTTCATAATATCCATTGGAGAAATAGGAGGCTTGTATAACACCATATCCTTGCTTTGTGAGGGTCCTGCTCCTCTTAATTGTTCTTTAAATTTGACATTCTCCATGAATATTTTATTAAATTCATAATTTACAAACCTTTGTTCCTTTTCATACTCCTTCAATTTATCTTCTAATCTCTTAACAATTTCACAAGTGAACATGGCTGAATGCATGGTAATTGTGGCTGCCTCCAAAGGGGTGGTATCTTGTATTGTCCTTACCATCGTTGTCCCTTTCATCCCTTGAATTATATCCAATAATTATGGATTTTGTGTATTTTTTTGTTTGATCCATATAGTCAGGGTTTCAATCTTTGGGTTATAACCAGTTCCACTCACACTTTCATTGGAGTCAAATTATGTGGTTAGCATTGGATCCTCCTGAGCTCGCACTTGATCAAGCAAAAAAAATTTCTTTAATTCCAAGCCAAGGAAAATGAACGTATTGCTCTTCAAGACCATTTATCTAGCCTTTTGGGGGCTAATGTCAATGTTTTCAACTCTTAATTCATGGAAAGTCTGTGCTACAATTTCATTTTTCTCCGATTCTTCAATTCTTGCTTTAACTGATTCCATCCTCTCTTGAAATTATTTTATCTTAATGAATTCATCATCTTCTATGAATTTTTTGTCTGCAATTTCCCTTTCATCTTCATGTACCTCTGTACTTGTTTTTTCTACATCACCCATCCTTTCCTCATGTTTATGGGAACTAGTCTCAAGGATGGGTTGATCAACTTCAATATCACCTATCAATGACTATAGTACTATAGCCACTTCCTCAGTATCACCCACCTCTTCAGTATCCTCATAAGGTAATAACTATTCAATGCTTCTTGTCTTCTATATTTTGGGAGGTAACTGTTCCATGGGAGGCTCAAAGGTTTCACCTGGGGTATGCTCTGCAGTTGCAACACTGCCATGTTCTTAGAGATATGCTTCCCTCTTTATAAAACAAGTATTCAAATCTACCAATTGTCAATTTTATCATCTTGGTGGGGTCCTTTATCCTCAACAAAGTATCCTAGGAAATTCTTGGACATCCGCTTTGTCCTTTCTTCAAGCTTCTTCATATATTCTCATTTTTTCCTTCTACTAAATACATTATTATAAGTAATGTAGTTCCTTATGAAATATTCTTCAAAATCCACTTGGTGTGGCACTGTCATTTTGGTAAGAAGATTGTGCCTTATGTTGTTCATATGATTTTCATGATCAAAGGCTCTTTCTTTTCCAGATTTCAATGCATATCTTATCTTCAAATAATATTGTAACTCCTCTAGTGTGTCTAAGCCTACAGTCCAATCTTCACACTTGGTTTGGTTTGGAAAAAAATTTCCTTTCTTCTGCTTGTGCATTACATCTTTCTCCATCCACATCATTTGCCACATAAATTCAAGAAATTCTAATATGAGGGGCATAAATTTTGGCAGTATGTGTGGAGCAACAAGGCATCCATAAAATTATTATTGTAACTTCTGAGAGGAAGAACCAATCTCCAAAATTGTGTGTATGACCCTGCTCTAGTCTTAAAGCGAAAGGTCTCACTTGTTGCAACATTTTGTTTGAAAATCTTGGTATTGCATACCCAAGAACTTGAAGGATTCTATGTACAAAGTCTTCATAGAATACAACAAAGCTTGAATTCTTGCACCAACTGTCACAAATATAGCACCATTTCTGGATAGGTGTGGGATTCCCTTGCTCATCTACTATAGCCAAGTCCATTCTTTTATTCCAATGGTTCCTATTCTAGTACAATATCAGATGATATAGTAGGGAATAGTGTCTGAATGTAATCGATGCTATATCCTCTATAACTTGGGATAATTATATTCAATATTAGTTTCAGGGTTTTGAATTCTCATGGTCATCATCATTAGGCCTATTGGAATTTTATCTTGAGAATCTATCCCCAACACTTGGCAATGAGCTAAATATGTACTGAAAAAGTAATATTGAAAATCTATCACATTAAATGGTTCGATAGTGGTAGTAGAGATGGGGAATGTTTTGTTACAAATGCCTCTTTTCATATATAGGGGTACCTCATCACTTCTATAAGTATTTTTTAACCTAGCATAATCTTCCTCACTTTTCTACGGGTTTATTTTGGTCAAAGCCTGCTTGTTTAAGTCAAAACACTCAATGATGGCTTTTCTAGTTACTTCTACCAATACTGTGTCATTTGGAAACCTTATTGTTTTGGTACCTGAGTGATAGTGTTTGGCTATAGTTTGATAAATTATACATCAACAAACACATTTGGGACAATCAACCTTGCTATATCCAACATCCAAGTGTTTGACACTGGAATCTTCTCATTTCTCTTAACGTAAAAATACCAAAATAGGTCCCATCCAGATTTGGAAATGAGGGCATCCCTACAACTTTGTGCAGTGTCCACGAGAAAATTCTTATTACCCTCTTTAGTAGACCCTAGAAATATATCTAATATGGACTGATGGAGTGGTCTCTTCTTTACTTTAGGTTCTTCATCTTTAATTTTAGGCTGACTTTCTTTTACTTCTAATTGTTTTGTTTTAGGATGGAGTGATTTCTTCTTTACTTTAGGTTCTTCATCTTTAATTTTAGGCCAACTTTCTTTTACTTTTGATCATTTTATTTTAGGAGGCATATTTCAATTTTCTCTACTATGGCTTCAGATGATAAAACCTTGAAATATTTTTTAAATTAACAGAGCTCTTCTAGAGAGTTTTTGTGCACTTACTCGAGTATTTCACGCTTGAAGGAATTATTATTCTCATATCCTTAGCTCCTTCCATGCTAGTGCACTGCAATTGAGTGCGATATTGGGAAAAATCACTTATCTTTGGATGGCACGGTATTCAGTCATATTAGTTTTGGCAACTCTTAATAATTTAATAGCATTTAATTTTGGCAACTAATGTGATTTTCTACATTTATTGTTGTAAATTGTAGTGATTCCATGATTATCATACTACCACCATCTCTTATTATAATCACTACGGTATGGTGGTGTTTTTCCCTTCCTTTCTACTTTTTATCGCACTATCGCCTTGCTCAAGGCTTCTTGTTGTAGGGTTGCAGTGTATACCGCTCTACCGCATATGTTGCTCACCTTCCAAGTGGTATAGTGGTGTATTCTTTTGATAATTACTTGAAGAGTGTCGATGAGACAATCTTATTTGTCTTACCGATATCTCAATGTCTCATTGACATTAGATCTTATGTTCCTCTGATGTTGGTTGTCGGTGTCGATGAGACAAGTTAATATCTCTTACTCATATGTCGTTGTCTCATCGATATTTTCCTTTGATGGTATTTCTTTATATATCTGTGTAACTCTTCCATGTCGGGGAGAATTTTGATTATCATTGTGGTATAGCGGTGTTTTCCCCTTCCCTTCTGTTGTTTACCGCACTATCACCTTGCTCAAGGCTTCTTGTTGCGAGGTTGCGGTGTACACCGCTCTACTGCATATATTGGTCACCTTCTCGATGGTATAGCAGTATATGATTTTTATCATTATTTGAATACTATTGTAATGCCCCACCATGCAACCCTAGAGGAAGTTACAAAGAACTACTTAAATGGACTATTTTTTTTTTGTTTAAGTATAATTAATAAGTAAGTTCACTAACTAATGCCAACAACCTCTAAGGTTATGAGACAGAGGTTATATAGAACCTCAAAAAAACATATATTTAAACCATTTCAATTATTTAATTAATAAGATAATCACATACATTCCAATTAAGATGATTCTACAACAAGCATAAGAGATAACATTCAATTGCATTAATCCATTCATTAACAATAAGATTACAACATTCATTCCCCGAATGAGGCAAGTTTCAATTACAAATTTCACCTCGATAAGAATGAGGGGTAATATAACATAAGATCAACCGAAATAACAAGGCATGAAATGAACTGGATCATACGAGCTCTCCAATTGGAAGTCTCATCCACATGATCAAGAAGAAAAACCCAACGGATAAAGGTGCACATTACACCCAACCAAGTGGAACCCAAAGGTCCACCCCCTGTGCTAGGAGATAGTAACAAGGATTTCTAACCAATGATGCCTACCTCTAGACATAGGTTAACACAACCAAACTGAAATAAATACCATGACATCACTAACACAATGGTTACATGCTTCCAGAATTTAACATAATCAACTGCATCATTGATGCGAACAAACTGTCGACCTAGGAGAAGTGTCATCACAATGTTACATAGGTTATCTTGGTAAGTCTTCCTATGCCCCGACCCCCAACTCGGGTTATCCTGGTAACCTCTAATGACTTTCGACCCCTCATGTAATCCAATGCAGAATCAGTTACCTTTCGTAGAGACAAGATAACGATCTTTCCATTCCAGGCCTTCTCGTCTCAACCCAAGTCTTTACAAGCTCTTGTGTTCATGAGCCAGGCATAATTATCTTATTAAGTGTTTGATACTATGTGATACTCTAATCGGTTAATTAAGTTATCACTAGATTAACTAACTTGCGATGAGTTATACTAGCACTACTTTGTGTGTCGGCACTCATTACAAGCCACTCCTCTAAGACGACACGTGGAACAACTCCACAACCCAAGGGTACACAAGTGCTACGAAAGGCTATCACATCCCTAACCATGACATATAGTCAACACACTCCCGTTCGTGATAACCGAAAGACAAACTGGTTAAACACACTACCCAAGGTTGACTACACTGCATGACAACTCACAAACTTGAAAACCCAACTAGAAGACTTGCTAAATGTTAAGATCTACATTTTCCAAATGACCATACAAACAGATCAAAAACAAGGCAAGAATCAAATCTACTTTGGGTTCACTGAACCCATTTCCTCACTAATATTCAGTACTCTATACATTAGATAAACTGAATTAAATACGCCATTTCAAACAAGGAAGGAATAATACTAATCATTTTATTTCCACGTTAGCATTTAAATACATTAACAAGTATATCAATAATTAAGAAAAAACCCATGTTTAAATACAATATTGTTTTCCATATTCAATAGAATTCATTTAAAAAAAAACATTCTCATTTAAACAATATATTAATATAATAAAATTTCACATTTTAACATGTTAATATTAAAACATTAATATTATTACTATTATTTAAATGCCTCTTAATATTATAAAAATCATAATATTAAACCATTAAATGCATTTTAATATTATAATAAATCATAATATTATACTATTAAATGCATTTTAATATTACAATTAATCATAATATTGAAATATAATAATAAATTGTAATATTAAAATATTATAACAATTATAATATTAAAATATTATAAAAATTATAATATTAAAATATTATAAAAATTATATTATTAAAATAAAATATTATTATTATTTTTTAAATTTTCTTTTAAATTTAGAAGGCCAAAAGGAACTACCTTGGTTCGCGCACCAACCCCTAGGGTTGAGTCGCACAACCTCGGGGCTCGTGCGAAAGGATGGGCGGAGAAAGGTCATCGACTGTGGATTTACCCAGGCGGCGGCGATTTTAGCACAAGGGCGACGGAAATGGCCGCCAAGGGCAGTGCTGACGGAGGTGGATGGTGTAGACAGTGCGGGTTGCAGGGTGCAACTGAGGTGTCATTGCAGGTGGAAGGCGGAGGTCGGCACGGGCGGGGTGTTGGCGTAGCCGACCACCAACAGTGGTGGCACAGCTGTGCACTGCACAATCAACCACCATCGTTGGTGGTCACGGCTGCGTAGTCCGCGTAGGCCGTAGGGGTTTGCTGGGTGTGCTCCCCCATGCTGCTTCCCATGGGGGTGGCGATGGGGTGAGCCCCCAGCCCCCCAACAAAACAAATTTTTAAAATATATTTAAAAAAAAAAAAAAAAATGGTATCATTTTTTCTTGGGTTTTTTTTTGTTATTTTTAAATAAAAAAATATAGGTTTCTACAATTTCGAATTTTTTTTTAAAACAAAAAAAATTGCCAGGATAACTTTATAAAGGGGAAATTTATAAAAATATATACAAGCATATATATATATAGATATATACACAATTTTCATTCATCCAAATGAAGTTTCCATTAAATTGAAAATACCAAAACTAAAGATCAAACAAAATTTGAAATAACAAATTATAAACAGAATTTCATTTAAAGAACATGAACCTATTTTCTTTGAAGTTGAGTGAAGACCCTGTTGATGCCTTGATTCCCTCTTCAACTCCTCAGATTCTTCAAGCTTTAATCCAAAAACCCACAAAGTTGAACAATTCTTTCCTCTTCTCTTTCAATTTTCTCCAAAAAACTCCATAATCCAAACTTGTGAAGAAATTCCATAATAATGAAATTTTTCCTCAAAAAAATCCTGCAACCACCCTCATCAATTCTCCAAAACAGAAAAATGCAAAAGTCTTTCTTTCAAATTTTTGAATTCAAAAATTGCTAAATTGAAATTTTAATACATTTTCTTTTATTTCCATTTCCAAACCAAAAATGCATGATTTAATTCATTTCAACATAACTAACTTAATTAATTAATAAAATAAATCTATTACAAGATTAAATTATTTATTAATTTAATTTAATTTAATTAATAAATTAAATCACATTACAAACATATACCAAAATTAATTTACTCAACAACTTAACTACAAAGCATATACTTTAACATTTTTCTAACTTTCAAAATAACTGAAACAAGGCAAATTAAAACAATATAAAACAACTGGACCACACTATGACCGACGACACACTATGATCAGGGTGACGACTTGGCATGAAAATCCTAGCTAATATCTCCCAATTGAATGTCATTGGGCCTTGGACACGCTCGAACCTGTGAAACCAGGTGGAGTCGATGTCTTTTACCTGTCAACCTGCGAGCAAAGAATATATCCACATGCAATAATATGTCATAAATAAGGCACACTGTGAAGAGGAAATCACAAAATCGTAGGGCACTCGAGTGATGCGATACCATCCTCTTCACCAATATAGTAGTACTAACTGACGCATCTAACATAGCAACATAATCAAGAGCATGAAACATCATAAATTTAAATATCCACATATGCTAATTCAAAAAATGCCATAATAATCACATCAAAATATAGTATCATCTCATCAAGTTACAACATGATAACATAGTGATCACTGAAACCAAGTACATAGTCAAAGTACAACACAATACTAAAGCATAAAAGTGGAAACAACATTATTCGAACAATAGAGCAAGACGGAGGGTTATTACATCCTCCCCTCTAGGGTCAGGCTTACTCCTATAAGCCTGCGAACAAATAGGGATAAAGCTCCCTCATTCTAGTTGAATCTTCCCATGTGGATGACGTGTCATCCCTAGGATCCCACTGAATCCTAACCTGATCAATAGCTCACCCTTGAAGGGCGAGCATTCTACGCTCCATGATGGCCATGGGCTCGAAAGCTTGTTGCCCGTCCTCTACCTACAATGAATTCCAATCAAGGACATGAGAAATGTTTGGATGGTACGACTAAAGAACTGAAACATGAAACACATCGTGAATATGCGAGAGACTGGTCGGTAAAGCAAGATAGTAAGCATCTGGACCAATCTTCTTGAGTATCTCAAAGGGTCTAACAAAGCGAGGTGCCAACTTAGAGCCCTTCCCATAACAGATGGGGACTCTTTCGCGAACGCACCTACAAGAAGACTCTATCGCCTATAGCAAACTGACGATCCACTCTACGCGCATCTACATACTTCTTCTTCCTATCCTACGCTACCACCAAGTGCTCTCTAATCCTATCCACCTATTGCTCCATATCCTACAACATCTCAAGACCCAACACTATCCTGTCCTCCAGTCGATCCCAACTCAAGGGGGTACGACATGGTCTCCCATACAATGCCTGGAATGGAGGCATGCCAATGGAACTCTGGAAACCATTATTATGGAAAAACTCTACCAAATAGAGATAATCCTCTGATTGTGTCTGCTGGTCCATCACATACATACGTAACATATCCTCAAGGATCTGATTGACCCTCTCGGTCTATCCATCTATCTCTGGGTGATAAGCTGAATTGAAGTTCAACTGCGTTCTCATCACATGTTGCAATGACGTCCAAAGAGCTAAGGTAAACATTGGATCCTTGTCAGAGATAATCCAACGTGGAATACCATGTAACCTCACTATTTCCTCCATGAACACTCTAGCTATGGAAAATGCGGTATAAGATGAGCGCATAGGTGAGAAGTGTGCTACCTTCTTCAACCTATCCACTGTCACTATTATTGCATCATGTTGTCTCGAAGAGTTGGGTAAACCAACAATGAAATCCAATGAGATTATATCCCACTTCCACTCTGGTACTAAATGTGGTTGTAGGAGCCTTGTTGGATGTTGGTGTTCAGCCATAACTCGTTGACACTCTAGACATCATGACACATAATCTACGATATCTCACTTCATTCCTGGCCAAAAGTACAACTAGCACAAATCTCCATGCATCTTCTTCACCCCAGGATGGGCTGAATAAGGTGCACGATGTGCCTCATTCATGACCAAGGTGCAAAGACCATTTGAAGGAGGAATGTATATGCATCCCATGTGTCTCAATAACTCATCTGAATCCAGAGAATATCCTGAATGTCTACCCTCAAGAGGTCTACCTACCTCTATCACTATCTTGACCTCTTGGTACCAACTATCTGCTGGAAGGGCAGAAAGAATCCGACTTTGTAAATCCACAACTAGAGTCAACTCAAATATCTCATGTCTCCATCTATTGAGTGCATCCGCTACGACATTCTCCTTCCCCTGGATGTACTTCACCTCAAATTTGTACTCACAGAGGAACTCCATCCAATGCCTCTACCTAGCATTAAGGTTGGGTTGCGTGAAGATATACTGAAGACTCCTATGATTGCTATGCAACTCAAACCTATGGCCAAGAAGTAAAGGCCTCCATCTCATCAAAGCATGCACAACTGCCACTAACTCAAGATCATGGGTGGGGTAGTTCAACTCGTAATCCTTGAGTTTCTGTGACTCATATGCAATGAATCGACCCTCCTGCTTCAAAACTACACCAAGAGCCTCCAAGGACGCATCTATACAAACTACAAAGTCCTGAGTTGGATCTGGTATAGAAAGTATCGATGCACTAGTTAACATCTCCTTAAGATTCTAAAATACTGCCTCACACTTCTTGGACCAACCAAACCTCTTCCCTTTCCTTTGAAGGGTAGTGATAGGATAACCTATCCTCGAAAAGCCCTGAACAAAGCATCTATAATAACCCGCTAGCCCCATAAAGCTACGTATCTCTGCCATATTCGTGGGCACAGGCCAATCTGAGATCGCTTGGATCTTTGCAGGATCCACTAAAATACCCTTCTCGAAGATGACATGCCCAAGGTACTATACCTCAGACTTGAAGAACTCACACTTTGACAGGTTAGCGAACAACCGATTATCTCGTAAGCACTGCAATACCTACCGCAAATGTTCCTCATGCTCTACCATAGTCCTCAAATATATCAGAATGTCATCAAGGAACACAAGGACAAACCTGTCTAGGTATGTACGAAATACACCGTTCATCAGACTCATGAGCACTGATGGTGCATTTGTCAACCCAAATGGTACTACTATGAACTCGTAGTGACCATACCACATTCGAAACGTTGTCTTATAGAAATCAGAGTCAAAGATCCGAAGCTGATGATATCCTGACTTAATATCAATCTTTGAAAATATGGTGGCACCCTTGACCTGATCAAAAAGATCATCGATCCTAGGAAGTGAATATTGATTCCTTATGGTCACTTTGTTCAACTGTCGATAATCAATACATAACCGAAGTGAACCATCCTTCTTCTTCATGAAGATGATTGGTGCTCCCCATGGTGAAACACTAGGGTGAATGAAGCCCTTCTCTAACAACTCCTCAAGCTGTAGACGAAGCTCTTTCAACTCTTGGGTGGTCATACGATAGGGAGCTCAAGAAATGGGTTCTGAACTAGGCATAAGATCAATCTTGAAGTCTATGTCCCTCTGAGGTGGCATCCCTGGAATCTCATCTGGAAAGACATCGAAATACTCCTGAAGGATGAGGTGACTATCACGAGAGACTTTCTCTTCTCCACCTCCTAGATCCAGGTCATCCACTGTGACAACAAACAACTGGAAACCCTAACGTACACACCTTTTCAACTGCATAGCTGAGATGACCCTCAAATAAATCAGCCTCTAGACCCCCACTATCTCTACCTCTCTACCAAATGCCTCAATGCATCGAATCGACTTGCGTCGACAATCCAAGATCACACTATGTGCCTCCAACCAATCCATCCCTATGACAATGTCATAAGAACCCAAAGGAATAACTCAGAGGTCCAGTGTAGTCTAAAGAGGTCCAATCTCCAATCTACACTTTGGCACAAGGGAATGCGATGAAACTTTTGCACCCGAAGCTAACTCTACCTGCCACCTATTGACTTGACTTACCACACCCAGTCTACATCGCGACACTATTGATGTCGAAATGAAGGATTTTGATGCTCCTAAATCAAATAAGATGGTAACTGGGTTACCCATCAACATACCATATGTCTCGATGACAATGCCCTGATGTTCTGCCTGACGGTTATCAATTGTTGCAAAAACCCAATGCCCTTTGCCTGCATCTCCAACTGTCGGCTCAGATGTCACTGGTCCTTGAGAAAACCCAGCTATGCCCCTATTAGGACACCCTCTAGCCATGTGACCCTATTGACGACATGCAAAAAACTCCACACCTCTGCCATAACCTCTACCCCCAGATGGTGCACTACACTATTGTGTACCCCTAAAAGTAGACTGTGAAATCTATGCTGGCTACTCATAGCTGAAGTGTTTCACACGCCTCCAATTTTTGTCCCCCTGCCTTGGCTGGAAACACTTACGTTTCCCCTATGATACCTACTGTTGCTGACCACCCTGAGATGGTCCCTACTGTGACCTAGGAGGTACACCCCCCTGGGATTGCCCTCCTCTAGCACTAGATCCTGCCACTAAACTACTGCCAACTAAAACACTCATGTGACCTCCAAGTGCCATACTCAAATTATCCTCCACCAGGCATACTTTCTCTACTGCCACCTCCATGGTCTTGGGTTTGAAAAACCTCACACCACTGTTGAGATGAGCATTTAAGCCCCTGAAAAAATGGTGTACCAACATACTCTCGTCATCACCAATCCCTGCATACTATTTGAGCTCATAAAAGTGTCACTCGTATTGCTCAATAGATAATGCCATTTGATGCAAGGCATGGAACTCGTCGCCTTGACGCTAATGCCAATGCTCAGATAAGAACCGAGCTCTGAATCTCTCTAGGAAGATCTCCCATGATAATGTGTGGATGTCAATATGGAGCTTTTGCTCCTCTAGTCTCCACCATGTGGATGCAAACCCTCTCAGCTGCATAATGGCATAACGAGCTCTGGTGTTACTGCCATACAGATGCATGGAAAAACACCTATCTAGGTCTATAAGCCAGGTCTCGACCTCTAAACCAATACCTGATCCATCATATAATGGAGGGAGTTCTCTGAGTGGGCCCCTCATGTGTGACTCAGACTAGGGTGGAGCTTCCTTCACCACAGGGTTAACCTAAACCTCTACCCGCCTCAGACCAAGGAGTGCCAAAACCTCCTCAAGTGCTCTACACGCAGCCTCAATCCCTGCTGGATCCTGCAGATGATCACCAACCCCTGGTGCATTCTGAGATGCCTATTATTCCTCCTGATTTGGGATAAGAGGAACTAGAGGAGGAGAGTCATGCTGACTCTCACCATGACCTTCTATATGGCTCCGACCATGCCCTCTACCTCTTCTACATCTAGGAGGCATATTCCTGCACAGACACTTCAAGGTATTAAGCAAGATATACAACTCAAAACTTAAACAACTAAAAGCTTAATGGCTCCATCATAATCCCAGAGCACCTAGTATTTAAACCTAGGCTCTGATACCATGTGTAATGCCCCGCCACGCAACCCTAGAGGAAGCTACAAAGAACTACTTAAATGTACTATTTTTTTTTTGTTTAAGTATAATTATTAAGTAAGTTCACTAACTAATGCCAACAACCTCTAAGGTTACGAGACAAAGGTTATATAGAACCTCAACAAAACATATATTTAAACCATGTCAATTATTTAATTAATAAGATAACCACATACATTCCAATTAAGATGATTCTACAACAAGCATAAGAGACAACATTCAATTGCATTAATCCATTCATTAACAATAAGATTACAACACTCATTCCCCGAATGAGGAAAGTTCCAATAAATAGGGTTACAATTACAAATTTCACCTCGATAAGAATGAGGGGTAATATAACACAAGATCAACCAAAATAACAAGGCATGAAATGAACTGGATCATACGAGCTCTCCAACTGGAAGTCTCATCCACACAATCAAGAAGAAAAACCCAATGGAGAAAGGTGCACGTTCCACCCAACCAAGTGGAACCCAAAGGTCCACCCCCCATGCTAGGAGATAGTAACAAGGATTTCTAACCAATGGCACCTACCTCTAGACATAGGTTAAGACAACCAAACTGAAATAAATACCATGAAATCACTAACACAATGGTTACATGCTTCCAGAATTTAACATAATCAACTGCATCATTGATGCGAACAAACTATCGACCTAGGAGAAGTATCATCACAATGTTACATAGGTTATCCTAGTAAGTCTTCCTAGGCCCCGACCCCCAACTTGGGTTATCCTGGTAACCTCTAATGACTTTCGGCCCCTCATGTAATCCAATGTGGAATTAGTTATCTTTCGTAGAGACAAGATAACAATCTTGCCATTCCAGGCCTTCTCGTCTCAACCCAAGTCTTTACAAGCTCTTGTGTTCATGAGCCAGGCATAATTATCTTATTAAGTGTTTGATACTACGTGATACTCTAATCAGTTAATTAAGTTATCACTGGATTAACTAACTTGCGATGAGTTATCCTGGCACCACTTTGTGTGTCGACCCTCATTACAAGCCACTCCTCTAAGACGACACGTGGAACAACTCCACAACCCAAGGGTACACAAGTGCTACACAAGGCTATCATATCCCTAACCATGACATATAGTCAACACACTCGTGTTCGTGATAACTGGAAGACAAACTGGTTAAACGCACTACCCAAGGCAATCCCAAGGTTGACTACACTACACGACAACCCACAAACTTGAAAATCCAACTAGAAGACTTAATAAATGTTAAGACCCACATTTTCCAAATGACCATACGAACAGATCAAAAACAAGGCAAGAATCAAATCTACTTTGGATTCACTAAACCCATTTCCCCACTAACATTCAATACTCTATACATTAGATAAACTGAATTAAATACACTATTTCAAATAAGGAAGGAATAATATTAATCATTTTATTTCCACGTTAGCGTTTAAATACATTAACTAGTATATCAACAATTAAGAAAAAACCCATGTTTAAATACAATATTGTTTTCCATATTCAATAAAACTCATTTTTTTTTAAATATTCCCATTTAAACAATATAATAATATAATGAAATTTCACATTTTAACATGCTAATATTAAAACATTAATATTATTACTATTATTTAAATGCCTCTTAATATTATAACAATCATAATATTAAACCATTAAATGCATTTTAATATTATAATAAATCATAATATTATACTATTAAATGCATTTTAATATTATAATTAATCATAATATTGAAATATAATAATAAATTGTAATATTAAAATATTATATAACAATTATAATAGTAAAATATTATTAAAATAAAATAAAACATTATTATTATTTTTTAATTTTCTTTTAAATTTTAAAAGGCCAAAATGAACTGCCTTGGTTCATGTTCCAACCCCTAGGGTTGAGTCACGCAACCTCGGGGCTCATGTGAAAGGATGGGCAGAGGAAGGTCATCAACTACAGGTTTACCCAGGCGGCAACGATTTTAGCACAGGGGTGGCGAAAATGGCAGCCAAGGGCGGTAGCGACGGAGGTGGATGGCGTGGACGGTGAGGGTTGCAAGGAGCGTCTAAGGTGTCATTGTAGGCAAAAGGTAGAGGTCAGCACGGGAGGGGTGCTAGCATAGCCAGCCACCAACAGTGGTGGCACGGTTGTGCACTGCACAACTGACCACCACCGTTGGTGGCCACAGCTGCGCAGTCCGCACGGGTTGCGGGGGTTCGCTGGGTGTGCTCCCCCACGCCGCTTCCCATGGGGGCGGCGGTGGGGTGAGCCCCCAGACCCCCAACAAAACAAATATTTAAAATATATTGTTTTTAAAAAAAAAATGACTATCAAAAAAAAAAAAATAAGAAAAACGAGAAGCTAAAAAAATACAAGTTTCTACAATTTCAAAATTTTATTTAAAAAAAATAAAATTACTAGCATATATATATATACATACACAATTTTCATTCATCCAAATGAAGTTTCCATTAAATTGAAAATACCAAAACTGAAGATCAAACAGAATTTGAAATAACAAATTATAAACAGAATTTCATTTAAAGAACATGAACCTATTTTCTTTGAAGTTAAGTGAAGACCCTGTTGATGCCTTGATTCCCTCTTTAGCTCCTCAGATTCTTCAAGCTTTAATCCAAAAACCCACAAAGTTGAACAATTCTTTCCTCTTCTCTTTCAATTTCCTCCAAAAAACTCCATAATCCAAACTTGTGTAGAAATTCCATAATAATGAATTTTTTTCTCCAAATAATCCTACAACCACCCTCATCAATTTTCCAAAACAAAAAAATGCAAAAGTCTTTCTTTCAAATTTTTGAATTCAAAAGTTGCTAAATTGAAATTTTAATACATTTTCTTTTATTTCCATTTCCAAACCAAAAATGCATGATTTAATTCATTTCAACATAGCTAACTTAATTAATTAATAAAATAAATCTATTACAAGATTAAATTATTTATTAATTAAATTTAATTTAATTAATAAATTAAATCACATTACAAACATATACCCAGATTAATTTACTCAACAACTTAACTACAAAGCATATACTTTAACATTTTTCTAACTTTCAAAATAACTGAAACAAGGTAAATTAAAACAATATAAAACAACTGGACCACACTATGATCGACGACACACTATGATCAAGGTGACGAATTGGCACAAAAATCCTAGCTACTATCTCCCAATCGAATGTCGTTGGGCCTTGGACACGCTCGAACCTGTGAGACTAGGTGGAGTCGATGTCCTGTACCTATCAACCTGCGAGCAAAGAATATATCCACATGCAATAATATGTCATAAATAAGGCACACTGTGAAGATGAAATCACGAAATCGCAGGGCACTTGCAAGTGAGTGATGCGATACCATCCTCTTCACCAATACAGTAGTACTAACTGATGCATCTAACATAGCAACATAATCAAGAGCATGAAACGTCATAAATTTAAATATCCACATATGCTAATTTCAAACATGCCATAATAATCATATCAAAATATAGTATCATCTCATCAAGGTACAACACGATAACATAGTGATCATTAAAACCAAGTACATAGTCAAAGTACAGCACAATACTAAAGCATAAAAGGGGAAACAACATTGTTCGAACAATAGAGAAAAATGGAGGGGTATTACAACTGTTAATGAGACAATCTTATCTATCTTACCAATATCTCAATGTCTCATCAACATTACTTCGTTATATCCAAAAGTTGTATTTCAACGAACACTTGTAGATTTACCTTGTCAATGTGACATAAGTGATTCTCTCCTCGATATGTCTGTATCTTGTTGACATTTCACTTTTTTACATCATCGATGAGACATATAAATAAGTCTCTTCGACATAGGGGTGTCCAATTTGGCGCTAAACTCAAAGCTAAAATCAAATGTAAAGTCAAAGCTACACACGGTGCTAAACTTGAAGATAATTTTGGTGCTAAATACGACATTAATTTTTATGCTAATTAGCACCGAAATTAGCGTTGAATTTTACTGATCGATGTAATAAATTATAAAAATTGTGTCATCCCGATAAATAGCACTGACGTTTTAAAAAAATTACCAAAAAATACATTCAAACGATGGGTGGAAGCAAAAAATAGAGCAAAAAATGGAGAAAATCACACAAATTTGTTGTAGTGTAACCTCTAGACAGTCGTGCAAAAGCTATTCCTCAAATGGTCTTTCTCATGGTAGCACATTCAAATTAACTTGAAGATTCCATGGATGATATGTCATCTTGCAAATTGCAAAACCCACCACTTAGACAGGCATCACCCTTTATGAATTCCACGACACACTGCAAACAACTATATGTCACTATAGCTTCAACCTACACTGATCAAGGTGATTACTTTATTGCACAGGATTTCCACCACTATTTAACCTTATGAAAAGGAGAATGCTCTAGAAAAGGGAAGTAATCTATTTATTAACATGAATTTCCTATGACATCATACAATCGAAGGATGTAAAACTTGTGAAATGTGCCAATTAATCCTTCACTATCCTACAATCATGTGAAGCATCCACCCAAATAATTCTTTAATAAATTCCTTTCCAATTCATGTACCTGGAAATAGAAAAAATGATAGAAATACCCACGTTTGACTGACACTTGCCCAATTTTGGAAACTTGGCAATTGATGCAATAAGAAAACCCACTTCACAATCCACAAAATCCATCCCCTACTTGGAGTACATTAAATGGATTGTCAATGAATCATTCCCATACAATCCTCTCCATCTAGATGAAAACCCAATCCACCTCATGATATTTCCCATACAATCATTACCATTTAGATGAGGACCTAATCCACCTCATGATTGAAGTTGATTGGACTTTGCATACTAACTTGGAATTGACTTATCATCAAATAGAAACATACCCAACTATATATAGGCAAGTGAACAATAAAATATTTTGAGTTTCAATCAATGAATTTTTTTCTTTTCTCTTACTCTTTCTGCTAGCCACAGGTTCATTTTGATGGTCTCATCATCTTCTATAATCTCCAATTCTTCCTGCTCATAGCCCAGATTGGCTAATGCATCTGCCAATGTATTTCCCTCATGATATATATGAGAGATTTGGACATTGTCAAAAGAAGACAATAGTATCTAGACCTTCTTGAGAATGTAACCTAATTTCAAGTTATATATCCTCTTTTCTTTACAAGAATATACAATTAATAGTGAATCCCCTTCTACATGAAGCTTACTGATGTGTAGATATTTTTCCATTTTTAAGCCAAGTAATAGTTTTTGTACCTCTGTCATGTTGTTTATTCCAATAGGTAGTTGAATTGATTTAGTTGCAGCTAATGAACCTTTCCAATCGTGGATACAAAAACCTACACCTAATACACTAGGGTTTCCTCTTGAAGCTTAATCACAATTAATCTTGTAGAAGTCTAAAGAGGGAGGAATCCATTCTATTTTGCTTCTATCAATCTTGAAGCTATTTGGCACAAAGAGAGATCCTGCAAATGGTAATAAAATATCTTCCAATGGTGCAAAAAAAATCATCCCAACTAGTGAACATAGAAGAAATTGTTTTGCAACTATGGACATGAGCATTTGATACTTCTAAAATTACTTATTTTATCTTCTCTTTGCGTTGTTGAATTGATGCAAACTAATTTCTAAATATGCGTTTATTTCTTTCCCACCTGTTGGTTACCCAAATCGATAGATCCACTAAATCCTAGAAGTAAGCCACACTTCATGTTCAGACCTAGTGTAGGATCTAGCCAACTGACATGAAATGAGATTGGAATACATTTCCCCTACACTTTAGGCTCTGTAGAACCTACGGGGGTGACCCTTTCAGCAATAACTAAATATTTAGACACACATTCAATAAGGTATTTCTTAATAGATGATGCTCTCACAAGAATATGCCAGGGAACATGAAATATCACTCAACCTTGGCTAAGATATTAGGCAAATTTCATTAACTAGCATGGAGAACATGGTGGATACAAATAACTCATAAAACAAAATTGAAATGGTTTTTGATTTAATAATTTAGGACCAAACTGACAACAAAAGATGCATAAAGATTGACTAGTGCCAAGAAGAGGGTTGCATAGTCATATAACCAACATTTCATCCTACAGTGTTAAACATGTTTTAAAGATATTTGAAAATTTTATCACATTATGACAACAAGATCACTAAAGCTTTATCAGATAACCATTTGGAAAGAAAATACTCATGTCACATTCGTTAAAGCAAATACACTATTCTTTGAACATAAATCAATAACAATTGCAACTCAAATGCAACAAATGTGCATGAAAAAACCCAAATGATATTTGACTGTTGAGTTCAAAAGAGTATTGCATCTCAACCATGGAGACAGTCACAAAATAAAATATATTCATGAATCTCAATTCAGAACACAAAAACACTTCAGATTAATGACTAATGGTCATACTTCACCCTAGCTTTACAATTGTTTACAAAACATTTGTCTGCCTTGTAGAATTTTCAGAAAAATTGGATCCCATGAAAATGAGAAAGAAAACAAAAGATAAAGAAAAAGAGGAAGCCCTGAAATCAACTCATTGAAGACACATGGAAAAATCTTACTTGTTGATTTGCAACAACAAAAAATTGAAAAAAATCCTCTCTTCTCACCACCCTCATTTTACAGTTGTAGTTAGAATATATGCCCCTCCTTTGTATTTTTCTTGCATTGATCCTTATTGTCCAACAAAAAATACCCAACTTTGTTTGCCGCTATATACGAAGAATAATCTCTCTACAAAATCCTTCACTCAACTCATTTTACCTTGCAACATAAAAACCTTTTAATATGATCTTCCATTTTCCATTTTTACCTCTTGCAATTGAGAAAACAAACCTTTGCTTTGTTTTGCCCCACAACATGAAAACTATTTTACTTTTCCATGAAAAAATTGTTTATTCTCTTTTGCCTTGTTGCACTTCATATTCTCATTTTCCAGCCAATGAAATATTTTAACCTTTAATAATGGAGCCACAAGTAATAATACTTTTTTGAAATTTCACCTTGCTGCATGAAAATTATACCCTTGCCCATCATACTTGCATTTTACATTTGAAAACATTGCTTTTCAACGGTGAATACACTTATTTATTCACGAGGCACCTAAACCTTTCATGTATTAAAATATATGCCTTTTAAAAGTGAAAAACACTTAACCTTTATCAGGAAATAAA
The DNA here is from genome assembly GCA_007115665.2 of Sequoiadendron giganteum. Classification (NCBI taxonomy): domain Eukaryota; kingdom Viridiplantae; phylum Streptophyta; class Pinopsida; order Cupressales; family Cupressaceae; genus Sequoiadendron; species Sequoiadendron giganteum. Next base: position 477,198,340 of record CM021102.1, read on the forward strand.
ATATTTTCCCATGTCTCCTTTATATTACACTTTATATTTTATAATTTTTCTTTTAAAACGATGGAGGTTTACAAATTTTAAATCGGGCACAAAATAACATTACTCGTGCCTCTTTCACCTTGTATTCAAAATATTTTTCCTTTTGAAATATGAAGGCTTTTTAAATACTACCCTCGAGCTTTTAAAATTTCACGGGGCCCACCAAACCTTTCACTTACCATTAGGCATTGCCAATCAAGTGGGAGAATGGAAAATTAGACCAACAATGCGTGATGGAAAGTGAGAACTCATAGAACCTCCAGCGATGGGCGATGATGGATAAAACTGCCCTAAGTCCTCTTTTGTTTGGCAACTTCCCTAGGAGCCTTTGGCGGCACTTATTGCAACCATAGCATGAGAAATGTGCAGGTCATTTTTTGCCAATGCTGGGTTTTTTTGACCATTTTGGACACCAAAATTCATCATAAACATGCTCAAAATTTCTAACCAAGCATTAGGAATGGTCATGGGATGAAATTAAAACCTGGAACAATATTTTTTGAGCTCAAATGGACCCCCAAAAGATGCCTGGAAGCTCAAAAACGTGATTACAATCTTCAATTGCAGCCATTAAAAACATTAAAACTTCCCCCAAATCCTCCTCTGCCAAAGTTTCCATCGCACGCCCCATTTGAATTCCCACCGTCAGTTACCAACATTTCCTAGGCTTCCATCACTTATTTGATAAGGAAAAGAAATTGTAAACCAGCAACCGCGATGAAGCTTGTTATCGTGAATTTGACCAATTAGGACCAAGAATTAATTTGGCTTGATAGAAAATATTAGAAATTGTATTCTATGTTTTCCCTAAATGCATTTTCCACATTTGCATAAGTTTAAAATATTCAAAAATATTTAAACAATAAGCATTTGAAACATTATAAAAATTGTGAATTTTAATTACGCTTGTGGGTCATTTAGAGAAAATTCACTGCAGGAAAATTGGGACACCTGGAGCCACAAAAATTTATGTAGGGGCATCATCAATTGTTTAGAGAAAACCTATTTCCTCAAATTTGGTCCAGGTACCTCCTTTGAAACTGCCCTCGAGACATGTTCATCGCAACAGAAGTACATTAAAATAATGTATCAAATGACCTTTGATCTTGATGAAAATGGAGCTGTAGAGGTTTTAGACCAAAAAAATAAATGGGTTGTCATTAGAATTGCAAAATTTGAAAAAAAATGGAACACAATTTTTGGCCCTGTCGCTATCATAAAATGATTAAATATCCCATCATAACTTATCTTGGGAGCCTGAAACTCAATAAGAATGTAGAAATTTGACCAAATAATTCAGTGAAACAAACAGTTTGGAAAAAGAGATTGAGGTGCATGCAAGATATTAATCGACAAAGTTGCTCAGTCAGACATTTCTGCAACTACACCTGTTTAAAACCAATCAGGGTTCACAAAGTCTCCACTTTGAGAAAATAAAAAATCATCTTCTAGGAGGCTGACAATGAAAAAAAAATCTCATTTAGGTACACTAAGTATGCATGCAAGAGGTATTTGCTTGAATCATCATTAATCAGGAGATATTAGGGGTCAAAGTTGACCATCTTGAAACACTGTCAGAAATGCAGATTTAAAAACATAACAAACTGCATTTGCTTTTGATCCCTAAAAAATAGAAAATCAAATTATTAGGCTCTAAAACTAGACCAAGGAGCATATGAATGTAGGGAGAAAGGAGATCAACAATCCTTTCGTTTGACAATCATCTAGCTGTGAAATATCAGCTCAAATAGGAGGTCACTTTGTAAACAAAGAGTTTGCAAACCCCTATCAAAACTTATCATGGAAAGTTGAAAATTGACATGCATGTTCACATATGTCAATTAAATACGTCCACCAAGGGGTTTGGTTTGAAAATCATTTGGCTCTGAATTATGACCCTCCAAAGTAGGTCACTTGGGCAGATTTTTCAGGTGCACTTTTGAGTATGCAAAGGTAAAATTTTCAATATGGGCATTTCAAATTTGCAAAATTTGAAAGTCCCAACACCACCAAATTGACCAAATTACTAGTGCTAGAGTCACTATCCATATACATGCAAAAAGAGATGTTTTATATAAAATTGGCTAACTCGTGAACAAATTCCATAACTTCTCAGGCAATGGGAATAATATATTCAATTTCTCCATTATGAAATCCCATATTTCCTGTGCCAATAAACCCAATGAACAAGTGATACATTGTTTCATATTCTCTTTTATACAACACACATTTGAAAGATTTTGTTATGCCCAATTTAGCCAACCTATCACTTGTCAAAATTCGATTTCTTAACGCTATCCAAGAAAAGCTTCCAGCTTTTGGCAACCATTGGACTCCAACAACAAAAAAACTCTCTTTGAGATTGGGCCTGCGATGCTTGGAAAATTATTGACTTACAACCCTACCTAACAGTATATTCCCTATTCTTAGAAGGTGCCCAGATTACTTTATCAGGCTTGTTGGAGATAAAAATAGTTCTATTATTTAATATGTTTGCCAAGATAACCTTATGATTAGAAGATATTGGAGCTAGTAAAAAATCCTTCCATTTAATCATACCTGTCACTGGATCTAAAGAGAGAGCATGGTCCTTTACAAATGAACCCCAACTTGTTGAAAAACTATGCTATGTTGTCTACAATTCTTGAATAGAATTTAGAGGGAAATTATTCCATGAATCTTTCCAAAACAAAGCCTGTGCACTGTCGTTTACCTCCCATGACAAATATAGAATAATTACATCCCTACAAGCCAAAATGAAAGTCCACATAACTCGCCCACTTGTAGGATTAGTTATTGTGAAGATTCTAGATGAGCTGTCATTATCCAAATTTTTGCTTTGCATCAATTTACACCATTTCATAAATGGTTTGGCATACATTTTCCATGTCATTTTTTCCCCTAATGCCATATTCCTTTTCATCAAGTTGTTAATCCCCACTCCTCCATTAGCTTTGCTTGAGCACATGCTTTCCAAAGAGACTAGCAGGATTTTCCTTTTTTCACCCAAATTACCTTTCCACAAAAAATATTTAATATTTTTTTCAATTTGAAGAATAACACCCTTAGGGGCTTGCAAGACAACTAGGTAATAATTTGGAATCGTTGCAAGGATAGATTTGATTAGTAAAATTCTACCAGATAATGTCAACCATATAGCCTTCCAAGCAAGTATTCTAGATTTTATTCTTTCTAACACCTTACATCAAAAGAGAGATATGTTTGAACCCATGAAGAACGGTATGCCTAAATACTTGCATGGAAGTTCTTATTTCTGAAAGCCTAACAATGCCACCAACCTTCTAACTATAGTTTCTTTTATATTGAAAAAGTATATTTTGGACTTAACTGCATTAATTTTTTGTCTTGATGCTGAGGAGTATTTTTCAAGAATCAATTTAACATATGCAACTTCACCCAATGAAGATTTCCCAAACAAAAGTGTATCATCTAAAAAAAAGAGTGTGCAATTGAAATGCTTGTGTTTGGTACTAACACTCCTTGACATAGCCCCTGTGAATGTACCTTCAAAATAGACATCCTTAGTGCTTCCGCCATTAGAATAAATAGTAATGGAAATAAAGGATCTCCCTACCTAACACCTTGAGTAGAACCAAGAAAGCCTACTAGAAGTCCATTTATGATCATTCAGAACCTTGCCCCTAATAGGCATGAGAGGATCCACTTGCACCACTTGCTACTGAAGCCAAATTTTTTAGAACCTGAATCAAAAATTCCCAACACTATAATTTGTTGCACTTTTTAACTTCTTTGTCCTATTAATTAGACCTTGGTGCCATGATTTTCTTCCATTTATTTGGTTTGGGCATTGTTGATGTGGGGGTTGTACACACACACCAGCAGTCAAATAAATTCTCACGGAGTACCATGGGAACTTGCATTTCTTGAAAGACTCCACCACAAAACATAAATCTAAGGAAAACTTGACTTGATCCCAAAGCTCATTTATGTTAGGTCTTGATGCACTAGGTTCACTTAGGGTTCATTGTGATTTTTCTTTTAAACACAAGGGGTAAACAGTCGTTAAGAACTGGTTGGTATCTGAAAGATGGAAACATAATCTAAGTCCGATCATTCAAATGTTACTCAATAACTTCATGAAATCAAAGAATTTGTAATAATATTTCATGAACTCAAATAACTCACATGCATTCAAGTAGATTTAGCATTGAGCACTCAACAAATTCATGGAATCAAAAGATTTATAATAAAAATCCATGTATTTATCATTTTTGGAACATTTTATGGAATATAAAACATCTAATTTAAAATAAAGCATAAAAAATTACTAAAAAGTAAAATTTCTCTTAGGTATTATCCACACATGCCTAAAGAAATAACTAAACAATAGAAAACCATTCTATACTTCACCAGATTGCTTCACACCTAGGCATAGAATGATGCAAGAGTTTAAAGAAAGGGGGATCTTTTGCCACTAAATAGTGTCAGTATGTACCCTTAATTGGTGCAACACACAATCTTTCTAATAGGAACAAACAATCAGCTATGTAAGATTTCATATCAGGAAATAGCTTTGGATTTGGCTTTGATATCAGTTAACTTCAAATGAAACATACATGTTTTTATTTTGAAATAGAACAAAAAGAGGAAAAAGAATAAAACTTGAAAAAGTTTTAATTCTCCGACATCCACAAATTCTGAACTTAAAATAAAATAAATAAACTAATGACATTTTATAGAAACAAGGCCCCAAATATTTTGAACTTAATCCCACCAAAGTAAATTAGAGAAACAAATTAAAATGCAACATGTGGCAGGTGAAAATTGTCATTTGAACTTTCTAGGTGAAGTCAAAGATATTTTGAATTTTCTTTAGTAGCAAACTCCAAACTTCGAGCTCTGAGTCACGAGTACTTTTGCATAGAAAATAAAACTTTTGACACTCATCAAAACCTCTAGGATTTTCTATCTTCACTAGGTCCAAGAGTAAACATACAAAATTATGATTTCAAAAATCTACCCATGCACAAAACTTCTAGTTTTCCACTACCCGTCTGTCTATTCTTCTTAACTAGACTCTTGGTCTGAAGAATCATATTCACCATTTCTTTGCTAATACTCCTAAAACTAAATCAAAACTTGATGCATACGTTCTTTTGGAATGCCTTGAATTACTTTCCAATTGTATTTATGCCTAAAATATTCTTCTAATATTTGAATGATATTTTCAAAACTTCGTATTACTTATGTCCCATATTTTCTCATAGGATTCTTGCACCTTATGATATCATCTATGACTTCTCGACTTAGTGACTGAACATGATCCTTATTCACCTTTTCGATCAACTCTTTGAAATCTTTCAATTCCTTATCATCTTGTCCTAAAGTCTAAGGATCATAGCTTTTACAAGCTAACATTTTAATGAATTTTTTATCCTTGTCTATCAATTTCTTACATATCTCAGTGACCTTTTTCCAGTCCACTTACACATTGTGATAAAGTGTCACTTTCCTAGCTTAATTTTATCCTGCATTTCTCAAGCACTGAAACTTCTTGTTCCATAACTATCTTCTCATTTATCATCTCTTAGACATTTGTCTGAAGAACCTTTAGCCTCTACCCTTTTGGATCATTCTATTATAGGCAAAATGGACATTCACTCTCAAGTACTCTAGAATTTTCATACCAACGATATGCTTCTTTGCACTTCCCAATTGCATCCCTTATTGACTCTTCACCTTGCCTCACCAAGCATTCCATCCATTCTTCAAACATTCTTACCTTATGGCAAAGCATCATGATATCATCTACTTACTCCTTGGACATTAGCATTGGATTGTGCGGCAAATTGATCCATGACTGACTAAATTGGGCTAGCGACCTGATGAAATTATCCAAGAAAGAATTTTTTTTCATTTAATTCTCTTTTATTTTTCTCATTCTTCGTCACTTGGGTGACAGTTGTCTATTAATTCACTTTCATCTCTTCTAACTCCTATCCCCATGATAAATTTCCTACATCAATTTTTGTAACCCTATAATACCTAGCTATCACTTCATGCTTGCTCTCTTCTCCTATTAGAGTAGCTATCTGGAGAGTCCTCCCTCCATCTATATTCTATTTCATAGTATGTCTTGTCTTTGCTTTGGATCTAGGTTTAGGGGTTTTTATTCCTTGCATTAAACTTTAGAAATATAAAGTCGCCAATTCCACCTCCAACGAAGAAGCCAATTTCTTGACTAACCGGTCAGGTGCTTCTTCATTTTTTCTACCTCTTCAATATTACCTCATTTCTAATGATCCACATGTTCAAGAACTTCTTGTATTAAAAATTCAACATTGACCATCACAACCTCCAGAACTTTAATGTTCTTTGTCCTCATCAACATGGACTTAGGATTACCTTGATCTGTCATTGTCTCTTTCTCTCTAAGACTTATATTTTCTATTTATGCCTTGTTTTTAACATCATCCCTTAGATCCATCTTTTCCTGGTGTCCTAGAACATCAATATTCTCATCATTTCTTGGTTCATCAACCAAGGTCTATGAGGATATATACCTTTGTTCTTATCTTGGCTTTCTCCTAGTTCTTTAGAAGTCTGTGGTTGCTTAGTAGTCTTTTCAGTTCTTCCTTATGGAAGTTGATCTTCAATATTATGCTCATCAATTACATCTTCTTCATCAATAATAGGAATAGGGCTATTAATTATAGTTCCCCCTATCTCTCTTACATTTTTTCTTCAAGGTTTCTCACCTCTTGAGTGAGTGATCCTATTATAAAATATTCTTCTTCTCTATTTTCAAGATATGACCCTGTATTCCACTACAGGTTGTATCATTTGATCTCCTTTAGATTGTTTTTCTTTAAAAATTTTAATCTTAGTAGTAAAAATCTCAAGCTTCTCCCTAACTTCTTTAATTAGGTCAAGACCTTCCTCTTGAATTATAGGAGTCTTTCCCGAGGCTCGTCTCATTGTTATCGTATTCACCGAGGGTGGATAAGTAAATATATTTGATTCCTTCTGTGATGTAGAACTTGTCTTAGCTCACACCTATATTAGCATTCTTACATCCTCATCAGTTATAGGCTAAGCTATTAGATTTATTGAGGAAGAAAATGTTGCCTTTGGTGTTTCCATTAAATTGGCTGGAGTGGCCATAGTTTCTTTGGGTTGGCTAGCTATCTATGACGCAATTGAAATTACTTGGATTGAAGTATTGGGATCTTCCTCCCCACCTTACTTAACTTCCCTTATTTCTACAACCTTTCTTTCATTCTTGACACTCCCTCCATACCCCAATTCATTCACCAACTTTTTCTCTCGCTTGACATTGCATGGGTATGTGGGTTCTATCCTAGCTTCCTTCAATGTCTTGACATAACCATTAATCCAATAATGAGTATATTCCAATACCTATTTATAAATTTCTTCAATGCATACTACCTCTTTCTTTGTATAGTCTAGTTCTGGGATGGGTTCATCAAAAAAATTATTTGAATCATAAACTAGATTCAACACCTCTCCATTATCAATATCCAATTGTTTTTGAACATCATGAATTTCAAGAACCTTTATTGCTCCTAGTGTCAACCTCTTGTATTAAATTTTCCTCACATCATGATCATCATCACAATCATGCGAAAATTCTTCCAGATGATAAACATGAGTATACTTCTTATTTATTTTCTTGGCGAGGCTCTACACCAAATTATGGTTTTCTCTTTGGATTGTAAATAACTCTAAACCCATAGATTTTAAACTCATCCTCGCACATATCACCACTTTTGAATGCAATGCATTTATAATTCCCAATGGTGATAGGGAATCTAATAGAAAATTTATTACATGCTTGTGAAAAAATAGCATAAGATGACTACACCTATCTCACAAGTTCTAGTAATAGCATTTTGTCTATTGGGTACCTGGGTAGCATGAAGGGGTATCCTGTAAATCCTTCCACCTCAATATAAGTGAAAGTAGGGAATTGGATATACCAACCCCCAATAGATTTGATAACACATTGTTCTTCCATAGATAATCTCTTGGCTTTGTCCCCTTCCATTAATCTCACTAGTTTCATAGAAAACACATCATTTACCCTCCGGTAATGCTCCCAATACTAGTGAATAGTAATATGGGGAAATGAATATAAATAGAATTATTCCTTGGTTCTCTACTCAGGATACCAAAATTTTTTTAATCCTTGTATATTTTCCATTAGGGAAGATGAATATATGACATATGAAGACATGGCGAACCATTAGGTTTCTAATAATGTCAATATCTATTCATGCAACTTATCACTAATAAAATTTCCTTGATGAATATATGTAGGGGCTTCCAAAATTTTCATTATAATCTTGAACATCTAGGATTTAAATTTGCTAGCATCTTTGCATCTAGATATCCTTCTTAATAGGGTTATTATGTGTTGAACCTCTTGAATAAATGTTGACCTTGGGATTTTCTTCATCTTCTTTGTAGGCTTTTCTCATAACCATTTCAAAATCATACTTTTTATTTTGTTCTTCTTCATCTAGGTACGATGTGGCAAGAACCGATGTGTCTAATGCATTCATTTGTCTAGACATAGGGAGACCAAATATGTACACAATACCCTCTGTCGAGAGGTTTGCATATACTCTTCCTTCTTTCTCAAAGACCCTCTTGTTTGGGTCATACCATCTCATGCATTCTAGTACTAGCTTAGGTGCATCCATCGCTAGTGGAAACCCTCCTACCAAATGCAGTCCACTTGCAACAATATTCCTAGTGCACTAAGAGGCACCTTCTTAGTCCTCATAGTGAATTCATACTCATTGAATCCTCCTAGATGGGTATCCGTAACCATCTCACCAAATGATACAAATTGCAAAATAGGGAATTCAAATTCCTCATTTATCTTCTTCCTTCTGGAAATGCTCATATTTTTCTTAATTTATTGCATTATTAGAAAATGTGTTCTTTGTGTGCGAGTTAGGGATAAATTTAATTATACATTTTCAATAATTCATGAAATTTCTTTACTCACGACATTTACAGTCTACAATTAGGTTAAATTCTTTTAGAAACAATCAATATTTTCATGACCTAACCAGAGGTAATGTTGTTTAACTAGAGCCATGTATGCATAAAAAAATTAACAAAAAATCAATTGTGAGAAGATTACCCATATTTTTTGATAACATACATTCAAACTCTAGTAGTTGTGTTCCTCAACATTCTAAGACTTACCCTTTTTTGTGCACCATAAAATTGGTTTTAATTCTTTAATATCCTTACAAGTGAATAGTATAGAACGAGGTAGAGTGTTATGGAAGCAACTACATGCTCAAAGTGGTGCCAATTACACTTGTTGTTCGCTACGTTTATTAATTTATTATACTATGAATTAAATACCCTAAATAAAGGTGCAATCATGGTAGATTAGGGTTCAAATTATGAACTCTTTGATTCTTGTTAGGGGGCCCACCTTTGAGAGAAAATTAGAATAGGTGGCCAACATGGCACACTTGTGTGTCACTTTAATTCTTATGGGGGAAAAGGTCTCAATGAAGCATCTAACTTGGATGCTAAATGGCTTATAATCAATAAGGTTTAAATCCTCTAACACCAGGCTTTGAAGAATTATCAAGGGTTAGAAATTTTACTTACAGGTTCATGAGAATCGTGTGCAAAGGATACTCAAGATCGAGTGCAAGTGAAACTAATTTGGTTTGAAATAAAATTTGTGCAAAAACTTTTGATCTCTGGTTTCGAAGAAAATAAAAAACCACTACCGAGCTAAATCAAGGGAAAAAGATAGACAAGTGAACACTCGAGAAAATTTTACTTGGGTGACAACTTATCAGGCGCAAAGACTAGCCAGGTAAGAAAGAAAAATTTGCAAAATATACTCTATCCTTAGAACAATGACACTCGGAACCCGATATCCAAGAATCCAATTGGCTAACAAGGTCGGGAAAAATATTTTGCAAACACTCCAAGTCCAACGAAACACAAACTTAAGCAAGGGATGAGAAGATTGGATTAAGACATCATCATCTTACCACTTCCTCTGAAGACAACACACCAAAGCAAGTAAACGAAGGAAAAAAAGTAGTGGAAAAAGGGGGTCCTCATTTTTCCCAAGGGAAAAAATGGGGCATGTTGTGAGACCACACAACAACTAGCAACCAAAAAAACAAAACAAAAGAATAGAAAGATAATTCCGAAAATTATAACCATACTTTAAATTTATATAGTCTTTGAATTATAAACCATCAAACCCTCATTTTGACATTCCTCTTCACTTTAACCAACGTACAAAATTAAATTTTACTGACCTCATGTGTGTCCAAATTATTTGTTCCACTACAAAAAATTTAAAGCATAACATGTGTTTGAATTGACTTACATAATTTGGTAATTTCCTTAAAAGCCAACCATGGATAGAGCCTTGCTACTAGTTAAGAATCTATATCCTCAATAAGGTTATATCTGTAATTCCCTCAAACATAATTCTACTTCGAGTCAGGCATCCATACCTTTGGTAGAGATATTTGGATAGCTTAAAGAGTTGATTTTTCTTTGATGTTCATTTTCATTTTTTTCATTTTATATTTTATTGTAAGATGTTTTTCTTCAACTTGCAAGAAATGAAGTTTACTATTAGGTTGGGAATTATAGCGGTAGCAAAGGTTACCTTTTGATTTTTCACTCAATGTAAAAATCGCTATCCCAAATTTAGTAGAATGATTTAAGTGTGGGCGTTTGTAGCTCAACATCAATTGAATTGATTTATGCGAACTAAAGTGAATGGATCCAAATAATTCCCCGACTATCTATAGTTACAGAACTATTTCTGGTCAAAGAACGAATCACATTTCCAAAATTGATACTCTATTGTTTTGACTACCTATGAAGGTCACTAACTATTTCACATCTCAACAACAAAAAATCCCAAAAAGAAAACAAAAGAAAAGAAAAAGTGCAGAAAACCCCCCTAAAAAACTATTTACATATTTACATCAGGACCAATGACCAACTAGGCTTGAAAATAATGTTTCAAGAATTACCCATTGATGGGTGTGTGGTAATTAAAGTGGAGGAAATTAGTGGATTAAATCCAGCACACAACAATGAAATTTTTTATATAAAAGGAATTGAAATAACAAGCTAAGATGCTATTAATATCCTCTCAAATTGTCCCATTGCTCTCTAATATTTATGACCTTCAAATTCATGCTCTCAGATTTGTATGTTGCACATGAATTCATAAGATGACAACCTAAGAGACGAGAATATTTTATGATATGAAAAGTTACATGCCTACATTAATATACTTTTGGGTATTTTTCATATGAAAACTAAATGAAATATGAGATTTATGCTATGTAAATGATGCTAAGATGATTGTTGTTGATGTAATGTAAATCTAAATGCAATTCTATGATAAAAACTAATGAAACTCTAAAATTATACAAAGTAAAATTGCCATGATGAAAATGCTAAAAGATATGCAACCTAAAATGCTCTCAATTGCTCTCAATTACTAAGGTAATTTCTGCAGCATAATTTTATGATCAAATCCTTCTTGAAAAGTTGTAGAATGATCTCCTATTTATAGATTTTTCCAAGCCTTGAATGAGGTGGCAAAGATGGACGATTGCGATTGTGATCCCAAGACATCAACAATGAAGCACAAAGAAGTTGGAGGAAACCATGGAAGTAGCTCCATTTGGAAGGGAAAATCATCCAAGTGTTAAAGAGCATCAATTAGAAAGAGGAGCCATGTGTCTCCAAGGAGGTTAGGAGGTTAGATGAATATTTCTAATTTGAAAATAAGAAATAAATGAAATCATGTGGCATGTGATGGTGTGGAGGGTGATTTGGAGGAAGTTAGGAAATTATGAAGAAATGTGACAAATTTGAATTAAAAATACAAATTTAATGAAGAAGGGGAATAATCAAATAACAAATTATTTAAATTTGTGTATTTAATTAATTCAAGAGGAAAGATGATTTTTGAATAGAAGAATTAAAGGTATGAACTATACAAATAAATTCATCAATTTATTTATATAAGTAGTGGAATTAAGATTAATTAATTAAATCACTAGTATTTAATTAATTTGTGCTCCAGACCATTTTTATGTGTATACATTTTGCCCCTCTTTGAAGTGATGTGCACAGACGCATTGCTTCAAAGAATTTTTTTGTCAAACCGTGATGATAAAAATTTTGACATTCCTCAGATGTTGATTTTTCAATGATAATTGATGTATGCCCCCCTAAGGAGATAAATCGAGGAATTTTTTGAATTTTTAATGATTTTTGAATTTTTGAAAATTTTGATGATTAAATGATTTTCTGATAATATTCTAATTATTTTTAAATTTTGAAATTGGTGTGTCGATTTATCTCTTGAAATTTGTAAGTAAACCTGCCATAGTGTTGATAAGTTGATTAAAGGCCCATTTTGAAAAATAAAACGAAATGTCACTTAATTACCCACCTTTTAATTACCCTTATAAGAGGTAAAAGGTATAAAAGAAAACTCACTTGTGAATTGTGATTTTGAAAAATTGAGTGATTAAGCAACCTTGAGCATTTGGAGAAAAATGGTGATCCTAATTCAGACTCATCGATTCAAGCGCTTCGATGATACAATTGTTTGACAGCATACGGACCTCCGGTACAAACCTTTGAAAACTTCTTCTTTGTGAATTTTGAAATTTGTGTTCAAATGTTTTAGCACATTTGTAGGATAGAATAGCGCATAAATGCACTGTTTTAGCACATAAGATTTTAGTTTTAGTGCATATGCGACCCGATGTAGGGCATCGGTCTGTTGTTTTGGTGCATAGGTCTTTGGTAGCATAGGTTGCATTATTTAGAGCATTGGTTAGGTAAAGTAGCACATCCATTAATGTAGCACATGCATGCACTGTTATGGCACATCCATGCAAAATTTTGGTGCATACGTGGAATTGGTGCATACATGGCTTGTTCTGGTGCACAAATTTGAATTTTATATCTCATTTGTGTTTTAGTGCATAGAAGCACTATTATGGCATATCCATGCCAGAATAGAGGATTTTTTCATTTTTCTCCTTGATTTCGGATGTTTTTTTATCGTTTCAACCTTTGGGTTGATATTGATTGATGATGATCGATCTCATGATAGGTGAGATTCGATGATTGATTGATATTAATTGACCTCATGATAGGCGAGGATCAATGATTGACTGATGGTGATTGACCTCATGATAGGTGAGGTACATTTATAGATTGATAGATTGATAATGATTGACCTCATGATAGGCGAGGTGCATTGATAGATTTATAGGTTGATAGGCTAATTGATGTTTGATTGATTGATTTTGTAATTTTTGATGATGATAGGAGAGTGATTTAGGAGTCCTCATGTCTTAGGAGCACTTCCCGTGGACTTGGAGTTAATTCCCTTCTTGAGCCAAGCTGAGCGGGATCTGATTGAGGGATGTGGGTTGTACCATTTGATTGATATGCCCTAGGTTATGATTAATCGGGCACTACTAATAGCCTTAGCAGAGCGGTGGCATAGCGACCACAACACCTTTCACCTGGCTACAAATGAGATGACCGTGATGCTGGAGGATGTGTAATGGATTCTATGGATTCTTGTAGTAGGTGATATAGTCATATATGATCATACAGAGCAGGGTGGGACAAATGATCTTCGTAGGATTTTTCATGATGACCAGATTAGCGGGTACAAGATACCCTGGTAGTCAATGTGTGACAGTTATGCCCCATTACCTTTTGTACTTTCCAATTTTCTTGGCGGTTTCTTACATCCCGACCGCAGGTTGAAGGGACTATCTATTGGGTGGGGATGGGTACTAGAGTAGATTATTCTTTAAGGGACCCGATATTCTTGGGGTTCGTGCATGTTAGCCCATCTATATCATGGTTTGTATCAGGCATTTTATCTTGGAGTTGCTAGCATCTCAAACAGCGTCACATTACTTCAAATTTGGGCCTGGGAGCACATAGTTGTTACCAGGCTAGTTGCAGATAGGTATCGGTCGATTGGTAGGCCGTATGTATATGATTATAGAGGCCCCATTGTCCAACATAAGCTGGGAAAATTAGAGTACTGGCGATGAGTATTGGATGACCAACAAGGTTTTTGATTGGTCGCACACATTTCTTTATTGAGAGATTTCTTCTAGGTCAGGTGCATTGAAAGTACAATCGAGTATAGGGTATTCTGCAAGGAGTAGCCACATATTCTCGGAGGTATTAGGACATACCAAATTGGGGGCCCTTTTTGTCTTATGATGCAGCTTGCTAGGAGTACTATGGTTTATAGTTTGTGATGTGGGCATATCATCTAGAGGTTGCAAAGGATGCCATGTCTAAATATTATACAAAGTACTTCGACACACATCCATTTCCCAAACTATCTAGTCCTAATGAGCTAGTGCCATCATTAGATGATGATGAGGAGAGGGAACTAAGATAGATGAGGGGGAGGGGTGATGGAGGAGAGGAGGAGAGAGCTGAGGGTGGGGATGATGGAGGAGATGATGGTGGATATGGGGAGGGGGGAGGTGGTGATGGAGGAGGCTGAGCATTCGATGTGCAAGATACGATGATACCTTGGTGCCAAAGATCCTTGGTGGTTGTGGCATAGTAGCATATACAGATTGGGGTGCCTTTGTAGTAGTAGGAAACATAGATAGTTGCATTACAAGTATAGTTTCAGATGCTATAGGGTTAGTTGGCCTAGGTAGAGGCTCTACTTACACTAGCCTAGGGATAGTTACAAGGATAGGCATAGGCCCTGACACAAGCACAGGCTTAGATCACCACCTTGACAAGTGTGAGGGACACTCAGAGACAACGGGTTGAGCAAGCTGAGGGCATTGTAGAGAGGGTTGTGAGGGAAGAACAGGGCATTGCCACTGAAGATTATATCAAAGAGATATGGGACTCGACCAGGGAGGCTAAATATTACCAAGGTAGATAACATAAGATCATACCTACAGAGAGATGAGTGAGTTATGCATAGTCCATGAGTAGATGGACTCACTTGAGGACCACCAGTAGAGGAGTCACTTAGTCGCTTCTACGACCACTAAGGCTAGGGCCATCAGGAGGGGCAACACTTAAGGTCTACATAGTCACTTTTGATTGTATTATTGATTTATTTATATACATTGATTTTGAGATTTTATGATATGATGATATATTGTCCCATTTTTGATGATGTATCTCTTTATATTATTACACATCCTTGTACACTTGTCATTGAGATTTATGTGATATGCAGTGATGATTTTTTGGTCTACATGTTGTTTATATGCTTATGTGATGGATGTTTATGATGGATGCATTTTATTTTCTATGTTATGTGATGGTTTATGGTTATGTGATAATGATGTGTGAATGCAATGATGATTCTATACGTTTATGCTATGTTTTATGTATGGATGAATTAAAGATGTATGGTTCTATATGTTGATGGATGATGCTATTATTATGATGTATGAGATGGATGCAGTCATGCAAATGATATGGTATGCACTATATTTTTTTTATTTTTCACATTTATATATCGATGATATGGATGTGAAATGATTTATTATATGGAATGCAAATGTCTGCTTCTATATGTGGATATGAATGGTTTCTAAATGTGTGATAAATGTATGGATATATGATAATGCATGGATGTATGATGAATGTAAATGTATGGATGCATGTGGATAATGTGTTCTTTTGGATTTTTCTGATGCAAATATATGACCTAAATACATGAATGAGAATGGATTATGATGATGCATGGATTACAATGTTATTATGGATAATGCTCTATTTTTAGATATTTCTTGTAATCATATGAATAAATGTATGGATAGATGTATGAAAATAGTTTTTTTTAATGAAATGATATGAAATGGATAATGTAAATGAAATGATATGATTAATTTTTCTATGTCAATTGTACTCAATATTTTAATGAGAGATATCATCATGTTGAACATTGTCAACCTTGGAAAAATCTATAATGAAAATGAAGAACTAATAGAAATGCAATCCTATCTTAGCCATGCAAACCTAACATTGTCATTTGATTCATTGTGCTTGGTATCATCATTGAGGTTTTTAAAATGTTGAAAGTTAGTACAAACATCGATGGTATAATTAGACCACGATGACCTGAGTATCACATGCGTAAGAGACAAGAGTTAATAATTTTCCCATGAAAATTGGAATGTCATCAATGATACTTTGTAGAGAATGTCCTATGACAATTTGCACAGTAGTAATGATTGACTCACAAATAACAAACAAAGAAAATATCATTCTACTTCTAGCCCCTCTAGTTTAAAACATCATCGAGGTACTCTAGAGAAATGATAGCAATAATCAAGATACAAAATTTGAACATTTGTGCCAATGTGATCCAACGATGATTCAGAAGATGATCATCCAGTGAGATTTAATTTGATTGTCTTGATGTTGAGTTGGATGATTGATTTGGTTGATTGATTGTGATGGATGTGCAATGTGATTGTTTTTTGTGCCAAGTTGTCTTTTTGTTGCTTGTTTGTTATCTATTTGTTTAAGTTCAATGATTATTTGCTCCTAGTGAGTTCAGGATTTTCCCCCTAGTGAGAAACAAACCAATTATTATGGATATGCACAACGAAAACCAAGCAATGGTGGGACACGACCATAGCACTCGGATATGGAGATGAAGTTCATTTTTATGATAGGAATGTAGTGTAATGATGGAAAAAGCGGACAGTCGGCACACATTTCCAAATGGATGGAGGAGCAAATCCAATCACAAATAGTGCTTGTTTACTAGGTTTTCACCACTTCCTTTTATTGCACTTTTCAAATTTTATGATTTTTTTTTTTGTTACCAAGATGCGTGTTTGCTAGGTTTTCATCAAGGCAACAATTTTTTTGTCTATTTCTACTCTTTTTTTTTTTTGTTACCAAGATGCCTGTTTTCTAGGTTTTCAATAGGGTAACTATTTTTTCGGGACATTTTCTAATTTTTATGATTTTTTTTGGGACTTTTTTATTTTTATGATTTTCCAAGACTTATTCTGATTTTTATGATTTTTTTAGGACATTTAAACATGTGTTGGATGCATTATGTGTATAACTTCTTCAAATGAAGGTTTTTCATCGGTTCCTCAAATAGATCACCTTCTGGTGTAGACAAATGATATTCCCTTGATCCAAAGACTAATACAATAACAAAAGGGCCCAACCAATTTGGCTCAAATTTTCCTTTCTTTTCTCGATCTTTCTAATTACGGGGATTTTCCTTCAATGCTAGATCTCCAACTTGAAAATTTCTAGGCTTGACTCTATGATTGTAACTATGTGACATCCTTTGTTGATATTATTTTAAGTGATCCACGACCAACTGATGGTGTTCATCCAATATTTCCAACTCCAACAACTAAGAAACTTTGTAATCTTCTTCTGATATGATTCCCTTCCAAGACACTCGAAGTGAAGGTATCTCGACCTCAATAGGTAGAATGGATTCTACTCTATATACGAGGGAATATGGTGTGGCACCTATTGGGGTGTAGACACTTGTTCGGTACACCCATAAAGTGGGTTGTAGTTGAATATGCCAATCCTTTCCAACCTCATTGACATTTTTCTTTAAAAAAATTAAGATAGTTTTGTTTGTCGTTTTCGCTTGACAATTTCCTTGAGGATAATAAGGTGTTGAAAATCAGTGTTGGATATGGAATCTATGACAAATTTCTTGCATGTCCTAATTTTTAAAAGGCCTTTCATTGTCTGTAACAATAGATTGAGGAATACCATATCGGCAAATGATGTAATTCAGGAAAAATGAGGCAATCTACTTCCTAGTGATGTTGATTAGAGGGACGACTTCAACCCACTTTGTGAAATATTTTATGGTTGTGATAATAAACTTGTGTTCATTAGATGATAATGGATGAATTTTTCCTACAAGGTCCAATCCCCACTAACAAAAGGGCCATGTTGAAGCAAATGTTTGCAACTCTTGGGCTAGAGAATGGATAAGGTTATTGTGTATTTGACATTTTCACATTTCTTGATAAATTTATAGGACTCCTTCTCCATAGTTAGCCAAAAATATCCTAAACATAGTAGTTTCTTAGTGATGGTAAGTCCACTTGAATGAGTTCCACATATATCGACATGTACCTCGCATAAAGTCGAGTCAGATTCATCGTGTTGAAGACAATGAAGGAGAGTACCATTAAGACCTCTTAAGGAAAGCATTTCAACTATCAAGGTATGACGTGTGAATTGACAAATAAGGTTTCACTTCTTATTTCAAGAAAGAGTGGGTGGAAAGGTACTGTATTTCAAATAGGCATATATCTTTCAATAGGTAGAGGATTCAGGGTCAACCAATTGGCATATAATTTGGGATTTTGGGTTGTCATAGGCAAGGTTAAACACTTGTTTTACTATGAAACCATGTCGGCTTTAATTTTATGGGATATGTAAGAGAGAAGTAATTGCCGCCATCGCATCGATTGCATTGTTATCTGCCCTTGAAATCTATTAAAATTTAATCTCAACAAAATAATTTTTGAAATCATCAATCATTCTCTTGTATGAAATCAACTTATCATTCTTGGTTTGATAATTATCACTCACTTGGTTAATGATCAACGAGGAATTATCGTAGACTTGCAGCTCTCTGATCTCTCACTCGACTGCAAGTTTGATGTCGATGATGAGAGCTTCATATTATTCTATGTTTTTGGTACAAGGAAACATCAACCAATATGATCTTTGGATTGTATGTCTCTATGGAGTAACAAACAAGATCCTAGCACTGCACCTATGTTGTGTATATGATCCATCAAAATATAACATACATTATTGTAGAGTGACAGTAAAGAAATTTGTGTCAGGAAACTCAATATGCATCAAATGGTTGTCTTATAGGGGTGCTTCTACAAAATAATCAGCTATCACTTGTCCTTTGATTTATTTACGATCCACATATTGAATGTCCAACTCACTCAATATCATGTCCCATTTAGCTAGTCTTCCTGCGAGGTTTTCCTTACTAAGCATATATTTCAAGGGATCAATTTTAGCTATGAGCTTAATGGTGTGAGTTAACATGTAATTTCAGAGCTACTGTGTAGAAAATACCACTACTAGACAAGCTTTCTCAAAGAAGGTATAATTGATTTCATAACCATTTAATTTTCTATTGATGTAATAAATTTCTCTTTCCTTTCCTGTAGAATATTCATGTGCTAATAGTGTGCCCAAGGATGCCTCGGTTGTTGCGATATAAAGAATCAGTGGTTTCCCTTTAGTGGGTGGCACCAGGATGGGTGGTGACATCAAGTATTGCTTCAATTTATTAAAGCTTGTTTCACATTTATCATCCCATTTGAACCTTACATTCTTGTGGAGAAAGTGAGTGAATAGATGAGTTTTGTCTACTAGCTCTGAGATGAACCTCCTAATGGATTGAAATCTTCCATGAAGGGATCTCAATTGACTAATGTTCTTTGGTGGAAACATTTCCATGATGGATTTGACCTTGGTGAGATCCACTTCAATTCCCTTTTCTAAAACTATATACCCTAACAACTTTGTCGATATCACACCAAACACACATTTCTTCGAGTTTAATCTGACATTGAATTTATCCAAGCATGTGAAAACTTTGTCTAAGATCTCCAAGTTTCCTTCTCTAGTGAAAGATTTAGTCAATAAGTAATCCACGTAGTCCTCCATGAAATTATGCATCATATCATGAAAAATGGTGGTCATTGCATGTTGATAGGTGGCTCTAGCATTCTTCAACCCAAAAGGCATGAAATTCTAGCATAAAGTACCCCACGGATAGGGTAAAGGTTGTTTTATCTTGATCCTTTGGTGTGATTTTTATCTGGTTGTATTATGAGAAACCATCCATGACTGACAACATTGCATGTCCTACTGTCACATCCACTATGATATTAATGTTTGGAAATGCAAAATCATATTTTGGACAAGCCTTACTCAAATCTTTGAAATCCATGCAAATCCTAATGTTTCCATCTAGTTTAGATACTGGTACAATGTTAGAATCCACTCAGCATAATCTATTGCTCTAATGAATCTTGTGTCCAATTTTTTTTTTAATTCTACTTTGACCATCAAGGCGATGTGAGGGTGCATCTTTCTTAACTTTTCCTTTACTAGTTTTACTCTCGAGGGAAGAGAAAAATAGTGCATGATCAGTTCATAATCAATCCCAAGCATATCCGCATAAGACCAAGTGAATTTAACTTGCCTTTCTTCAAAAATTTTGGTAAAGCTTGGTTTCTCTTGTTCAGTCAAGGATGTTGCCAAATGCAGAGTTTTTACTTTGTCTGGAGTGTTGATGTTGATAGAATGTGTAGATTCTACTAGCACTGAAGATCTCTCGTGGTAATGTTCTGGAAGAGTGTCAAATATTCCATCCTTTGGCACCTCAGAGAGGTTTTCACTGTTAGATACACTCTTTATTTTAACTTTTTCACAATCTAATGTTGTCATAGAATGGTTTTCACCATTAGACCTATTCTCATTATTTATTTTACAAATAGAATATTTGGCACTCCCCTGATTCTCAACTTCATTATGAGTTGCATGGATGGAAAGTGTTTCAGGGTTTTCAACATAGAGAGAGTTAACAATATTGTCATCATCTATAAAAATTGGGATATCAAGAGGCGTGGCTTGGTCCCAATTGATAAGTTCAGGATGGATTAATGGAAAGGGATCATTAGGTTGGTCAAGGTCGATAGCGATGAGGTTTAGAACATATAAATATTTGTGATATGCAATAGCGAGATCAAGGTCTATGATGTTACTCTCCTCCAAATGATTTGTCTCACTAGGAGTTTGATCATCTTCACTAGAGCCATCGGTAGGTTGTGATCCAAATTCAAGGGGTCTAGACCCCGAGCCTTGTCCCTCCATGAGCATTTGTGCATAAATTTGTATTACATCAATTTTCTTATAATAACAAGATTCTTCAGACAATGAGTCCCACTCATACTCATTAGAATCAGTTTCATAGGAATCACTAGCTTGCAATTGTAGGATTAATTCAACAACCTTTTTGGTGGCCTCTTCTTTTGTTTCCTCTTTGGATTCTTCTTTATAACCCAATCCAATATTATCTTTTGGATTCTTAGTGATCAATTGAACAGGCTCTACGATACCCTCCTTTCTTTTCCCAATAGGACCACTACCTTTGTAAACCATCTTTTCTAGGATAGTGAAAAAATTTCCATATAGATGAGTCGAGATACTAATCTTTGTTGCGAAAAATGTCGATACAAATTCATATTCATCTTTGTAAAGTTAGTTGAGCACATCCTTATCTTCAGATTCTTCCACTGCACTTGCCTTTATGAATTTTCCATCAAACAGAGTCGTGGGTTATGGAGATGGTTGTATTCATATTGATGGCTGCCCATATGCTCAAGGCAAAATGTTTGTTCAATGGAATATTTGCCTACACCTTTATCTTTCAACTACATCTTTTTGAATTGTTTGGATAGGATATTTAACTAACTCTCATGCTTTACTTAGGTGGAATTAGCAATGCCTTTGTCCTTGGATCGCGTGTCTTTCTCAGGTAGATTTCATGAACTATTTGTTTGACTTCCACTTATTGAGGGAGAAGAGTCACTGATACCCTTATCCTTTGATTGGTCCTTTTTCTCAATGCATCTTGACAAGATATTTTTTTGTTTCTCAGCATTGGAAGAGCTAGAAGAAGTATCTTCTCTGTTATGAGGCATGAAGGAGTCTTGGACCATTTTCAATGTGTTGAAGTATTGGGAGTTGTTTGAGTCAGTCGAGATGGTGATTTGCTGTCCACTAAAGGGGAATTTCAAAAATTAGTGATATGTTGATGGCACTGCCTACATTGAGTGGATCCATGGTCTCCCAAGGAGTATATTGTATGTCAAGTCTTTGTCGAACACTTGGCAACCTATGTCTTATTAGATAGGTCCCACTTGGATAGGCAAGACAATTAGTCCCTGAGATGGTCTTTCTTCATCATCATAAGCTTTGATGGTAATTTTCCTTCTTGCATCAATAACATTCTCTGAAAACCCAAGTGCGTGGACTAAATTCAAAGTATAGATATTCAAAGTTGCTCCTTCATCTATTAAGACACGTTTTGCATGATGTTTGTGAATTATGACCTCAATATGCAATGGAGAATTATGGGGATGTATAGGCGAGGCATCATCATTTTTAGAAAAGGATAGGAAATGAGGCGTATTTAAGTGTCCCACCATGGCTTGAAATTGCCATACTTCTAGATTGGTTGGCACCATGGTGGGTACTAGAGCTTGTTCTAGAATTTATTTGTGAGCTAGTGAAATTTTAAGCAACTCTAGTATTCATATTTGTGTCAAGATTTTTTGTAATTGATCAACAATATTGTATTGGTTAGATGGGGCAACAAGTGTTCTTGATGTGCTTCATTTTAAGACATATTTTCCTTGAGCCCTTGTGGTGGAATTAACTGGTTGACGGTCTTGTCTCTACCTAATTTTGATAACATTTACTTGATTGTCGGTGGCTGCCATATTGTTATGATCATCATTGATTGGGATAATGTCAAGGGTAGGAACATTTTTTTGATGATTGTTGTTGATAGGTGTATTGATTTGATCTTCAACTACTGAGATGTGGAGAATGGTTGTGTTAAAAACATAATTCACATTTTTATTCTTGTTGTTTGCAGAAGAAGGTTCTCCTTTGTCATAATTGGGTAAAGGATTCTTAAATGCACCATGGTCATTGTTTTTTTGGGGACTCTCTACAAATATTTCCTTTTTATCAATCAAATCTTGTACCCAATGCTTGAGTTGCATTCATTTGTTTGTTTTGTGTCCTTTATTTCGATGAAATTCGCAATAGTAAGTATCATTCCACCATGAAGGTTTTACTTTCGGCTCCTAGTCTAGGGGTTGTGGTAATGTTATTGAATTAGTTGTAAGAAATTATTTTAGTACCGACTCGAGTGATTGTCCCAAAGGTGTGAACCTTCTCTGATTTGATGATAATGTTTGATAGGGAAATGATTTAGATTCTAAGTTATTTTGATTATTGTTTTGGTTCCCATTTTGATTGTTGGTTTGGGGATTGTTATGATTGTTTTTAGAGGATGCAACTACCAAGTTAAAAATGGGTTTTGAATTTTGATTCTTAGTTGTGTTATCATTTCCATCATTCTTGTTCCTTTGCAAAAACCTTAGTTTATCGTTGTTGTTATGATTGTTTGATGAGTTCCCTTCGTTATAGATTTTGATTACTCCTCTCTTTACTAACTCTTATTCAATTTTTATTCCTTATTCAATCATCTTTTTGAACCTAGGCAGACATTACAACTCCAATATATAACTCATTTCATCAGTTAGGTTGTCAACGAAGATTTCCATTTTCTTTTTTTTGGGTATGGGTTGTGCATACCTAGCAAATAACTTTCTCCATCTTTGCAAAAATATAAGGAATGATTCCCTCTTTTTTTCTGTTTGGTATTACAAATATCCTTCATTGTTATCTCATGCTATATGTTATAGAAGTATTGATTAATGAATTTTTTATCCAATTCTTCAAAGGATCGAATACCGGGAGGAAGTTTGGAAAACCATTCCATGCATTTCCCACCAAGGCTTCATGGAAATAGTCTCATCAAATATACATATTCATGGGTAAACTCCAAGCTCATCATACGAAATTCCCTCACATGGTCAATAGGGTATGTTTTACCATTATATTTGTCGTACTTTGGGAATTCACAATGTTTGGGGAAAGGTATCATGTTTATGCTTGGATCAAAAGGATAGGGACATATGTCTTGCAATAGATACCTCTTGGTAGTCCCTTTCTACATATCTTGGATTTTTTGTTGCATGAGTTGCATTTGTTTCATGAAGGCAACCACTAAATTAGTATTTTGGGTGTGGTTTTCAGTGTTCTTAGGTATTTCACCCTCTTTGCTCTTGGAAAATTCAACCTTATTTGTTTTTGGATGATTCAACTTCATTGTTTTGGGGTGTACTTTTCAATTGGTTTTTGTCAAATTCAGGAAACAATTTCATACCTTGTTTAGCCATCATTAGAAAATATTTTCTGCATGAACTTATGAAAATTGGGATCTTGTTGTGCTTGTTCTATGGCTTCATCCATTATTTCTTCTACCTTATCTCGATGAACTCCGAAAAAAGGATTCTCTTCTCTTTCAACCATGTTATTTTGGGTTTTAAGTTCTTTCTCCTTGATTTTTTTGTCTTTGTGATCTTGTTTGAATGAGAATACAAGTGTTATAGTTTTGACTAAACTTTGATCTTTGTTTGAAGTGAGTGCCAAAGGGACAAGAAAAATCTGATTACACAGCGTTCATTTCAAGGTTAGAGGATGATGAAATCTGGTAAAGGATGATGAATCCTGATGGTGAAACTTGGTTGTTAACCAAAGATAAATATGATGATGGGGCACTTTTAGATATTTGATCAAAATTTAGATTAAAGATTTTCACTTGAGAATGCTAGTTTTGACAAGTTTGACAATTTGGTGTGATTGGAGAATGGTTCTATTTCAAAGGGGATCCAAGAGTGTGAGCTGAAAATTCAGACAGACAGGGAATTCAACTCTTTGGTTTGAAAATTTTATGAATGTGCCAAAACAGTGCATGAATGCGCTAAAAGATAGATGTGCCAAGGAATGAAATGGATGCGCTAAATGATGGCTTATATGCATTATAAAATGACACAGATGTGCTACATCAATGGATTGATGCACTAAAAAGGTATGTGCAGGATCATGATGGGCCAAAAAGTGGCGATATGTAAGCCATATGATGGTCCATGTGGCTGATGACTTTTTTTTACCCAAAATTGATGAAACGAAAAGGGTTTTTAGAGGAGATTCTCAGCTTTCCACCAATATAAATTATGTTTTACTTTGAATTTAATAAATAATTATTATTCATTTTTTATTAGAATTACGAATAAAGTCCTAATTGATAGGCTGATTGAAAAACATCTATAACTTTCAAATGGTATCACATTTCTTGAATTCAAAACATGTGTCACATTCTATGCTTTGCATACTATAGGATTAAAAAATAAAAAAATGAATTTCATGAATTTATGACCAAGTTAAGGTGGTTAGATGGACGAGCTTTTATATTTTTTTAAAGTTGTAATAAAAAAATCATAATTAATTATTTACTTGGAAAAAATTTATAAAAAAATATGCATCAAATCGGTACATGAGTCCTCTACTTATATCTAAAATATTATAAAAAAATATTATCATTTTATTGTGATTAAGGTGGTCAGACAGACACCTACTTCTTATTTTTACCCTGAAATTTAAATACTATTGCATTGAGATTTCAAGTTTTCACCAAATAGATTTTATTTTTTTAAATAAAGGTCTAGTAGTTTAGAAACTAAATTCAATTTTCTACAAATTCTATTTTTACATTTTTTTGAAATAATATAGATAACTTATTCAAATTTTTATGTCAAGTTGTCTAACTTTGATTTTTTGTCTTTTTATTGCCACTTAAGGGCCTGTTTTTTCCATGATGATCCTGCACATACCCAAAATAGGCAATAAATGTGCCAGTGTATGGAAGGTATCTGCTGCCAAATAGTACATATGCGCTATAACAGAGGATAAATGTGCCAAAACAACAAATGGTTGTGTTGAAATATTTATGGCATGCACCAAAACAATCAATGGATGCGTTGGTCAAGAAAATGTTATCTATTTTTTATAGTTTGATGGATTTTTTTCTATTTTTTGGCTGAGAAATTGATTGTTTTGTTTAGACGTTCTTCTAAATCAATGGTTGTATATTCCAATATGTGATGTTTGTTAGAAATTTATTTCAAATCATGCATGTGAGATACATCAAGCAAGTACAATCCCTAGGGCTATGAAGGACAATATTTATTGGATTCCCACTTGGATTTTTTAGTCTAGTTGTGCTTACTTTTGGAAAATGATTAGAGGCTTGACCACACTGGCTCCCCCTTGCATTGCACTCACTTCTCAGGTCAGCCAAGCCTCAACCATCATGAATCTCCCATGATGGACTTCTCATTTCTAACAAAAGCCAAAAGAATGTGATATAGCTTCGAAGGTTATACCTCTTGCACCAGTAAATAGAAAATGGATTTTTGGCATACTACAACAAGGATTCTAGTAAAAAGGCATTTTGTTCATGGGGGATCATCCATATGGCAAGAGACCATTGTTTCCCTTCTTGTCAGAATAATCCTTGTGATACTTGAACTTTCCTCAAGTACCCACACTTATATCTCAGGTGGAAGTTGCTTGGCTTTAGCGTGTTCCTGGTTGGGTTGTTCCCTTGGGATGATTAAATCTTGTCCCACCAAGGTAGGACCTCTAAGGATTTAATCACCTAGTTAAGGGGAGAACATACATGCCTACCATTCAACAATCACAGTAGACATGGTGTTCATTTTCCCCTAATTAAGCTATGTTCCTAACTTAATCAAAATAAAAAAATAATAAATTCAACCCTGCAATCAATTATTTGTAGTTTCAACTTTGAATTCTTTGACAACACTCTTTATGGTTCTAGAAACATCTCTGACAACGTTCTCAAAACCTACAAAATAGATAAATATTAATCATTTTTATGAATTATGGTTTTTTTCCAAATAAAATAGATGTGCCATAACAAAGAATCAATGTGCTAAAAGACTACGCCTATGCACCAAAAAACCCTTTGAATACACTAGAACAGTCTACTAATGTGCTAAAATAAATTATGAATGCACCAAAATACTCCTTGTATGCACTGAAATATGGTATGTATGTGCTAAAAGGTTGTCTGGATGCACCAAAATAATGCTCGTATGTGCTCAAGAAGTTTTTAGATGCTTCGAAAGAACAAATGATCGCACTCAAATATTTCATGTTTCAACTTGTAAAACACACTTTTCCAAAAAACGTTAATGAAAGTGGCTAGGGCCCCACAACGGGTGCCAATTTAATGTGTGGTAATTAAAGTGGAGGAAATTAGTAGAGTAAATCCAACACACATCAATGAAACATTTTATATAAAAGGAATTAAAATAACAAACTAAGATTCTATGACTCTCCTCTAAAATCATCTCATTTCTCTCTAATCTTAAGGACCTTCAAATTCATGATCTCAGATTTGTATGTTGCACATGAATTCATAAGATGACAACCTAAGAGATGAGAATATTTTATGATATGCAAAGTTACATGTCTACATTAACATAATTTTGGTATTGGTATTTTGGATATGAAAGCTAAATTAAATATGAGATTGCTGCTATGAAAATGATGCTAAGATGATTGTTGTTGATGTAATGTAAATCTAAATGCAATTATATGATAAAAACTAATGCAACTCTAAAATGCTACAAAGTAAAATTGCCATGATGATAATGCTAAATGATATACAACCTAAAATTCTCTCAATTGCTCTCAATTGCTAGGATAATTTGTGCAACATAAGTTTATGATCAAATCCTTCTTGAAAAGTTGTAGACTGATTTCCTATTTATAGATTTTACCAAGCCTTGAATAAGGTGGCAAAGATGGAAAATCGAGATTGTGATCCTA
Organism: Sequoiadendron giganteum; assembly: GCA_007115665.2. Classification (NCBI taxonomy): domain Eukaryota; kingdom Viridiplantae; phylum Streptophyta; class Pinopsida; order Cupressales; family Cupressaceae; genus Sequoiadendron; species Sequoiadendron giganteum. Next base: position 477,226,033 of record CM021102.1, read on the forward strand.
AGACATCAACAGTGGAGCAAAAAGAAGTTGGAGGAAACCATGGAAGTAGCTCCATTTGGAAGGGAAAATCATCCAGGTGTCAAAGTGAATCAATTAGAAAGAGGAGCCATGTGTCTCCAAGGAGGTTAGGAGTTAGGAGGTTAGATGAATATTTCTAATTTGAAAATTAGAAATAAATGAAATCATGTGACATGTGATGATGTGGAGGGTGATTTGGAAGAAGTTAGTAAATTATGGAGAAATGTGACAAATTTGAATTAAAAATACCAATTTAATGAAGAAGGGGAATAATCAAATACCAAACTATTTAAATTTGTGTATTTAATTAATTCAAGAGGAAAGATGATTTTTGAATAGAATAATTAAAGGTGTGAACTATGCAAATAAATTTATCAATTTATTTATATAAGTAGATGAATTAAGATTAATCAATTAAATCACTAGTATTTAATTAATTTGTGCTCCAGACCATTTTTATGTGTATATAATGGGCAATGGAACATCTTCTCTGGTTAGAGTTTTGAGCCTATAAGTGCTATCGCCTAAGATTTCAGAGACTTGGTAAGGACCAATCCATAACTTGTTAGACTTACCATGTTCACCCTTACACTCATGGGCTTTGTCCCATTGTAGGAATAAGTCAGATATCCTAAAATATTTTAATCTAGCCCTTTTGTCAAACAAACACTTTACCATAGACTGGTGCCTAGAAAAATGATCTATTTCTCTAGTATGCTATTCATCTAAATGCATCAGTTGTAACAACTGAGCTTCAGTCTGGTCATTTAATCTAATATGCACTTGAGAATATTTCCAAGTAGGTATTTTCAATTTTATAGGCAATATAGGATCTACCCCATAAATTAAATGATAAGGGGAATTTCCCATTGCAGACTTCATCCTAGTCGAGTCAACCCAAAGAGAAAATTTCAACTGGAAATGCCATTCCCTAGGATTCTTCTCAATTAGTCTTCTAATTATGTCCAACAGGTTCTTGTTTGATGATTCCAATAATCCATTTCCCTATGGGTAATACTTAGATGAAAATTTCAACTTTATATCATATTCAAATAACCAATTAGAACATTTTAGTGATGAAAAAGCAAGGCCGTTATCACATATTAAGGCATACGGTACTCCAAACCTGGTAATAAAATTGTATTCCAATAATTTAATTACCACTTCCATGATGCACTATTTTCTATGGTACACTTAAAACCACCTGGTGCAATAATCAATGGCAATTAGCACATACCTGTGGCCTGAAAAAAATGGAGGGTTGGTTGTGCCAATGAAGTCTAACCCCCATTGTGAAAAAGGGTGCATCTCCATCATGGGTTATAATGGTTGTGCATTAAATCTCTCCTTGTCTACAGTAGTTTGGTATGTATAATATAGTTTTACATGATCATACGTATCTTTAAAAATAATCGACCAGTAGTAGTTGGTTCTTAGAATGAGGTGTGTAGTATCCAAAGGTGCTTCATGAGCTATTCCAAACCTATCATGTAGTTCCTATAACACTTCACTCACTTCTCTCTTATTTAAGCATCTCAAATAAATAAATTCCTGATTTTTCTTGAGCATAACCCCTCCTTTAACCATGTAGATTTGGGTCTTAATCTTCAAGGATCTTCTTTGATTCCTCTGCATATGATGCAAAAATTGTTACTAACCAAATATTACCATATATCTGAATACCAATCATCTTGGTCTTCTATATCTAAGGTATACTACTGGCTAGAAATTTACGGATCAAACTCAGTGATGGATTTAATTAAGGCCTTCCCATGAAATAGCTTCATGGGTATGATTTATAAATCAAACTCTTGTAAAATTGTAACCCAATTGGCTCTTTTTTCTTTGATCTCACTCTATGTCAGCAACATTTTTACTGCTACATCAGGCACAATTGCCTTAACTATACTTCTGAGAATGTAGTGTCGAAAATTTCTTACTGCCTTGACCAATGCAAATGCGTGTTTCTCAATATCCATATATCTTAGCTTTTCCTCTTTAAAGGCAGCACTCATGAAAGAAATTAGTTTTTCTTCTTTGTTCTCACCTCTTTGTGTTAGCACAACTGCACATGTATGACCAAAATAAAAAGAGTAATTATAAAATGGTTCAACATAATATAGGCTTACCAAAACTGGTCCTTCTAGGATTGTAGCTTACATGTTCTTGAAGGTGAGCTCGGTCTCATTTTTTCACTTGATTTTGGCATCTTTCTTCAACATATCATTGAGAGGTTTCACCATCTCGACAAATCCTATGATAAACATTTGGATGAAATTAATCTTTTCAAAGTAGGACTTTAATTATTTCTTACTTCCTGAGGATGAAATTTGAGTAAGGCACCCACTCAATATGGATCTATTGAAATACCTCTTTCAGAGATAATGTGTCTAAGAAGTTTTCTTTCAATCAGCCTAAAGATGCACTTCTTAAGGTTTAGTGAAACTCCGTATGTTTCACATTTCTATAGTATTTCTCTAAGATCATGAACATGATCTCCTTTGTTCTTATAAAACACTGTGAGGTCAACCATATATATAATAATGCACTTTCCTACCATGTCTTGAAAGGCATAATCCATAGCTCTCTAGAACGTGGCTCCAACATTTATTAGTCCAAATGGCATCCTTCTATAAGAAAAAGTTCCCCACTTTGTGGTGAATGTTGTATACATCCTATCCTACATTGCAACCATTACCTAATTATACCCAGAGAATTTTTCCAAGAAGAACATCATCTGTGAACCATTAATATTTTGTAGCACTTCATCTAATGAGGGTAAGGGATAATTGTCTTTTTTAGATGCCTTGTTAAGATTTCAGAATTCCACACATAGTTGAATGTCTCCACTCTTCTTCCTAAAATGCACTAAATTAGCCACCCAAGTAGAATGTCTGATGGGAAAAATGATCGTGTCCAAGAGAATCTTCTATACTTCTTTTTGAATTAGGGGTTCTAGAAGTGAATTCACAAGATGTTGTTTCTGACGAAAAGGTTTTGCATCAGGCTTTAGCAAGATTGTATGAGTAATAATGGAAGAGTCATGTGTATTTAAACCTTTTTATGTGCATTCTATAACTTTCCATTAATCCATGAGTTCCTAAGTAGTGTTTCTTTGTTATTCCTCATTACATACCTTTCCTATAAATAAATTCTTTGAGTCCTCCTTGGTATTCAAATTATATAGTTCAGACTATCTCTCGTTAGTTTTAGGCAGGTCTTTCTGCCAAATTATCTTATCCACATAAAATAATATTTCTAAATCAATTATTCCTTTTGAGATATTATTATATTTTTATTGAGCTAAATCATCATATTTAATTTTTCCATCTAGGTGATCTACTTCTTTAATTATTTGCACCTCAAAGATTCCAAAATTAGTGATGAACTCCAAAATGTGACTGGCATCTTTGAATACCTAAAGATTGGTAACGTTATCTGGAATCGAGGGAAAATATACCAACTCGACTATAAACCTTCCCAAATTGGAAGCATCCAATGGTTCTAGAGTATTGAGGGTAGTAGCCAAAGAATCTTCTCTTTGATTGAATCTTCATGGGATATGAGTAATGTTAAAAGCATCAAAATCTTCTATCAAGTCCCACACTCGATGTTGATAGTTGGACAAGTGTTTGTAATGAAAAATGTACTATTTCTTGACTTACTTGACCACTAATTCTAAGTCACCAAAAACTTTAAGAATTTTAACTTTCTTCTTGATTGAGAGCATCAAACCATGGATAAGGGCCTCATATTCTACCACATTGTTAATACATTGAAATTGTAGACTATACGTAGTGAGAAATGACTTACCTTGGAGACTGATCATCTCAAACCCAACTCCAATTCCTTGTTTAGATTTTGACCCATCGAATGTAAGAGTCCAAGTTTGATCCTCAACAACTTTTATTTTAGCATTCTTAATAATTGATAAGTTAATGTTTTCAGTCTATATTTCTTGTGTTTTACCTTTGAATGTTTCAAGACCAGACCTGTTAAGAGTTATATTTTCTTGATAGTTCCAATCTGCAATTATGTGAATGATCTCTAAACACATCACACAACTGTCCTTTGAATATGTAGTGTTGTTTAACTTGCACTAACCTTGTAACAACAATTTTTTTAGAGAATATTGGTTTTCTTGCTCTTACGAGCCTCCTTAGCAATATTCTTCCAAAATATTTCTAAGTGACCATCTTTTGCTTCAAAAGAATCATAATCAGATTCAACTAGCATGTCTATCTCGAGAGTTATCTTATTATGCTTTTTTTCATTACAAATTGAAACTTCTTCTATCTTAACTCTAAAAATTTTAATTTGATATATGTTGGGTTTTACACCTATGTATAAAAATTCATTTTTTTGGAGTTAATTTTTGATCATGTGTTTCATACGTGATTCCCTCTCTGTCTTGATCTAATTAGGGACTCCTTTCTAAGGTAGCCACATATGTGAGAAGTTAGTGGCCATATATCTATTCAAAGTATTTCACTAGTCCCTACTTAATAACATCCCATAAGTGGTTGGTATCTTGACCACTTGGATATCAATATAATACTAAATCCTAGGGTTTGATGCTAACTAGATATGGATGTTGGTTAACTCCTTGACTACATTTACCTTGGTTTTATCCAACTGAGTAACTTTCTTTAAGGAACTAGCCGAGGTTAAGCCTAGAGTCTGACATATGGACAAAGGCATCACATTCGGAGATGTTCTTGAATATACCATACAATTATGAAGATTTTTACCAAATATTCTCAGTGAGCTAAATTGGTGGGGATTTTATCTTTCCTTTATAAAAGGCTACATGGAAATCCACCTTAGGAACTGTGTTTTTGTCTTTTTCCTTAATAGATTTTTTCCTCACCTACATCTCTTTCCTGATTATTCTTTATTTGGGAACTTCTAGTGTATTTAAAAAAAAAATCAGGATTACAAGAATTTTAAACAATTCTAATAAAGAGGTGGATCTTTACCTTTTTTATTTCTTCCACCAAATAATTAGTCAAACTATTTTGATTGGAAAATTTTGGATTTCCACTCCATGAAATATTCTATGAGTTATTGTATTGTGAGGCTACCTTCGGTAACCCCAAAGTGTTATTAGATTTTTCATTAGGTGGAGTGTTAAATTTATTAGCCAAGATTGATGTAGTCAAAGGCCCTTTAAATATACTTCCACCATTGGTATTACTCCTCAAATTGTAGCTATGTCCTTTTGGATACTGTTGAAAAGCATAAATTTCATCTACTTCATCCTAAGGTTCATTTTTGTCTTGGTAAGGAAACATGTAGGTGTTCAAATTCATGGATGAACTGCCTTCTCACTCATAAGTATTACTCTTGGCAATAGCGAGTGACTCAAAACACACATAAATTTCAAGTACTAATGTGAATTCATATTCGACCAAAACTTACTCGTTCCCCTGGGGTGGGTAAGAGTCACACTAATCATTATGGTGTGTTGTGGCCAGAAAAATATTTGACACAAAACTATGGACAGTCTACTTTTGTATGAGCATTTGTATTATGGATTCTACACCAATTATTTATGGCAAGTTTAGCTAAATTTACTTTAGACATAGACCTGTCTTCAGAGGAATTAGTATTATCTAAAAGTGCATACACTCCCCCATTGTTTGGTCATGTGTTCCAAGGTATAGGTGATCTGGGAGCATTGTATTCTCAACCTTGTGAATTTTGATTATTATTTTGACAATAAAAGTTTTGATTTCTCAATTGGGTAACCTTTGTGGTCAATCTCTTAAGTTGTGTTGTTATTTCCTTGATCTCTTCTTTATCCTCTTGAGTCTTGACTCATTGACTCTCTTGAGTCTGTGTGAAGAAATAATTTCAATTGGGATATATTTTTGTGATAGATGGGCCAGGGTGTGGTACCAAATCTTGACTATTTTCAAGTTGGAAGAAACAGTTCTAAGGAAATGTCCCATTTTGAAATGCTAAAGGAAAAGAGTTAGGATTCATTGGATGATTTAACGGAACTCCGCTTATGCTCAGGGTGGGATAATTGTTCAAACCATTCGTGCCATTTGCAAACAATCCACTTTTGAGGTGTTTCATTTCTAGATTCACACTTATGGCTTTTGCATAGGCTTCAATTAGGGTAGTAGGATTATTTTCCCTCCATTTTACAAACATCACAATCAATGGATCAATTTCCATTTATTAAATGGAAACGGTGGACAAATTGTCTACCATGTAAGGTGCTTGTAACCTAGAATAAGACTTTTGGAATCTATCTTAAAAATAAGTTATAGGTTCACCATTAACCCTTTTAATCTGAGTGAACTGATGATATAGCAAGGTGGGATCTACTAGGATTATGAACCTAGAAAATAATTGGTTTTCCATGTCTTGCCATGTCCTAACAGAGTTTCAGGGAAAGTTGATATACCACTGATAAGCTTCATCAATCAACATGTAGGGAAATAACCCGCATACAATATAGTTGTGTTATATCTAAGCTCTAAACCATGTATCTTTGAAGATACTAATATGTCATTCCATATATTTGTGAAGATAGTACTTCAAACATAATTTATTCAGATTCTTTGGAAGATCATTATATACAATGAATTGAATAGGTGACTCTATGTTAAATAAATCCATCACTATAGGTGGAGGTGGTATAACAGCAGTCGGATTCTATAGCATAGCATTTAAAATCCTTGACCCTTGGGGCCTAGATGACATATGACCACTAATTTTGACTAATGTCACACAAGGATCACTAGAATGGGGCCTATTGACTCTACAAGACTCCAACTTCCTTATTTTTTTTAAAAAGGCCCTCCTAGTGCCACTTCTATTGATGCAGATGTACACACACACCAATAGTCAGATAAATTCTCTTAGAGCACCACATGAACCTACCTTTCTTGAAAGACTCTATCGTGAAACCAAAATCTAAGGAAAAATTGACTTTATCCCAAGGCTTGCTTATGTCAGTTCTTGGTGCACTAGATTCACTCAGGATTCATTATGATTTTTCTATTAAACAAAAGATCATTAAGAATTGGTTGGTATCTAAAAGATAGAAACATAATCTAAGTCTTATCATTCAAATGTTACTCAATAGCTTCATGAAATCAAATAATTTTCAATAATATTTCATGAACTCAAATAACTTACATACATTCAAGGAAATTTAGCATTAAGCACTCAACAACTTCATGGAGTCAAAATATTTATAATAAAACTCCATGTATGTATCATTTTTGGAACATTTTATGGAATATAAAGCATCTAATCTAAAATAAAGCATAAAAAATTACTTATAAGTAAAATTTCTCCGAGGTATTATCCATGCATGCCTCAAGAAATAAGTAAACCAGAGAAAACCATTCTATTCTTCACTAGATTGCTTCATAGCTAGGCATATAATGATGCAAGAAATTAAAGAAAGGGGGATCATTTTCCATTAAATAGTGTCGGTATGCACCCTTAAATAACACAATACACAATCTTTTCTATTAGGAACAAAAAATCAGATACATAAGATTCATATCAGGAAAGATATTTGATTTTTTTTCTAATATTAGTTAAATTCTAATGAAACATACAAGTTTTTAGTCTAGAATGGAACAAAAAACAAGAAAAAGAATAAAACTTGAAAAAAATTTAATTCTCTAACATCCACAAATTATGAACTTAATCCCATAAAAAAGAATGAGGGAAATAAATCAAAATGCACCACATGGAGGGTGATAGTTAGCATATGAACTTTTTAGTTGAAGTCAAATATATTGTGACTTTTCTTCAATAGAAAACTCCAAAATTTGAGCTCTAGGTCACGAGTACTTTTGCACATAAAATAAAATTTTTGGCACTCTTCAAAACCTTCAAGATTTTTTGTCTTCATCGGTTCTGGGAGTAAACATACAAAATTCATTTCAAAACTCTATGCATGCACAAAAATTCTGGTCTTTCGCTACCCGTCCAACTATTCTTCTTCGCTAGACTCATAGTCTAAATAATCATCTTTGCTCTTTCTCTACTGATACTCTCAAAAATAAATCAACAACCGATGTATACATTCTTTTGGAATGCCTTGAATTAGTTTCCAAATGTATTTATTCCTAGAATATTCTTCTGATATTTGAATGATATTTTCATTTCTTCGTATTAATTTTTTCCGATAATTTCTCATAGCATTCTTGCACCCTATTATATTATCTATGAATTCTTGAATCAATGACGGAACAAGATCCTTATTCACCTTTTTGATACACTCTTTGAAAGCTTTCACTTCCTTATCATTTTGTCCTAAATTATAAGGATCATAGCTTTATTGAACTAGCATTTCAATAAAATTCTCATCCTTTTCTATCAATTTCTTACATATCTCAATGACCTTTTCCAGTGCACTTACACATTGTGATAAATTCTCACTTTCCAAGCTTAATTGCATCCTCCATTTCTCAAGCACTGGAACTTCTTGTTTTGTAACTATCTTCTCATTTACCATCTCTCATAAATTCATCTAAATAAAAACCTTTAGCCTTTGCCCTTCTACATCATCCTATTCTTGGTGAAATCGACATTCACTCTCAAGTATTTTGGACTTGTCATACTAATGTTCTACTTATTTGTAATTCCCAATTGCATCCATTATTGACTCTTCACCTTTCCTCACTAGGTATTCCATCCATTCTTCGAACACACTTACCTTATGGTGAAGCATTGTGATAACATCTACCTAGTCCGTGGACATTAGCACTAGATTCAAAGACAATTCAATCTATGAATCACTAGATTGGGCAAGTGACATGATGAACTTCTCCAAGAAAGAAATTTATTTCTTTAATTCTCTTTTCATTTTCTTATTCTTCACTTAAGGGACTATTATCTCTAAATTCACCTTAATCTCTTCTAATTCATATCCCCATGATAAATTTCCTACATCAATTTTTGTCACGCTATAATCCCTAGTCGTCACTTCATGCTTGCTCTTTTCTCCTACTAGAGTATATTTCTAAATAGTCCTCCCTCTATCTATATTTTGTTTCACATTTCTTTTTCTTGATCTAGCTCTAGGTTTAGGGGTTTATATTCCTAGCATTAAACTTTTGAAATCTAGAGGTACCAATTCCACCTCCAATAGTGGAGCCAATTTCTTGACTAACCAGTCAAGTGCTTCTTGATTCAGTTTTGCCTCTTTAGTATTACCTTGTTCTTGATGATCAAAAATTTCAAGAACATCATGTCTTAAACCTTCAACATTGACCATCACAACCTTCAAAACTTTAATTTTCTCTATCCTCATCAACATGGAATCAAGATTACCTTGATTTGTCACTATCTCTTTCTCTTTGAGACTTACATTTTTCTATCTTGCCCTATTTTCAACATCATCCCTTGGAGCCATCTTTTCCTATTGTCCTAAAACATCAAGATTCTCATCATTTCTTGTTTCATCACCCAAGGTTTGTGAGGACTCTATACCTTTTTTTATGCATAGAATATTCTTCTGATATTTAAATAATATTTTCATCTCTGTATTAATTTTATCCAACATTTTCTCATAGCATTCATGCACCTTATGATATCATCTATGTTTTCTTAGCTTAGTGATTGAACATGATCCTTATTCACCTTTTCAATCCACTCTTTGAAGTCTTTCACTTCCTTATCATATTTTCCTAAAGTTTGAGGATTATATATTTTCCAAGCTAACATTTCAATGCAATTCTCATCCTTGTCTATCAATTTCTTAAATATCTCAATGACCTTTTATAGTCCACTTACACATTATGATAAAGTGTCACTTTCCTAGCTTAATTGTGTCCTCCATTTCTCAAGCAATGGAACTTATTGTTCTATAACTATCTGCTCATTTATCATCTCTCAAACATTCATTTGAAGAAGAACCTTTAGCCTCCACCCTTCTACTTCATTCTAGTCTTGGAGAAATCGACATTCACTCTCAAGTCTTCTAGTTTTGTCTCACCGATGGTATTCTTCTTTTCACTTCCCAATTGCATCTCGTATTGACTCCTCACCTTGACTCACTAGGTATTCCATTCATTCTTCAAAACATGCTTACCTTATGGTGAAGTGTTGTGATAGCATCTACCTGCTCCTTCGACACTAGCACTAGATTCTATGGCAATTCAGTCTATGACTGACTAGATTAGGCTAGTAACCTAATGAAATTCTCCAAACAAGCAATTTGTTCTTTTAATTTTCTTTTATTCTACTTTTTCTTCTTCACTTGGGAAAAAATCATCACTAAATTCACCTTCATCTCTTCTAACTCATGTCCCCACAATGAGTGTTTTACATCAATTATTGTCACCCTATAATCCCTAGTTATCACTTCATGCTTGCTCTTTTCTCCTACCAGAGTAGCTATCTGGAGTGTCCTCCCTCCATCTACATTTTGTTTCATAGCATGTCTGGTCTTTGGTCTGGCTCTAATTTTAGTGGTTTCTATTCCTTGCATTAGAATTTTGAAATCGAGAGGTTCCTTTTGTTTTGCCTCTTCAATATTACCTTGCTCCTAATGATTGACATGTTTGGGACTTACATTTTCTAGTCTTGCCTTGTTTTCAACATCATCCCTTTGAGCCATCTTTTCCTGTTGTCCTAAAACATCAAGATTCTCATCATTTCTTGGTTCATCACCCAACTTTTGTGAGGAATATATACCTTTATTCTTATCTTTCCTTTCTCTTGGTTGTTCAGAAGTGTGTGGTTTCTCAACAGTCTTTTCAATTCTTCCTTGGGGAATTTGATCTTCAATCTTATGCTCATCAATTACATCTTTTTCATCACTAATAGAAATAGGTATTTGAGCTTAAGTGCACCCTTTTTCTCTTACATTTGTTTCTTCATTGTTTCTCACCTCTTGACTAAGTGATTCTATTATTAAATCTTATTCTATATTTTCAAGATATGATCTTGTATCCGACACTTCTTCCACTATGGGCTACATCATTCGATCTCCTTTAGATTTTTTTTCTTTAAATTGTTTCATCTTAAAAATCAATTTCTTAAGCTACTCCCTAACTTATTCTTCAATTAGGTTTGTACCTTCCTCTTGAATTCTAGGAGTCCTTCCCAAGGCTTGTCTAATTGATGTCGTATTAACCGAGGGTGGAGAAGTAAATATATATATTTCCTTATGCGATATAGATCTTGTCTTAGGAAGCACCGGTATTCCCATTCTCACATCCTCATTAGTCATAGGCTAATCTCTTAGCTTTGTTGTGGAAGAAAATTATGCCTTTGGTGTTTCCATTACATTGTCCAGAGTGGCCATAGTTTCTTTGAGCTGGCTAGCTAGCCGTGACAACATTAAAATTCCATGGATTGAAGTATTAGGAGCTTTCTCTCCACCTTTCTCAACTTCCATTGTTTCTAAAACCTTTATTTTATTTTAAGAACTCCCTTCATACCCTGATTCATTCACCAAATTCTTCTTTCTCTTCACATTGTGCAGGTATGTGGGTTTTATCCCAACTTCCTTCAGTGTCTTGATGTAACCATTAATCCAGTACTAAGTATATGTCAATACATTTTTAGAAATTTCTTCAATATTTACTACCTCTTTCTTTGTATAGTTTGGTTTTTGGATGGGTTCATCAAAAACTTTATCTGAATTATAAACTGGATTCAACACCTCTCCATTATCAGTATCCAATTGTTCTAGAACGTCATGAATTTTGAGAACCTTTATTTTTCCTAGTGTCAACCTCTTGTATGACCTCTTCATCACATCATGATCATCATCGCAATTATGCCAAAATTCTTCCAAATGATAAACATGAGTATACTTATTTCTTATTTTCTTGTCGAGGCTCTCCATCGGATCATAGTTTTTCCTCTAGAGTGTAAGGAACTCTAACCCATAGATTTTCAACTCATCCTTGCACATATCAACACTTTTGACTACAATTCATTTATAATTACCAATGGTGATAGGGAATCTAACAAAACATTTCTTACGTGCTTCTGAAAAAAGAGCATGAGATGGCTAAACCTGTCTTACAAGTTTGAGTAATATCATATTTTTTTGTTGGGTACCTGGGTAGCAAGAAGGGGTATCTTGTAAATACTTCCACCCTGATATAAGTGAAAGTAGATAATTTGATATACCATCCCCCAAAAAATTGAATCACTTTGTGCTTCCATAGATAATCTCTTGGCTTTGTCCCCTTCCATTAATCTCACCAATTTCATAGAAAAAACATCATTTTCCCTCCAATAATGCTCCTAATTTTGGTGAATAGTAATCTGGGGCAAATGAATATAAATCAAATTATTCTTCGATTCTCTATCGAGGGTACCAAATTTGTTCAATACTTGTATATTTTCCCTAAGGTCACAAGAATAGATGATAGATGAAGACATGGAAAATGATTGAGTGTCTAGGAATGTTAGTATCTATTCATACAACTTATCATTGATAAAATTTTCCCAATGAATATACATAGGGCCTTCCAGCATTTTCATTATAATATCAAACATCCCGAGTTCAAATTTTCTAGCATATTTGCATCCATCTATCTTGCTTAATAGGGTTATTATTTCTTGAACCTCCTAAATATATGTTGACCTCAAGATTTCTTTGATCTACTTTGTGGGTTTTTCTTGAAACCATGTCAAAATCATAAACTTCATGTTTTGTTCTTCTACATCTAGGTATGTTGTGGCAAGAACCTATGTGTCTAATGCATTCATTTTACTAGATGTAGGGTGTAACATTCCCAAATAGATTTTTACTAATAAATCAAAAATTGACATTATGAATATTAATATGTATGACACAAATTCCATAGCTATTTCCATTTAGCAATTTTATGTCAATAAATAAATCTGAAAAATATATATATTAATTTCCAAATGTCAATATTCAATACAAGTTTGACTTGGCATTCAATTCCACAAAGTCAATTTCCATTTACATAATTCTCATCCTCTTACATCAATTTCTTCTTTCACATCAATGATACATATACATATAGAATTCTGATACGATTCCTTTATGATAGCTCACCTCCATAGGTGGATGAGAACATGGTTGAGGTGATTTTCCACCCAACCATGAGGCAATGCTTCCCATAATTCTTCATTCAGTCGAAGAATACCTGACACTACACATAACACTTAGTAAGAGATACAATTTACAAGGTGGGATTTATGCCAAACTACATGCATTTCTATCTATTTTTAGAATATGCAAGTTTAATATTAGGTAAACAAATACATCAGAAAGAGGATAAATATTAACAATATGTTCCATAGATATATTAAAAATATGACTACAAAGCTTTCCCAAGCTCATGCTACATAAAATGAAACTCTTGTTAGATTTGGAAAAGAAAATTTACACTCTCTGGCACCCATTCCCGGAAGAAAAGCTCATCATATCAAAGGGGTATCCCTCCATTTTATACCATCTATTAGAATTATATTCTAGTGTGTTATAGTCTACCATTGAATTCATGTATCATTCCATTTTATTATTTTACCATAAATAAGTCATTAAAATGGGTATATCCATTTGTTTATTCATCATACGTCTTTCCATTTTATGTATTGAAAATATGTATTGTTCTATCTCTAAAATTATTTCATTTGTAATCAAATTAACAATCTTACTCAAAAGATTAATCAAGATGAATCAAAACGTATAACGCATGTATGTGCACATGCATAAATGAAGCATTTATGCATGTACACATATATGCCTATAAATGAGCATAGTTGGAAAATGTGTACATTATGAATAGAAAAGGAAAATCTACCTTCAAACGGGAAAAATCCGTATTCAGAAAAGATAAACATCAACTTGTTTAGATGCACTATTTAGTATTTCAATTACATATAGTCTCTTTTAAAATTCAAATACATATTTATTCGACATATATTTTTCTATCACGATTGATTTGTATTATCCATAGTAATCATTACGAAAGAAATATCATTTCATAGAAAAATGAAATAACCCCTTCAATCGATTTCAATTCAAATTATAAGTTTGTCTATTTATGGTCAATCATGTCCATCTGTTGTTCAGTTTGGAATTATCATTGTAATATTTTCATAAAAAATCATTAGTGTATTGAAAATAAATATAAATTTTGTGTTCCATCAAGATGGGTTTTCACAAAGGGGTGGTCGATAGACATGTTATCATGAAGTTAATAATATACCATCAATTTTTTAAAAAATTATTCACTTATTTTGATAGAAACTAAGCCTCAGTTCAACCTTCAATATTATGAATACACCCTTAGAAAAAAATACATATAAAGAACAAAGTGAGTCATTCTTCGACACTGGCTATAACAATGGAATGAATCAATAGTGAAACTAAGTATACATATATACATATGCATGTATAAAAAATTCACATGATGAATCATATGGTTCTACAAACTTGTTTCTAGAGATGAACAATTACCATTTCCACATAAAACACTTAACATTTTAGCATGCAACGAATGATGGCATGTTCATTTTGAGAGAATTTTTCACTAAATGATAACATCATTCAACCAGGGTTTTCATAGAATGATGAATTTGTTCTTCACATAGTATCTTCACATGCCATGCATTAACAGGACTCATTATCACCATAACTTACCACCGAAAATTGTGGGGTGATATATGTGAATGATACATGTTGTTCACTACTTGGCAATTGTTGTCATGAGGATTAGCACTCGCATGCAAAGCTGCAAAACTCTGCAATCCCGTGAAACATTGGAATAATTTCAGGTTGTGGGTACCCTATTTGAAATTAAACCTTTGGGTTCTAGGCTAGCTTCCTATTAAATTTTCAAATTGATAATTGGGTAACTTTTGTTGTAAAAAGGGATAGAAGTATTGTAATAATACACGTAAAACTGTAAATTGATGGTGATACACCTAATTGATAAAGAATTTCAACTACTATTCACCGTGAACTTCAGAAAAACTATCCACACAAGTCAATTTGATAGTTTGACCAAAAAAATAATTTTAAGGAAGACTTGAATAAACCACTTTTATAGGAAAACAGAGTTTTCTCAGCAAAGAAGAATAGATTATTTTGTTACACAACCCTAGACCTATGATTTTCACTATTTTGAATGCATGCAAATATAAATGAGACAATAAATTTAAATGTTTTGATATTAAACACAGTAAAACTTCATCAAATCATTCATAAAAAAATTATAATGACAAGGTAGACTTTTGATTTCACCGAAATTGAAGGAATCTTTGTAAAATGACACAAAATGAACCTATAAACCTATTGTTGTATTAATCTGAAAATTGAGTTACAAAATGATTCTCTCTGCTAAAAGAAAAGTTTGAAAGACAAAAGCTTCACAAAGTGTGAAAAAAAAGAACTATCAGAAAAATGACTAAGTTTTTCCAATATATACAAAAGGCATGCACAAAGCAGCCAAAAATAGAACTGAAAGCCAACTGAAGTGAAAAGACATCTCCAATGTGAAGTCTGACCAAAAGAGGAAACCCTGATAAAAATAGCTCAAAAATGAAGCAATCTACTCTCTATGCGTAGAAAACTCCACCTCTCCATGCGCATGACCAAAATATCTTGTGAACTAATGTGAAACTGAAAGAAGAGCCTCACTATTTGCATGAACTGAACACTGAAGTTCCACCTTGTGCATGAGCGAACTTTTTTATTTAGAATTTTCAATATCTATCACTCCATGCACAATCTATTTTAAGCACATTACATGCATCATCGACTTGAAGTTACACAATGTTTGCATCTTAAAATACTAAAAATTAATTAAATGATTCATATTGCATCATTTAATCAATTAAATTTACATGGTTTTAATGCAAAATGTCACGTTACATTTAAATAAAGTCTCAACTCATCCATATGCCCCATTCTGCATAAGACTAGGACTTAGAAAATTCTCCTTGGGCAAAAGAAAACAAAATCACAACCCTCAGACTTGGCCTTAAAAGGCATGATATTATTTCGAATAAAATGTGACAAAATTTCCATCCATTTGAATTAGGGATTTCACCCAAAAGCCATCGAAACCTAAAATTCATTATCATTTTACTCTTTGAATTTTGGGGAAGAAAGCTCTGTTGAGAAAGAGTGCCACCATAGACTAGGTTTTCAGCTTGAAAAGCTTGGAATTCAAAAATTTCTCCCAAGATGATCGATTCCTCCATTCGCAGGCCTAGTAAGTTATTTTCAAGGTATTTTATGGCTCTTAATTTTGATTTAAAGGCAAGAAAAGACCCTCAAGGCCGCGGCCTTCATGAGAACATTTCTGACTTTTTACTTCTATTTCCTTTGTGCTTTGTCTTTGCTCTTTTGGCCCCATGTGTTTGGTAATTCTATAAGTGCTTGGTTTCCATTATTTTCCTCCTACAAGCTCCAAATGGTAAGTTTATCCTCCAGCTTTGTATTTTCTTCTTACAAAAGCTTCCAAAAAGTCCTTTATGAAAAGAATGATCTTCTATTTTCTCAAAAATAATAAAGACCCATTGCAGGTCGTGCCAATATATGCTCAAGCTGGGTATTTTCTTTAATATTTATGGGCTTTTCATTGCTTTGTTGGCCACGACCATGAATTTGTTTGTTTTTTTCCACATCTTCTCAGAAAACACAAACTCTTAAATATCTCAGAGTCACGGGCATACTGTACACTAAAAAAAAGGTTTTTTATATGTATGGCCATGAATCGTCCTCTTCTTTCATTATACTCAAAACCCTACTTGAATTTGAGTTTGGTCGTGGACTTATTGTGCTTCTGATTTTCCATTCTTTCTATGCACATCATCATAGTACTAGTTGTTTTATTTTACATCTTATGCATAAATATTTCAAACACTCCAATATCTGTTCAATTTCCTAGAGAAATATCTGTGAGTATTTTTTGAGAGATTGTTTGAGAATTCTGAAAGAATTCTTGCAAAAAAGTTGAGAAAATACTGGAAAAATCATTTTTTGTGCTTCTCTGAAACTCTTTATGATAGTGTTTTGAAAACTTTAAAGGTCATGGATTACTTATCAAAATAAGCTTTGCACTTTGCCAGAATGTTTTTTCTTGAAGCTCTATTGAGAAAGTCATAACATTCTTACATAATTCTTATGTATCTTGCATCTTGGCTCCTGCAAAGTTGATCATGAAAATATAACTAGGAATGTTGTCTGAATTTGTTTCCACATGTCGGTAGTCATACTCATTCTTTCTCCTTTTCCTCTTTTCATTGCCATGTTTGGTATGTACTATTATTGCAAAGATTTACTCTGGTGAAAGATTCTTGATTAGTGCACCCCCCTGCAATCTGTTTATGGCACAATATACACTTAACAGAGCTCTTCATTGCCTTTATTATGCTTGACTATAATACAATCATGTTAATATTGTTTGTGATGATAACTATAGCTATAACTAATGTATTTGATTCTATTTGAAACACCTATTGCTTAGCTACAAAAACTTCACCTCATGACTGTTTTATTTTATCTATTTGCACTCCTTTATATATGTACACATTTTTGAAACAAACCCTCATTCACCTATATTTCTTAATTTAAAGGATAAATTATCCTATCTTTTATAAGTGAATAAAAATTGAGTCATCACAAATAAATCCTTCAGCTGAGTAACTGATTGGTAACAATTCTTAATAGAATGATGTCATGGTTCTATTGTTAGAAAATCAGTAATGACAACAACTTCATTATTGGGAATTCCTTTGGCTAAAAGTGTAACCTACATGTGTACGAATCTGTGAAAACCTTCTGATGATTCACTACATTATGATCTCCTTGAGAGAAAATATGACACATTGACTGCTCTCCTCATACATTTGGGTGGTTGTATCTAACCTTTTTCAGATTTCTTTCAATTATAAAAGAAAAAAGAGCATGCATTCTAGTTCTTTTTGTGAATGAAACTCTTACAACAGTATTATTTTATCAGAACTTATGAATGTTTCGAGAGTGCATCTTTGTTAGCTATATTCAATTCATTTGAGCAAAGGGTGAATGTAGACTTTCTCTATTTTTTCCACCATGATGTGACCTGAAAGCTACTACTTTGAGTTTCTTTTATGATAGCATTCTTATTTCATGACTATAATTGATATCAATGAATCTCATGTATGATGTGAATGAGAGGTGTCCTTTTTGATATGTTGGGCTCAAACTTTGTGGGAGCCCATTTTCCTCCACATGTCTAATAAAAAATGATCATGAACATAATGAACCTGCTCCTGCATAGTGAACAAACATGTTAGCAAAATAATCGAAGCTAAAGCTTCCAATGAATCTTTGTGCTCTTTTACCTTGATCATCTGATGTATGCTTGAATGGATGTAGATTACATTTTTGTTGGTAATGTAGGCATAAAGTAGGATTTAATTTTCATTTCTTAGAGCTTAGCTCTAATATGATTACTCAACAACCTTGCAGGAAACATATGGAGCTTGGAGCTAAACAACCCAAAGACACTGGGGACACAACAACTCGAAGACATCAAGTGTTCAAAGATTCATCATTACAGGCAATGATGAATCACCTTATTTTTTATGCTTACATTATCCTCAGTTGTGTAGTTATAGTTCCTCCTTGCATCCATTATTTTATTATGAAGATCAAATGAAGTTACTCCCACGACTTGTGTGGGACTTTGGTTTGTACATTATGAATAAAACCACATTTTTTATGCAAGTGTCTAATTTTCTGTTACACGTACTTGCATAATAAAATTGAAAATCAAATGTAATCTTATTTTTACATGATAACACATACTTAGCAGAAAAATTTGAAATTACATGTACCTCTCAATGATGGATTCAATTCAGCTCTACCTGTTTGAGCTTGTAGTGAAAAATAGGTAACAAATTGGCGACCTCTGCAAATTGTTTGTCTGCTAAACACCATAGACCAGTTATGTACCTTATCCATTGGGCATGGAGTCCATTTTTTCTTTGCTTTGACTCGGAAAAAAATTGTAAATTAGCTTCAAACCACACAAAAAATGAAAGAAATTACTAAGGCTCTGTTTAAGACAGAGTTTGAAAACCCTGTGCAACAACTACACCTTATTGAAAGAAAAAAATATTGAATGAAAACTAGCATGCAATGAGAAAGTATTGAAATGAAACATCTATCCTACCCTACACTACCCAACAACAGTAGTGTTCAAACATATCCATTCATTGGTTGTGAGAAATAGTTACCCTTCCTTAATAACAAAGGATGCTTCAAATCCCTAAGATTAATCAAAAAGAGGTATGGACATTTGATTAACTGTCACTCCTCATTGTCAAAAACCGTTATCAGCATAGTTTGGATCATCATAAAAAGCACACCTTCCTCTTTTGATTGACCACCAAAGATGTTATTTTGAGGTAAATATATAAGATTATCCGGTTGTTGCTCTGTAGTTGTAATCACATGCCTTGGTAGAATTATGACTTGTTGTAATTCTATAGACCCCTCCTTGGACAAATATCCGATTGGACACCCTTTTGAAAGGATAAAACTTGGCCTCTCACTGCTTTCTTCATGTTTATGCATTGTTGTCTCTCCATCTTGTTGATTAGGCTGCTCCATTTGCAATGTAAGATTTCCTTCCTCCAAAGATGTTGTTTCACTTCCAAACTTATCTGAAAGAGTTGGTTCATATGAAAAAATGAAGGAATGTTTGCTTCTTTGGCCTAAACAATCTTATTACATACTACAAGCTCATATGGTCGTAGTGTATTATCTATGTTAGAACAAAAAACCTCTATGATGCCTGAAAACACATTTTCATCTAACTCATAATTTTGCATTATTTCTAGATGATTTTTATCATTTAGCTATTCCATACTAGGCATTGATGCTATTACACATGTGACGTCCTCATTTTCATCAACAAATTCAGGAGTTTCATCAAACAAATAAAAAAAAATCTAAAATTCACCATAAATTTTCTCTACATTAACATGTTCAATTTTCTCTTGTTTGTCATCTAATCTTGAAACAAAGGACTCAAGGTCATTCCAAAATAGTGCTTCTTCATAATATTCATCACTTTGTGGCATGAAAGGGCTTACCTTAGATTTAAGATGATCCTTTTGAAACATAAGTTCTGATCCGCTTGCTTGTTCAATTTGGGAAACTTTACGCAAATAATTTTCATTAACCTTCAAAATAGAAATTTTCTCTTACTGTCTAAGCTAGATTGAGACTTCAATCTCTTCTCGAACCAATAGTACATCATGTTGTGCAATATCTTTTGAGTGTTCCAAATTAACTAGAAAATCAAGTTCTCATGTGCTCTCTTCAACTTGATCAATAAAACTAGGTAATTGATCAAACAAATAAACCAATTGCTCCTCTTTATATGGCGCCTTCTCAAATAAAGCTTGGGCATCCTATCTCTGCACGTCAAGATTTTTGACTCGTATTTCTTGTACTCCATTTTCATCCATGTTATAAAAAACATTAGAGAATTTTTCAAATGAATCAAAATCCAAAGGGTTTAGTTGTAAGTTTGGACCAATATCCTCTTCGCATGTAATATGGTAATTTGAGTTGGGGACACTGTACAAGAAACAACTTCCTGCTCCTCTTGTTCATCCTTTTTCTTCTCTAATCGATAAACCTCCAAAGCTAAAAGCAATGGATTTACATTTCTGATCTTCTCCATGAGGATTAAAGTGTCCTGATAAATGTGTTGCTCTGTAACTACATTAGGTTGAACTAGATTACTTTTCTCTACTTGCAAAGGATGAATGGTTGCAAAATTTGGGATTCCATACCTTGGAAGTTCTTCCTCTTGAAACTGATCTGAAATGAAAGAATTTGTTTGGATATCATGCTTTTGAGCAAGCAAAGACTTGATCTGCTCCTCCTGTATAGCTAATTCCCTCTTGAGATTTTCTTCAAAATATCTCCTTTCTGTTTCCATTTCTTGCTCATGAAGAAAGGCTTGATAGTCTAACTCTTGTTGCTGCATATCAAACTCTTGTTGCCTTTTATACTCTTCTATTTGCTTAGTGATGTCTAACAATGTATCCTTGGTGTCATTCATGCTATTTTTCATATCATTAACCTCTTGGAGCTGAATTTTGAGCATATGTAGGTTGATATGGAGGCTGAAGAGGGGTGGGTGGGTGGCAAGCATAATAATCATCTTGGTTATTCGTTGTGGCATGGTTTTTTGGGATAAAACCAACATAATAATTGGCTTGATATGGCTGATAGGGTGATTGGTTGACAATATTTTCATAGTATGGAGGTGGGTATCCATGTTGAGTATGAGAACCTAAAATTTATACTCATATATATGCTGGAAATCAAAAATTTATGCTTACATTTAAAACATACATGCACTAAACTTGTTGAAACCAGTAGAGGTGTTCGGAGTTGCTAGGTAACCTATGAAAGGTAAAAAAAACTGGTGTATATACCAGAAAAGAAGCTTGCAACTTTGAATTCTTTTTTCTCTAAAGTGTGCTTTACAGTCCCACCAGGCGTGCCAAAAACTGTTGTCACGAGGATTAGTACCCGCATACAAAGCTACAAAACTCTGCAATCCCATGAAACACTGGAATACTTTCAAGTTGTCGGTACCCTATTTGAAAGTAAACCTCCAGGTTCTACGCTAGCTTCCTATTAAATTTTCAAATTGATAAATGGGTAACTTATGTTGTAAAAGGGATAGAAGTATTGTAATAAATGCACGTAAAACTGTAAATTGACGATGATACACCTAATTGATAAATACTTGCAACTACGATTCATAATGAACTTCAGAAAAACTATCCACACAAGTCAATTCAATAGTTTGACCACAAAAATGATTCTAAGGAAGGCTTGAATAAATCGATTTTGAAGGAAAACAAAGTTGTCTCAGCAAAGAAGAATAGATTATTTTGTTACACAACCCTAGACTTTTGATTTTCACTATTTTGAATGCATGCAAATATAAATGAGACAATAAATTTAAAGGTTTTGATATTAAACACAGTAAAACTTCATCAAATCATTCATAAAAACATCATAATGACAAGCCAGACTTTTGATTTCACCGAAATAGAAGGAATCTTTGCAAAATGATACAAAATGAACCTATAAACCTATTGTTGTATTAATCTGAAAACTGAAAACTGAGTTACAAAATGATTCTCTTTGCAGAAAATTGTTTTTGAAAGACAAAAGCTTTACAAAGTGTGAGAAATAAGAACTAGTGGAAAATTGACTAAGTTTTTCCAATATATACAAAAGGCATGCACAAAGCAGCCAAAAATAGAACTGAAAGCCAACTGAAGTGAAAACAACATCTCCAATGTGAAATCTGAGCAGAAGAGGAAACCTTGATAAAAATAGCTCAAAAATGAAGCAAATTGTTCTTTGTGCCTAGAAAAATCCACCTCTCCATGCACATGACCAATATATCTTGTGAACTGATGTGAAACTAAAAGAAGACCCTCACTATTTGCATGAACTGAACACTGAAGTTCCACCTTGTGCATGAGCGATTTCTTTTTTTTAGAATTTTCAATATTTATCACTCCATGCACAATCTATTTTAAGCACAGTACATGCATCATCGACTTGAAGTTACACAATGTTTGCATCTTAAAATAGTTAAAATTAATTAAATGATTCATATTGCATCATTTAATCAATTAAATTTTACATGGTTTTAATACAAAACGTCACGTTACATTTAAATAAAGTCTCAACTCATCCATATGCACCCCATTCTGCATAAGACTAGGACTTAGCAGATTCTCCTCAAGCAAAAGAAAACAAAAGCACAACCCTCAAACTTGGCCTTACAAGACATGATATTATTTTGAATAAAATGTGACAAAAATCTACATCCACTTGAATTAGGGATTTCATGCAAAAGCCACCGAAACCTAAAATTCATTATCATTTTACTCTTTGACTTTTGGGGAATAAATCTCTACTGAGAAAGAGTGCCGCCATAGACTAGGTTTTCAGCTTGAAAATCTTCGAATTCAAGAATTTCTCCCTCAAGATGATTGATTCCTCCATTCGCAGGCCTGGTAAGTTATTTTCAAGGTATTTTATGGCTCTTGATTTTGATTTAAAGGCGAGAAAAGACCATCAAGGCCACGACCTTCATGAGTACATTTTTGACTTTTTACTTCTCTTTCCCCTGTGCTTTATCTTTGCTCTTTTGGCCACCATGTGTTTGGTAATTCTATGAGTGCTTGGTTGCCATTTTTTTCCTCCTATAGGTGCCAAATGGTAATTTTATCCTCCAACCTTGTATTTTCTTCTTACAAAAGCTTCCAAAAACTCCTTTCTAAAAAGAATGATCTTCTGTTTTTCTCAAAAATAATAAAGACCCATTGCAGGCCACGCCAATATATGCTCAATTGGGTATTTTCTTTAATATTTATAGGTTTTTCATTGCTTTTCTGGCCATGACCATGACTTTGTCTTGTTTTATCCACATCTTCTTAGAAAAAACAAATTCTTAAATATCTTAGAGCTACGGGCATAGTATGCACTAGAAAAAGGTTTTGTTTATGCTTATGGCCATGAATCAACCTCTTCTTTCATTATACTCAAAACCCTACTTGAATCTGGGTTTGGCCATAGACTTATTGTGCTTCTGGTTTTCCATTATTTATGTGCACATCATCATAGTACTAGGTTTTTTCTTTTACATCTTATGCATAAATATTTCAAACACTCAGATTATCTGTTCAATTTAATTGAGAAATATCTGTGAGTATTTTCTGAGAGATTGTTGGAGAGTTCTAAAAGAATTCTTGCAAAATATTTCAGAAAATACTGGAAAAATCATTTTTTGTGCTTCTCTGAAACTCTTTATGATAGTGTTTTGAAACATTTAAAGGTCATGGATTACTTATCAAAATAAGCTATGCACTTTCCCTGATTTTTTTTCCTGCAGCTCTGCTACGAAAGTCATAACGTTCTTACAAAATTCTTATGTATCTTGCATCCTCACTCCTGCAAAGCTGATCATGAAAATAGAACAAGGAATTTTTCTGAATTTGTTTCCACATGTCGTTGGTTGTGCTCATTCTTTCTCTTTTTCCTCTTTTCACTGCCATGTTTGAAATGTACTATTATTACAAAGAGTTACTTTGGTGAAAGATTCTTGATTGGTTCACCCTGCTAGAATCTATTTATGGCATAATATACACTTAACAGAGCTCTTCATTGCCTTTATTATGCTTGATTGTAATACAATCATATCAATATTGTTTGTGATGATAATTTTTGTTGTAGCTAATGTATTTGATTATGTTTGAAACACCTATTTCTTAGCTACAACAACCTCACCTCATGATTGTTTTCTTTTATCTATTGCCACTCCTTTATATATTTATGCATTTCTGAAAAAAACCCTCATTCACCTATATTTTTGAATTTAAATCATAAACTATCCTGTCTTTATAAGTGAACAAAAATTGAGTCATTACAAATAACTCCTTCAGTTGATTAATTGATTGGTAACTGTTCTTAATAGAATTTTTTCATGGGTCTATTTATAGAAAATCAATAATGACAACAACTTCATTACGGGGAATGCCTTTGGCTAAAATTGTAACCTGTATGTGTACAACTCTGTGAAAACCTTCTCATGATTCACTGTATTATGATCTCCTTGAGAGAAAATATGACACATTGAGTGCTCTCCTCATACATCTGGGTGGTTGTATCTAACCTTTTTCAGATTTCATTCAATTATAAAAGCAAAAGGAGCATGCATTCTAGTGTTTGTTGTGAATGAAACTCTTACAATAGTATTATTGTAATAGAACTTATGAATTTTTTGATATTGCATCTTTGTTAGATGTATTCAATTCATTTGAGCAAAGGGTGAATGTAGACTTGCTCTATTTGTTTCCACCATGATGTGACCTGAAAGCTACTAATTTGAATTTCTTTTATGATATTTGTCTCATTTCATGATTATAATTGATATCAATGACTCTCACGTATGATGTGAATGAGAGGTGTCCTTTTTGATATGTTGGACTCAACCCTTGTGGGTGTAGACACATAAAAATGGCCAAGACCTGCAAGCACTATTTTACCACCTTTCGTCATGACATGATTATAACATTTTAATTATGTTTTTAACCCACATTCAACTATTAATTAAATAATTTATAATTATTTAATTAATTCATAATCTCTCATTCTTCATGATTATTAAATAAATAAATCTTATTTATTTATCTAATATGTCACTAATTATCAAAGTCTTCTTGCAATTAAATAAAATCTTATTTATTTAATTAATCCTTATCATAAATGTCCTCCTGATTATTAATAAATATATTTAAAATATATTTATTTAATGTGTCACTAATTTCTAAATCCTCTTAATTAAGTAAATTCAATTAATTTATTTAATTAATTAACAAGTTCTTCTAAATTAAATAATTATTTAATTATGACATGTGACACTTCTATATTTTTAAATAAACAAATCATTTAAAAATATCTCACATACTTAACTGATTTCTTCATTTAGTAATTAATTTCAAAAATCAATTACTTCTTACCTCACAAAATCCCTATTTTGAATTAATTTAATTCAAAATGGAATTATTCCTCTACAAATCAAGTAATTTCTAAAATTACTGATTTTCTAAAATCCCATCCTCTTGTCTTCTGATTTTTACTAATTTCATTTCAACTGTCACATTCAGTCTTGATTTAATTCGTTTAATTAAATCTTATTCACACATATGGGGATTTTTCCCTAACCCTAATCGAGAGTTGCCTTATTGAATCTTGACCTTTGATTCTAGGGCATTCCTTAAAGCTCTCATCTTGTCCGTCTGTTCAAGATTGTATTTTCTATAAAATGACAATCCTGATCTCATTTTCAGATCCATGATCATTCGTTTAATCTAATTTTAATATAGGCATTACTCATATCTTAGGCTTTCATTTACTATTTACATATTAAGATTGAGTTTCTAGTTTGCACATTAGTTTATTTTCATAAATCCTTCAACAACTTTGATAAGACTAGACACATAGGAATTGCTCACAAATCTGAGGGCATCCATCATTCCAAAACTTGAGGAGGTGCAATGGAAGTCGGTCATGGAGTATTAAATGGGTGAGATCTCTCTAGTTTTCCTCCATTTATTTATTATTCCTTTGCATTCTATTGTTTGATATGTTATTAACTTGTAGGTACAACTAACCATTTTTTTATCTTGTAGAACATTTTATATCATTACAGTGGTGAACTCGACATTCTAACGAACTTTTGCAGGTGTCATACGGCTTCGGATTATATTTTTTTTGTAGGAATAGTATGGAATGACCCATTTGCACTCTCGTGTGATGCAAACGCTCTGTTGTGCCACATTCGCCTTCTAGTGCGTCGCAATTGATCTGTCGCACTGCATTCGCTACACAGAAAGCCGCATATGACACGACGCATTTGCCGAGCCCCATCCAAAATACCTCGACGTAAATGACTAGTAAAGTTCATCTCTGAATTGTAATATGGATCTGACGCATTTGCGGCCAGTATTAGATTAATTTAGGGGATTAAAAAAGAACCAACCCTAGGATAGACACATTAATTTAAAGTTATCAATCCTAGGATAGGCATCTAATTTAATTGCAATTTATCAATCCTGGGATAGTCACCACACTTTTTTTTTTGGTTAACAATGAACACCATGTTCTTGTGAAGCAATATCTTCACCTAGAATAGAAAATGTTTATTTGCGTTTAAAATTGAACAAACTTGCTTTTTGTGTTTGATTGGATAATAGGCATATGCTCTCCCCTTTACTAGGTGATCAAAAAGCTAGACCTATCCATTTTTTTTATACTTATGCATTTTATGTTTTCTTACAACCCTTAGAAGGCCTGCTCTTGTGGGAAAAATTACTCACCCAAGAGGAACGACCTAAGTGGGAACACCTAAAGCCAAGGTTTCCAACCCACTCTAATCAAAAGCAACTTGTTGATGGAAATCCAACTTGACAGTAGTAGGCAGGATAACCATCCCCAAAGCCTTTGTTCTAAAGGTTGGGAGGTCTCTCGAGGGAGTATATCTTTTACCACACTGAACGAAAATACTTACTAATAACCATAGTGTAGTAGCCAGCCGTGTCAGTAACCAGACATCATTTAAGTGATAGTGCAAGGGGAGGGAAGAATCTCCCAACAAGACACTCACCATATAATCACCAAGGATCATTTGCTCAGTGGATTCGATGTTCACTTCTGTCACCTTGAGTATGCACCTGGAAAAGACAAAAACACGGACGCCCTCTAGGGGGTGACACAGTTGTGTGAGTCGACGTGATTTTAAGCTGTGGTTTGTGATTGTTATGATGACCCATTTGACTATAAGAGTGAGTCTGCTTGAACATACACTTATGGTTTTAATTTTTGTGTTTGCCAATTGTTTGTAACAGACTTCAACAAATTGAAAATCACAAATCTGAACCAAAAAAAACTTGTCAAAACTACAAAACTGTGTTCGATTTTTTCCAAAAAATTGCATATTGCGACGCAATTGCTCTGCTGCACCGCAATCGCTAACTACTGAGCTGCATTCGCTCTGTTAAACCACATTTGAACTATACAAAGTCGCATTTTCCATTAGTGAACCGCATTGCTGACTTGAGCCGCATTTGATAGATATCAACCTGCATTCACCATACTGTGTTGCAATTGACACCTCCTGAATCACATTCGATTCTGTGAGCCGCATGTGCTCTGTCGTACCACATTTGTTGCGACGCATTTGCTAAAAATTGCAAACAACTCCTCACTGTCAAAAACGGAAAGTCAACAACCTGTCTTTAAATTCAATCAAGTCTTCCTTCACTGTTATGGTCCAAACCAGACCTTGAATTGCTCAACTTTTCGTCAAACATTGCATTTTAGGGTCACAATAGGTTTTCATTTGGCCTTCCATTAGATTGCATTGATAGCTTCACCATCTCCTTAGATACTCACTTTTGCATATTTTAGGAGTTGACTCTTACCATTCATTGTCCTAACTTTGCATTCAATAGTAGGTTATCATTGGACCCAATTATCCTTGTCACTTTGTCAATCCTTTTGTGAATTATTTCCCACTCAATAGTCTAGTGTGGAAACTTCACTTTTTCCTATTTATAGTCCTTCTATGGTCCATTGGTCTTCCAAAATTGAATCATTACAAAAACTTTGTTTGTCCAAGTTTGTCCTCTTTAGATCTCACTAGTAAGTGCATCTTAGGATCCTTTATTTTATATCATTTGGCATCTCCATTTCGTGTCACACCACTTGCATTCACAAGCTTTTAGTCTTGCTTGCATTTCATAGCATCCTTTAAAAATCCAAAAAGAAACCAAAAACATAGTCTCATACTTAAATCATTCATCCCAAGTTGAGAAAAACTTTGTATGGTTGAAACTAGATTACTGAAAAAGAAACGACTCATGGATTCTTTTAGAAAAGACACCAACTTTCTTGAGTTCACAACTGGCATGGACTCATTTCCTAATACCACGAACAATCCTTGTTTTGACATGGAAAATTCTAACTTCAATCCTTTTAGTGAGATGAACATCCCATCATCTCCATCACATCTTTTTGAACCATTTATCCGACGGGATCAAAATGGGGACATCTTTGAAAAAGACATACAAGTTGCTGCCCAAAACCCAGAAGTGGCTTCTTTTGTGGAAGAAATGGTCTTAAATGACTATTCTAGATTCCTAGCTATGCTCCTTGACCAAGGGGCTAAGTTACCAAAGGTATTTGATCTTAACACTCTTAGAGCAACTTCTCCCACTCCAACATCACACAATTCCTCCATGGGAGCCTCTTCACAAAATGTCATCAATACAATCAATGCTACCTCCCTTGGTCATACTACCACCACAACCAACACAACATCTATTGGTGGATCATCTTCCCAAACCAACACCACGTCATAATCCATCCCCCAAAAAACATCCACCATCCCTTCACAAACAATGGGTGCAACCACATCAAACCTCTTTGGAACTTCATCTAGTTCCATGAGTACATCAACAACCTTGTTATTGGGTTCTTCAAATACTATGGCAACTAACTCATCTAACCCTTTTGGGATAAATAAATGAAGAGTTACCATACAAGGCACCCAACCCACTTCCTCACAGGTTAATACCAACATTCCTCAAGGCCACAATCTCTTATTTGGACAAGGCAATCAAGGCGCTCAATCCTACACTCCATTTGGGCATCAAAAAGCTCAAAATCAACAAGGCCATCAATATTTCACTCCATTTGGACATCAACAAAATCAAAACCAGCAAGGTCCTCAAATTCAGTCCAACATGGCAGGATATCACATCCCCACTTATGCCTCTCAAATCCATACACAGTAGCACATCCCTCATCGAAACACTCATTTCCAACAACCGCCAAATCAAAATGCTCATTTTGCTCACAGACAACCCATTCCAAATCATAACATCTCATCACAATAGCTGGGGACTCAAGCTGCCCCTATCAACAACATAGGTGATGCTACCAACCATCCCATGGTAGAAGCACTCACAGTCCAGCTTGTTGCTCTTCAAACACAAGTGGAGACCTTGCAAAAATCCAACAAAAAGTCATACATGTCACATGACTTGTGTCCATATCCATTTGACACAACCTTGTATATGCCACCTTTTCCTCATGGGTATGTGGTACCCCATTTTCCAAAATACAAAGGAAAAATAAACCCCATTGAACACATAAGAGAATTCACTACTAGTTGTATGGACATTGCATATGAGAAAACTTATCTCATGAGACTCTTTTCTAGAAGTCTTGCAGGTCATGCACTAGAATGGTTCTCGCTTTTGACTAAGGAAATAAAAACCTGGGACAAATTGGCAAACAAGTTTGTCGAAAACTATGCTTACAACATTGACACAGACATTGACATCGCCTCCTTATGCAGACTTACCCAACAGGATGCAGGAGAGACTTTCATTCCATTCTTTCAAAGATGGAGAACCTTAGCAAGAAGATGTCTGGTAGAAATACCTTAAAAGGAGAAAGTAACCATGTTTGTACAAACTCTCCTTGGACCACTAAGGTATGGATTACAAGTCCATTGTTGCACCACTTTTGTTGACCTTTTTGAAAAGGTTGTTCATCTAGAGAAAGCCTTGATCGCCAAAGGCGAATTGAAATATGGTGGCAAAACCATCAACACCACCACCAATAATAACCCAAGTAGCTCAAACAACAAAAACAAATATTGGGTTAAGAACAAACATATCACAAAAGATGGTGTAGTGGATGCAAAACCGTCAATGCAATAGGTCATGTACTCACAATCAAAGGGGTACAAAATCAAAATGCACCTGTAACTACACCAACACCAACTGCTAATGCTATCCAAAGCAATCATGCACAAATGAATCAAAGGCAGTTGCGTCAACCCCGACAATTCTAAAAATGCACGTACACCCCTTTGGGTGAACCAATTGAAATTGTCTTAAAGAAACTTCTTCAAAACAATGTCATATAGTTGGAAGAGCCAAAATTGTATGACCTAGGTCAATTCAAGCCGTCATGGTGGGATGACAGTTCATTTTGTGATTACCATCATGCCAAAGGGCACAAAAATTCCTCTTGTCGCCAATTGCGAAATCTAGTGCAAGACCTCATAGAGAACCACACCATTGAGTTGGGTGGTCAATCTTTTACATCTAATGCAGATCATACCATACACAAAAACCCACTGCAAGATCATGGTAAAGCTTCCTCGTCTGGCACAAAGCATACCAACAATCAAGCCAACCACATCCGTCTGGCCTATAATATTGCTTGTCATACATACAGTTATCCAGATGGTACTATTATCAACAATCTTCATGTTGCTGATGAAGATGAATGTGTTATTACCATTAACATTAAAAAGGCCCCAGAATGCAATGTGACTACGTGTAAAGGCAAGGTCACTATCCCAGGTCCTTTTTCCCGTTAACCAAAAGTCACCATACCTGGTCCATCCACCAGACAGTCCAACCCAAAACCGTAGTTCAACATTGTTGAGCAGTTAAATAAAACACCTACTCAAATATCCATTCTCAAACTACTCTGTATTTCACCTATGCATAAGGCCATCCTAGATAAAGTACTGTAAGAGTCATCCATCCCAACCAACATCGATGTCAACCACTTTGAGACCATGGTCGGATACCTGAATTCACCTCACCACATCACCTTTTCAAACAACAACTATTCCTCACCCAAACCATCGCATAACGATGCCCTTCACATTGAAGTCTTTGTCCATAAGCATAAGGTTAGATGAGTCCTAGTAGATGGTGGAGCCGGATTGAACATCTTCTCTCTCAAATTGGTCAAAGCTCTTGGTTTTTCTAATGCATGTGTAGATGCTAGCAAGAGCACCATCATCAAGGCATATGATGATGAAGAACACGCTTCTAAAGGCGTCATTACTATTCCACTCTGAGTAGGACTCGTCATCATAGACACAACATGCTAGGTCCTAGATTGTGATATACACTATAATATCTTACTTGGTCACCCATGGATTCATGCTTTAAAATCCATTCCATCCACATACCACCAATGCCTCAAATTCCCTTTTGATGGAACTAAGATCACTATCCCAGGAGATCTCGATCCATTCCAATATTGCACCAACCTACGAGCCACTACTGAGCACCAAGTACCCATCAATCAAGAGGCCTCATCTTCCACCTCATCCAAATACGTTGACCCATCGACACTCACAAAATCATCCATTCCATCATCTTCTACCACACCATCTCCATCGGCCTCCATCCCAAGTAATGACCTTCAGATCCAGGACCTTGGTTGTGGAGAGTTCAAATTAAATAAATCTTACTATATAACCACAATACCGAAGCCACCTAAGGTCTATGGTAGACCATGTCTTGCAGTAGATCCCAAAATAACTTTCAAGGTTCCACCAAAAAGTGTTTTTACATGGTGGGGTGATATGGGTAATGAAGTCATTATTGACATGGATAACTGGATCTACAAAGATCCAATAGAGTTATCCCCAGTACTGTTACATCTCTATGGAAAAGGATATGATATATGCAAAGCCCAAGGTTTCAACGGTACAAGTGGCCTTGGAAAGAATAGAAACGAAAGATGGGAACCTATTATCATGACGGCAAGACCAAGATACATAGGGCTAGGGTTTGACCAAGTCGGAACTGACGATCAACGTACCCTTGAACTTTCAAGTAAGGTTGTAATGACTACAAAAGGTGTTGAGACATGCGAAGAATCCCTCACTGAAACTGACTCAAATGAATGGGAATGGGGATCGGACAAAATAGTTAGTGACTATGACATTGATGAACTATTCTTGGAACCTAGCCAACTTTCCTTTGAAGAACGATTTTTCCAAGAATATAACATAGACCCTATTGACCGACATTCTAAAAATAAGGAATGGGTACGCATTCCTTGGAACCTAGAAGAATACAAGGTGTCGTCGGGAATACCTAAATCATCCCACCCCATTCTTGAGCCCACCCATGAGCCTAACCTACCTGAGTCCACTATCCATACTTCTGAAACGCCAACCACTAGTCATGATGTTGACAATTTTATCCCATATTATGACTTTGAATTCGATTCATCTGACTCGGAGTATGGACCATCCATTGCATCGAACACGGAAGTGGAAATTGACAACTTTGCCTTTACACTTGAGGCATCAATTTGCACACTTTCTGCATCCTCCCCACCCTTCACCAACATTGACGATGGGATCCCCCTTGTTTATCCAAAACTGATCGACTGGGACCAACAAGACTCACCAGTGATGGACATATTTCAAAATGACGAGGCAATTGCAGAGTTCATGGGACTAAGAGAAGGTATTCCATGGGGTGATCACAAACAAGATTCTCCATTGATCTAGATTGTGCAGCTTACTTCAGGGAGACTATGCAATCCTCTAGTCGCAAAAATACAAAAAATAAAAAAGAAAAAGAAATGCCTTTAGGTGAAAACTACAAGGCACCTTCTAGCAATAAAATAGTAAAAACAAAGGACGTATCTGAAGGTGAAAACCTCTCTGAGGTGCCTAAGGATGGAGGATTAGACTTTCTTCCCATAACACAGGAAAAGTCAGCGATGCTCATTGAAGACACAGTGGATGTTAACATAGCCACACCAGAGAATCTCAAAATGATTCTCTTGGTCGCATCATTGTCAAACAAAGAAAAACCTGAATTCAAACAATTCTTCACAGACTGGAAAGTTAACTTCACATGTTCATATGCTGACATGCCAAGTCTAGATCAAACATTGGTTTTACATCATCTTCCTCTAATCCCAAGAATCAAGCCAGTCAAACAAAAGTTGCGCAAGATGCATCCACAGATTGCACTACTTGTCAAAGCTGAATTAAAAAAGTTACTAGATGTTGAGTTCATAAGGTCAATAGACTATGCTGATTGGATATCCAATCTTGTCCCTGTTACCAAGCCAAATGGACAAATCAGTACTTGCACAGATTTTAGAGATTTAAACAAAGCTTTCCCAAAGGATGACTTCCCCCTACCAAACATAGATATGATTGTTGACCTCATGGCAGCATATGAGATGCTATCTCTCATGGATGGTTTTTCAGGCTATAACCAAATCTGAATTGCAACAGAGGATCAACATAAAACATCATTCACTTGTCCTTGGGGAACATACTGTTGGAATGTCATGCCTTTTGGCCTAAAGAATGCAGGTGCCATGTACCAGAGGGCTATGACAACAATCTTCCATGATATGATGCATATTTTAACGGAAGATTATGTGGATGACTTATTGGAAAAATCTTTGACAAGAAAAGATCATCTCCAAGTCCTAGACAAAATCTTTAGACGGCTTGAGGATTACAAGGTTCGATTGAACCCAAAGAAATGTGTTTTCAGAGTCACTTCAGGCAAGTTGTTGGGATACATAGTTTCGCACCGAGGCATTGAGGTCGACCCTGCAAGAGGAATTAGTGAGTTACAAACACTTCAAGGCAAATTGCAATCTATTCACCGCTTCATTGCATAGTTGGCAGACAAATGTCAACCATTCCAATATCTGCTCCACAAAATCATTCCATTTGTATGGATAGATAAATGCAACATAGCCTTTGAAAAAATTAAAGAATATTTATTAACAGCTCCCGTATTAATGCCGCCTATTGAGGGAAAACCACTGATCCTATATGTCTCTGCAACGACAAATGCACTGGGGGCATTATTGGTGCAAAATGACCATGAAGAAAAATAAAGAGCCATCTATTACATCAGTCGCACATTAATTGGATATGAGCTCAACTACACAACCATTGAACGAGAATGCCTGGAAGTTGTCTTTGTGGTGCAAAAACTAAGAAACTATATGCTAATTCATCAAACACATTTGATAGCAAAGATTGACCCATTAAAATATCTCCTTAGTCGAGCAGCATTGATAGGTCGCTTGGCGAAATGGGTCATGATATTAAGCGAGTATGACATATAGTATGTGGAGTGCAAGGCTATAAAAGGTCAAGTAATAGCAGATCAACTAGTAGATGCACCAATCCAAGCCACTCATCCACTGGTAACTGATTTTCCTTATGATTCTATCTTTCACGTAGAACCAACCTTGCCATGGAAACTATACTTTGATGGATCCCACACTAGTCACGGCTCAGGAGCTGGTATATTATTTATCACACCACAAGGGGATTCAATTCCTAAATCATTTTGAATTGCCTTCCCTTGTATAAATAATATTGTAGAATATGAGGCATTGGTCACAAGTCTCAAGATAGCAATTAAATGGAAAATACAGACATTGCTTGTATTCGAGGATTCTCAGCTGGTCATCAATCAAGTGAATGATGAATATGACACAAAAGATGAGAATTTGCTTCCTTACAAATGAATGGTGGATAGTTTCCTGATGTACTTCAAAATGATTGCATTTGAACAAATCCTGAGGACACAGAATAAAGCAGTCGATGCAATGGCTACCATTGGATCTCTCCTGGATATCCCTAAGAATGTGTCACAATTTGAATTCTTAGTGGAACAGCTGTTGATGCCTACATGCGATATTCCTGAGTTAGAAATGGTATGTGAGATTGTTGGTCCTAGTTTTCCTTGGTACCAAGACATATACGACTATCTTAAATCCCAAACCCTCCCACGCAACCTATCCAATAACCAACGAAAATCCTTTATCCGAAAATTGGCTAGACATACCATCGTCAGTGACACCTTATACTGTCGTGGCTTTGACAATACCCTTCTTCATTGTCTCAACACTGAAGAAGCCCAAATGACTTTACGAGAAGTACATGAGGGTATATGCATATCTCATTCGAGTGGTCCAACCTTAGCTAGGAAAGTCACCAGACTTGGGTACTACTGGCCGACATTGGAAAAAGATGCTCTTCAGTTTGTCAGAACATGTCGAAAATGTTGGGTGCACAGTGATCTGATTCATGCACCTGCACAGGAATTGAGACCTATCACTTCTCCATGGCCTTTCACACAATGGGGACTCGACCTCATGGGTAAGATCCATCCATCCTCTTCCAATGGCCATAAACTCATAATAACCGCCACTGAGTATTTTACTAAGTGGATTGAAGTTGTCCTTCTCACCTACATCACCGGTAAACAAATATCCAAGTTCATCCTAAATTACATCATTTTCTGGTATGGTGTCCCACAATCCATCATCATAGATAATGACAATCCATTCAAAAATCAGGGCATTCATGAGCTCTATGAGCGATTCCACATCCAACACCATTTTTCCACCCCATATTACCCACAAGGTAACAGCCAAGCTGAGGCATCCAACAAAAAGCTCCTTCACATTCTGAAGAAGACCGTCAACGATGATGGCCAAGACTAGCACCTACAACTTAATCCTGCTTTATGGGCCTATCGTACCATCATTCGTACCCCCACTGGAGCCACTCCATTTTCCTTGGTCTACGGATCTGAGGCCATATTACCCATCGAGGTCGAAATTCCTTCTCTCCGAGTCTCTTTGAAAGGAATGATTGATGATGAAGAGTATAGACATACTCGCCTACATGAGCTAGAAATGTTACAAGAAAGACGGAAAAATGCCTTAAATCATCTACAGGCATATCAAAATCATCTTTGCCAAAGTTACAACAAAAGAGTCATGGTGAGAAATTTTGAAATCAGTGACTTGGTTCTCATGCAAAACCCCAAAAATCAGGCAAACCGTGAAAAACCTGGAAATTTTGAGGCTAATTGGCTTGGTCCTTATATCATTACTACCACATTTGGTTCTGAAGCTTATCAGCTGGCCACACCTGATGGAGAACAACTGATGGAACCCATCAACAACTTGCATCTGAGAAAGTTCTACACATAGCATCAGAGAGCTGGGCTAAAAAAACCTACAAAATACAAAAAAAAAAAATTCAAAATAGAGAAAAAATCATCCCTTGATGAAAACCTGGCAAATAGGCATCTTGGTGACATCAAAAATTTAAAAAAATGGCAAAAATAGTAAAAAGAAATGAATTCATCCAATAGCGAAAACCTGGCAAACAGACGCGTTGGATAAGTACCACGGTGAAAACCTAGCAAACAAGCGCCATGCATAGTCGATCATTTCTTTGCCATTTACTATTACTCAAATCAACCTTAATTCATTTGTCATAATCACAAAGGCCTGACACATTCATGACATCCATCC
The DNA here is from genome assembly GCA_007115665.2 of Sequoiadendron giganteum. NCBI lineage: Eukaryota > Viridiplantae > Streptophyta > Pinopsida > Cupressales > Cupressaceae > Sequoiadendron > Sequoiadendron giganteum. The sequence continues at coordinate 477,262,778 of CM021102.1, forward strand.
TAAGCCCTCTCGATTCTGACCATTGTTAGCATTTGGTTGACATCATCCCTTGCATATCTTTGCCTTTTGTCTACCTATCTCCATATCATTCAACTCGAGTATTCCCTGACCTGTTTGGGGGAAAGACCTTTATCATACAACTACAGTGGGTACTGCACATGATCCTGCATTCTTAAAATGTCTTGAAAAAATCCTAAAAATGTGAAAAAGTCTTGAAAAAAGACATAAAAATTTTAAAGCATCTTGAGAAAATACAAAAATATCCAAAATAGTGTCAAAATCCCAAAATCAAAGTCAATCTGATCAATTCAATTGATCATGTCATTTCAGTCTTCGTCCTTGTCTGAACTACGTTGTCTCTGCGCATTTGCTACGTAGGCAAGATTCATCTTTGAATCCCTGAGATAGTAGGTCAGTCCTTCTAGGTTGTTCAAAATAAAATCATGTTTCAATCTTTCGTCCTTTGGACAACGTCATTGGTCGTGTTGAACTATGAGGTCTCTGAGTGCACAACGTAGGCAAGGCCATCAATCGATGGACCCCCGAGGCCGCACTAGGTCAGTCCATTAGGGTTCATGGTAACACTTGCACACACATCAGACTATCTTCAAATAAAGCATATCATCTATCAAATCAAGCATATCTTCTATTAGTCTCAAGCTATCAATCTATCGACAATCGTTTCCATCAACACTTTCAGTCACTTCAGCATGTCAGCAATGACATGTAGTCAAAATCCTATCAAGACAATTTATCATGGCAAAACTTTGGGTTCTTCTTTAGATATGTCCTTCTGAAAGGAAACTCTTGTCACTTCTTTATGCTTTTGGATGTGTCCTTCCTAAGCATCATCATCATTATCTGAAAATTTTGATGGATTCTCATCACTCTGAGAATCGATCTCCTAGATATCAACATCATTCAAGATGTGTCCTTCCTGAATTTGATATTGCTCATCATCAAACCAAACACCCGACATTAAAACACTTGGCAAACACTTGGAAAAAAATTTCTGTCTTTTTGATAATTATCATGATATTAGTTCCTTATGTCTTAGAAACCATGACGTATCATGATGACTATCCTTGTCTACTTATCACTCTACTATTAGTTTCTCCAGGATGTCCTGATTTTAGGATTTAGAGAAGCAACGACGTGGTATGATGATTTTTACTGTCTGTTTCTTTTACTATCATGTGGCAAGTTTATCAAGGATGTCCTATCATCAGGATTTAGAGAAGCAGCAACATCTCATGATTGGCTTGGTTTGTTTCTAGCGGTTGATCATGATGAAGTGACTAGGGGAAATTGTATTCCTCGCACGAGTCATGATCATCCTTTGTCTTTGACTGTTGATCTACGTGATGGTTTTGACCTTGCACACTATTGATCTATGTCATATCATAGTGTTTGTTGGCTATCATGATATTTTCGTCCAATGATGATTAAAGAGCAACTAGGATAGCACTATAGCAAAGCTTTGAAGGATTTTTGTTTCCACACTAACATCCATATTTTGTCTTCTCTTCTCTAGTTCACTGACGATATCCTGTGACATACAAAAACAAAGTTGCATACATAATGGCATGAGCATTTCATATTCACATCTACATAAATCAAGTACCACAATTCACATTTCATAATGCTATCATCTTACATTATAAAACCATCATTTGCATCAACATATAAGCATCATAAATAAACATTTGCATTAACATATAGGAATCACATCATCATCACATTACACAATGCACACATAACCACATCCATAAATGCATTCATAAACATAAACATTAGAATACCATAACACATATCATCATATAGGCCACATCAAAACTACATCGCATATATGTATACTCTCAAAAACATGTAATGTCACTGGATAAAGTCATATGATATCCCAAAAAATAGAGCTCGCAGGCTCGAATATCAAAATACAAATGTCTACAAACAAGTCCCAGGATGGTCCTCCTTTGTCCCATGGAGGAGAACTGTGAGGTGATCGTGGATGACCCATCAACTAAAAAGTGACCTAAATAGGTGTCCTCTCTTGCGTCTCACTTTGAGAACCTGTGGGATCAGTAACCGAAGGATGGCACTACCTTGTCTACTACCCTGAAGACACTGATTTATGACCATGCTCTGACTTGTGACTGCCCTGATGAGTGTCTGTGAGAGTTGTGTGACCTATGACCTGAAGACTGCCCTGATGTAGTAGACCCCCCAGTACTGGTGTAACTACTATTGTGAGACCTGCTATCATGTGTCTGGCTGCCACTACCTATCCTACTATAGGATCGGGACAACCTTGAGTCCCATCTATCTGGTGGAACAACCTACTCATATAACACCCTGTATCGGCCCTTGCTCTCTGCCATCCTGGCTAACTCTCGAGCTATATCCCTTGTCGATCCAGAGGACAACTCTGCAAACTTGGTGACCCATCGATCTGACTCTTGTCATCAAAGAATTCTCTGTAGGTCTGCGATTTGCTGATCAATAGTTGCATCAGTAGGTAAAATGGGTGATCTGCCACCCTCATCATCTTCGGAGATCATGCGCTCTTGCAGTTGCTGATCTGCCTCATCCTCCTCCTCCTCCTCCTCATCTCTCTCCTCCTTGACCTGGACCTCCTCCACATCTATTTCAAGAGGGTGTCCCCCAACAAGTGGATCTGCCTCTACTCTCTCCTTCGCCACCACCTCCACCTCCTCCTCAACCACCACCTCCACCTCCTTCTCACCTCCTCTGACCTCCTCAGCCCTTGACTTTGGCTCTCTCTCCTCCCCCTCCTCCTAAATGGGTGACAATGGTACACCACCCACTCTTTGCCTCACTCTCCTAGGCTGCCTCTGCCCTCGATCATCCCTCCTCCTCTTGGCACCCCTGCCATCTCCTCCTCCCCCTCCATATCCTCCACCTCCCCCACCTCCTTCATCTCCCCCATATCTGCCTCCTCCTTCCCTACCTCCATCTCTACCCCTGGCATCTCTGCCATCCCTCCCTCCATCTCTGCCACTCTGACCTCTCCTCAGTATTCGTGGAATGACTGATCTATGATCTATCAGTGGTAGACCATCCATATTTGTCAAAGGGATGGGCCTGTGAACCTGCCACCAGGTGTCAAACTCAACAGACGTCCTTGGATCTGCTGGACCTCCTCTCCATACCCACTGAACTACCACCAAGTTATCAACCTGTTTCTCTACTACTGTGACTGATATGGGCGGCCCCCACATGGTCTCCCTGGAAGACCAAGCATACTTTATCGATCATGCCTACTGGCACAACCTGCTACTCCCAAAACTTCCATAATACCCATTGGGGTAGGTACATTTCAATAATCTGCTGTGTCTATACCATGCAGCCAATCAGATATTGGAACTGCCTACAAAAGGACAGGTGGCCATCCACATCTAACCACTATGCACAATCTCTATAGGGTCTCCAAACAAAGTTGATCATCGTATCAATCTGATGATGCCTGTACCCGATGTCTCCCACGCGAATCAGGCTAACTGATCCTACATATAAGTAAACATAGGGCATCCCATCACCTAGTTGTTGAATCTACACCGGTGGTCAAAACACGGGAATCTGCTCCCATACCCAGATCATCAAGAGGGTAGTGCCACAACTGATATTGTGCCCTTGGTGATAGACAACCTCGTGTAACTGGTGATACATGGCCAACAAGCATGGCCCCCAAGTGAAAAAAGTCCCCTGTAGTCACATGCAAACAAGAACATCCCCCCATCCAATGGGAAATCTGTGACCACGACGCTCTGGGATCAATAATCCGGTGATCAAGGTCATGAGCATGGCATCGAACCTAGAAAATCGATTGGCTACAATGTCCCAGCTGATCTCATAACCGTCCAGGACAAACTGGGCACCATTAACACCCTCATACCTCTCTGTCAAGACCTATCGCCCTCGGTGTGCATCATAGACCACCCTCTCTCCACTAATCGGAATCCAAAGAATACGGTACACGTTTTCCAAAGTCACTGTCGCCTCTCCAATAAGCAAGTGAAATGAGCAGGTCTCAAAATGCCACCTCTCGCAAAGAGCTATAAGAAAACCTCTGTTTGCTCGAATAACGGGCATGTAGGTAACATAGTACAGGCTTAAGGCCATCGATCGTTGTCTTTGTCTATCACTGAGATGATCTCTGAAAGCATAGGTCATTGGTCAGAACTCCCAGGTATAAATGGGCACAAGCCAACTTTGCACAAGGAAAGGCCAAGGATTAGCACATATTAAGCAACATTACGGAAAGTTTACTACTGGCAAGTCAAGGGTACATAAAGGCTAATCTTAGCACAAGGTCAACAAAATTCAATGCTGGTCAACTTCAATTGCGTCACGTTGACCACAAATGCTTCACAATTATTCAATTGCGACTCTGCGCATGGTAAATGCATTGCAATATGTCAAATGCGTCATTATGACTAGAAAATGTGCAATCCAACAACGAATGCATCATTGCATCTATCGAATGCGCGATTCAACAACAAATGCGTCATTCGACTTATCATTTGTGTTGTGAAATGGAAAATATGTTGCAAAAACATCAATTGCGTTGCAATCTAACGTTTGCATCATTTAGCCTTGCGAATGCACAATCGCACAAAAACTAGTCTACCATCGCACTGGCATCGCGACGCAATCAAATGCGGTGAATGCGAAGGCATTTGCGGCTTTCGCAATAGCATTTGCGTCACATCACATCTTTTTTGCCCCCATTAAACCCTAATAAATGCATAAAATTTGAAAATTGACAAGTTGGATAGGGTACTTACCAGTGCCTCTGCGCCCTTGGGTCATCAGAATGTGCACACACGATATCCACGGTGTGTCATCGTCAGAATCACCATCGCCTCTGAGAGCTCTGATTACTGAATTCTATATATAACAAATGAGAAAAAGACATTTGGATTAACCTTTTCAACCTATTTATAGGCTGAAAATTAGGGTTTTGACCTAGTAGGTTCTTCTGGAGGCTCATTTGACCATCTTTGACCAACATTTTGGCTAGCTTACCATTCTTCATTTTAGAAATCGTTCGCGATGTTACTTATCTGGTCATTAATTTGACTAGTCGGGATATTTTCCAAATTTTTCTGACCCCGAGTCGAAATTTGAAAATTTTCCCAAGGGGGCATAGACACTTCGTACCTTCACTGGGTCATATTTTGGACTTTTTTTCTTTGCCACAATGCGACAGGCTGCATTATGACAAAGAGGGGCAAATGTAGACACATAAAAATGGCCAAGACCTGCAAGCACTATTTACCACCTTTCGTCATGACATGATTATAACATTTTAATTATGTTTTTAACCCACATTCAACTATTAATTAAATAATTATTTAATTAATTCATAATCTCTCATTCTTCATGATTATTAAATAAATAAATCTTATTTATTTATCTAATATGTCACTAATTATCAAAGTCTTCTCGCAATTAAATAAAATCTTATTTATTTAATTAATCCTTATCATAAATGTCCTCCTGATTATTAATAAATATATTTATTTAATGTGTCACTAATTTCTAAATCCTCTTAATTAAGTAAATTCAATTAATTTATTTAATTAATTAACAAATTCTTCTAAATTAAATAATTATTTTAATTATTTAATTATGACATGTGACACTTCTATATTTTTAAATAAACAAATCATTTAAAAATATCTCACATACTTAACTGATTTCTTCATTTAGTAATTAATTTCAAAAATCAATTACTTCTTACCTCACAAAATCCCTATTTTGAATTAATTTAATTCAAAATGGAATTATTCCTCTACAAATCAAGTAATTTCTAAAATTACTAATTTTCTAAAATCCCATCCTCTTGTCTTCTGATTCTTACTAATTTTATTTCAACTGTCACATTCAGTCTTGATTTAATTCATTTAGTTAAATCTTATTCACACATATGGGGATTTTTCCCTAACCCTAATCGAGAGTTGCCTTATTGAATCTTGACCTTTGATTCTAGGGCATTACTTAAAGCTCTCATCTTGTCCATCTGTTCAAGATTACATTTTCTATAAAATTGACAATCTTGATCTCATTTTCGGATCCATGATCATTTGTTTAATCTACTTTTAATATAGGCATTACTCATATCTTAGGCTTTCATTTACTATTTGCATATTAAGATTGAGTTTCTAGTTTGCACATTAGTTTATTTTCATAAATCCTTCAACAACTTTGATAAGACTAGACACAGAGGAATTGCTCACAAATCTGAGGTCATCCATCATTCCAAAGCTTGAGGAGGTGCAATGGAAGTCAGTCATGGAGTATTAAATGGGTGAGATCTTTCTGGTTTTCCTCCATTTATTTATTATTCCTTTGCATTTTATTGTTTGATATGTTATTAACTTGCAGGCACAACTAACCATTTGTTTATCTTGTAGAACATTTTATATCATTACAGTGGGATCCCATTTTCTTCCACATATTTGATAAAAAATGATCACGAATATAATGAACTTGCTCCTACACAGTGAACAAACATGTTATTAAAATAATTGAAGCTGAAGCTTCCAATGAATCTTTGTGATCTTTTAACTTGATCATCTGATGTATGCTTGAATGGATGTAGATTACATTTTTGTTGTTAATGTAGGCATAAAGTAGGATTTGATTTATTTTTTCTTAGAGCTCAGCTCTAACATGATTACTCAACAGCCTTGTAGGAAACATATGGAGCTTGGAGCTGAACAACCCAGAGACATTGGGGACACAACAACTCGAAGACATCAAGTGTTCAACGATTCATCATTACAGGCAATGACGAATCACCTTATTTTTTATGCTTACGTTATCCTCAATTGTGTAGTTTATAGTTCCTCCTTGTATCCATTATTTGATTATGAAGATCAAATGAAGTTACTCCCACGGCTTGTGTGGGACTTTGGTTTGTACATTATGAATAAAACAATATTTTTAATGCAAATGTCTAATTTTTTGTTATAAGTACTTGCATAATAAAACAAAAAATCAAATGTAATTAGATTTTTACATGATAACACATACTTAGTAGAAAAATTTGAAATTCTATGCACCTCTCAATGATGGATTCAATTTAGCTCTACCTGTTTGATCTTGTAGTAAAAAATAGGTAACAACAATATGAAGTGATATGAATTGCTCATCCATTTAGGCTTGGCACACATAGGGAAACATAGAAACAATATATGTCAATCACCATAGAGTGTTGTGCGAACAATGCATCATTATTTAGATATCTAATCAAATAAATTCATTAACACTAGTCAGGCCGAACGACCTCAACCTACAGAAAGATGAGAAAATGAGTGAAACCCATCGTGAGTTCCAGTCAATACACATGCATGCAATCATAACAAATAAAATCTCATTGTGGTGGCTTCGACCCCAAGAAAGCTAACATGATTCAACATAAGTTTTCTAACAGAGACATTTCACAAAAATTCCAAACCATAAAATGCATAACACAACCTCAAAGTAATGCATACAAAAAGTATGTTTTCAATTTCAAGGAAATACCAATGGGGATTCGACTTACCTCACTTATCTACATTTTTGGTAATTTTTCTAGATGATTTTTGGCAGAAACCTTTCAAACCCTATGTGTTTTCCTCCTTTGTCGACCTCCCTCTAATCTTCCCCTTATTTTCTTGATAAATCCTCTGCTTAAATTTTCCCTACTGACCACAAATATATCCTTACTAAATTAGGAGATAGTGGTCTTAAATTTTCCTATCTCCATATTCTTACCTAGCCACCCACTTCCTCCTCTTCCTGTGTGGTGACCATATCTTTTCTGATATGAGATAGTTCAACCCCTATCCCATTCATTATGGGAGTTACCGTTTCTTAACCACAATTTCATTATTTTTCAAGAAAAATAAAATTAAACCCGCGATAAACATTTATATTTATACAAGATTTTTACCCACATGAGATAATTTTCCTATATACGTATTTTCAAGATATATTTTTCAAACATACATGTTTATTTTGTTCGTCTCATTTCCTCATACAAAATATATTTTCAATTTCATCAAAAAGAACATTGAAATCATTTTTTCATATGATATTTGCACTTCGTGGAAATATTTTTCAATTTCATTAAACATCAATTTTGAAATAGACATGGTAAGAAAAGAGTGCACTAATTTATTCATTTTACTAATTATTATTCTCACATCGAATAAATGATATATATCAACTTTCAAACATATTCAGATGTCATGTTCTACTGTGGTGTGTGAGATTCCAGATTCTATTCTTGCTTACCCTAGTCATTCGTCTAAGCGTTCCTACCTCAATCAATTTTTCATCCTTCAACCTCTTATTTCACACACATTCTTACACTTGACCACTTCTCAACCTTTAACTGGTAATCTTATGGGATAATTTTCTTAAATCAAAAAATTGCATGATATTCATTTTCAATTTCGTCATTGCATTTTATTAAATTCATAAATGAAAATGATAAATTCTATTTTTCAAATATTTCAATTTTCTCAACATTATTAAATGAAAGCAATGAAATCGAGATATGACATCCTTCCCAACTAGAAAGAGACATAGTCCTATTTTCTGATCAAACAAAATTGTTTTACATAATTTCATTAGTTCATATTGTTTCAAGCCAAAAAATCATAGCATAGAAATCCAAAATGTAAGGTAATAGTATAAATACAATCATCAATAGTCTATCTAAGAAAGAAAATGAGGGAAGGAGCATTCATTTTCCTCCACATCCTCCCAAATAGAATTGTCTTCATGATATTGATTCTATTAGGCCTTATATTGAGCAATGTCTCTGTTTCGCAACTTGACATTGTGTCTATCTAGAATTGTAATAGGCTCCACTAGCACCAAACTTGGATCCTCCACCTATAAATAATGCTAATTAGGTTTATGAGATGCATCTGGGTGGTACAATTTAAGAAAAGAAACATGAAACACATTATGGAGTCAAGCTAGAGTGGGGGTAAAGAAATTATGTATGCAACCAAGTTGATTACTTCCAACATATCAAATGGTCCCATGTATCTCGGAGCTAGCTTGGATGACTTCACGAAGGTAATAGAGCTCTTATGTGGCTTGACTCTTAAAAATACCGTGTACCTGATTGCAAATTATCTAAAGATTATATTCCTGTCAACATAGTTCATTTGTCTATCTGTCGCTTCCTTCAGTCTGCTCTTGATAAGCCTCACCTACTCTTCCATCTCTTTTAACACTTTAGGACCCACTATGATCTTGTCTTCCAATTTGTCCCAACTAATGGGAGTACAAGAATTTGACCCATACAGAGCCTTGAAAGGTGCCATACCTAAGGATGCATGATGGGATTTGTTATAATAAAATTCTACTAGTGGTAGATACACTTCGCATTTATACTATTGATCCATATAGCACATACGAAGGATAAATTCTATAACCTAATTCACTCTCTCAATTTGACCATTAGTCTGGGGATGGTAGGCTAAATTGGATTTTAACTTATTCCTCAATGTTGCATTCAAAGTTGTACAGAACCTTGATGTCATCCATGTATCTCTATCGGATATAATGGTCTTTGGAACTCCATGTAAATGGAAGATCTCTTGGACAAAGTCATCAATCCATCCTTAAGGTTCCCTAGGATAAAATGTGCCACCTTATTCAACTTATCAACTACTACCAAAATGACATCATGCATGTTCTTGCTTAGAGGTAACCCTTGTACAAATTCCATGCTGACCACTTGCCATTTATACTCAAGTATATCATGAGGATAAAGGAGCCCTGCTAAATGAATGTACCCAGCCTTGACTCACTAACACTCCAAGCATCTAGCTATGTATTCTACTACATCCTTCTTGAGGTTTTTCCAAAAAAATAAGGTTTTCAATTATGTGATCATATTTGTAACTCCGACATGTCTAGAATATGGTTCATTGTGGACTTCTTCTAGGACCCAAATTTCTAAGCTCTCCAAAAATGTAATATAAATTTGCCTCTGGTATCTTAAATTACTGTATGGTTCAAGCTCATACCCATCAAATCGATGGTATGATGGATTCTCTTCTAGATCCTTTTTCACCCTCTCATAATGCTCATCATCTTTCAAGTGTTGCATCACTTGTTGCCTTAGATTGGATCTTGTAGAGGTCATGGACACTAGATGTATTCTTCTTCCAATTCATGTGGCACATAATTTACTTTATTTTGTTCCAGATTCCTAGACTCATATGCCACCACTTTCCCCTCTTGCATTAAAACTTCTCATACTCTATCTCATGAATCATTTATGATCATTGAGAATTGACCATTGGGATCTAGAATAATTAGCCTTGGTGTTGTTGTGAGTTTCTCATTTAGGATTTGGAAAGCTTGTTCACATTTTTTAGTCCAGTCAAATCTCTTACCTATCTTTTGAAGAAATGTTATTGAGGCTACAATTTTAGAAATCCCTTACAAAAATTTCCTATAATATCTGGAAAGGCCCATAAAACTTCACACCTCTGTCACATTTTGAGGCGCCAAACATTCTGCAATTGATTTTATCTTCTCAAGATCCTTAGAGAATCCTCTAGTTGAGATAATGTGGCCTAGGTAATGCACCCTATCTTGATAGAATGAGCACTTGGATAGATTTCCAAAAATCCTCTTTTGTCTTAGATGTTGTAATAATATCCTCAAGTGATGATCATGTTCCTCAATATACTTGGAATAAACCAAAATGTCATCAATAAATATTAGAAAAAAATCATCCAAACAGTCCTAAAACACATTGTTCATAAGATTCATGAAAGTTGTGGGTGCATTAGTCAACCCAAAGGGTACAATAGTGAACTCCTAATGTGCATACCAAGTTTGGAAAGCCATCTTTGTAATATCCTCTTCCTTTATTCTCAATTGATGATAGCCTGACCTGAGATCTATTTTTGAGAAAAATATCGCTCCCTTCATCTGATCAAATAATTCACCGATCCTCAGAAGAGGGTAGAGATTCTTGATGGTTTCCTTTTTCAACATCCAATAATCAATACATGTATCCAAGGTTCCATCCTTTTTCACGAAGATAACTATTGCTCCCCACGGTGACACACTGGGACTAATAAACCCCTTACGTAATAGTTCATGTAACTGGGATTTCAATTAATAAATCTCTATGGTACTCATCATGTATGAAGCCTTCGACTAAGGTTTGGATTTTGGCACTAGGTCAATGGAGAAATCAAATTCTCATTTCAGAGACATCTCAGTGAGATCTTCGGGAACCACATCTCAGAACTCCCTAATAATTGGATATTCATCAAGGTATGGTTTCTCATTTTCAGACTCACTGACATGCACAACATATATGACAAAACCCTTTCTTTGAGATCTGATTAAGCTCTAGGGGTCTTTGTATCCCATTTATCTCAGTCGGGTACCCATAGTCATCCAAACAACTCACCATCTTATCATCACAATTTATAGTAGCCTTTTTCTCAGTCAACCAGTTGATTCCCAATATTAAATCATAGTACCCTAATGGTGCAATGTAAAGGTTAACTTGGGTCAAGAATTTAGGAAGCTTCAACTCGCTGCAAAAGAAGCATGAATTTACTTCTTGCTCTACTTGATTCCCATACTAAATAGACCATGAATTTTCCAAATATCTAGGTCAAATGGGTAGCTTAGAAGTCATTCTATGATGTATGAAACACTCAATAGCTCTAGTAGCTATTAAAATAGAAATGGCTTGGCCATAGTGCTTAGTCGTCAATTGTATCAAAGAAGCCTAGTACTCTACTTTCCTGTAATCCACCACTGCATGGATCTTGTGTTATGGGCTCTACTAGTGGTTTTATTCCTTTTGTTAATTCAACTTCTAAGGGTAGTTAGATGCATAATTCTCTCCCCCACAAGTATAAAACCCATCACACATTCCTTTTTGATTCACAATCCTATCTTCATTTGAGTGCCCCTGAGTATTGTTATAGGTGTCATTGCCCTTGTTGGCCCTTTTATTCCTTTTTCCTTGGTTGCCTTCTTCCATTTTTGAAGGGTCACCTTCCCTTTTCAAATTTATAATCTAATGGGACTTATCTACCTTCTTTCCATAACCCTTTTCAAACCTTTTGTTTCTAAACTGAGGCTTGGAGTTTGAACCCTTGCAAATATTTGATAATTGTTGCAGCTTTTATTCTTGCTTAATGGTTTTCTCAAAAGCTTCTACCATCGTGAGAGAATTATGAAGGTCCACTTTAGTTCTAATGTGGGGTATTAATCCTAAAATAAACTTTCAAATCTAGAAATGCTCATCATATTGATACTACGACACATACTTGAGCAAGTTGGTAAACTTCTCCCAATACTAAACTACTATCGGGACACCTTGGGTCAGATTTTGAAATTCAGTCATCTTTTTGTCAAAGAAAATCTATGGAAGCCACCTCTTTCTAAAATATTGGAGGAAAAACTCCCAAGTGATATGCTCTTGCAAAATTTTCCCTTCTTCCTTCTTGTTGTCCCACCAAGTAGCGGTCTCTCTAGACAATTGGTATGCAGTCCAAGTAGCCTTGGTCTGGTCAGAAAAGTTGTGAAGCCCGAAATATTTTTCCATCTCTATTATCCAAGCCTCAGCCTAATCTCCAATGGCCTTGCCATCAAATTTTGGTGGTGCTACCTACTTAAGATCTGTCCCCAGTTCTTCCTCAATCTAGCCTCGATTTTGATTCCCTTCTCCTTGGTTGAGGACATCATTCCTAAGATTTTAATCTTCATGCACCCCTCGAACCTCTTGTTCCAAATGGTCCATTTGGGATTCTTGCTAGTTTAGGAGTTTAGGATTTGGTCTAGCCTCTTTCTTGGCCCATTGTCCTGTCTACTACCACTTGCATCTTGTTTGGTGATCAACATAGTGACTCACACTTGACCTGCATCACAACCATGTTTAGCATTTCAAGAACAAGGTTTTTTACATTTATACTATTGCATATATAAAATACAATGCACACAACATGCAATATAAAAGAGATATACATGTTCATTCACACCATGAAAAGCCTTCAAGCCTCATACCTTTGAACAAAAAAAATAATTTATTTATTTATATTAAGTTTTGGATTTACACTAATCCTTATTTACACAAATGTTTCCACTCTAAGCAGTTCCCTCATTATTGGAAAGAGGACATTCCTTTGGATCCTTGTTTGAATCTGCATCTTCCCTATTAGGTGAGACAAGACATGCGCACAGGCACTCCTCCTCCTTAGTCAACAACAGTGCATTAGGTCCACATCCTATTGGCCAATCTCTAAATGTGGAGGGTTTCTTAGTCTTAGGAGTTAATTTGGTCTCCTCTATATTTTTGCCTCTCTCCAACTTGAGATGTGTGAGGGTGTGTTCTAGAGTTTCTTCATCAAGAATCTTGGGTTGGTCTTTGGGTTTTGGATTCTCCTCAATAATAATTTTCTTTTGTGTAGCCCTATTAGTTTTCCCCTTCTTTCTTCCTGACTTGGACCTTCCAATTTCTTGCAACCAGATCAGATTTGGTCATTCTCTAGGTATCTCATATCTAGTTAAGGGTCCACTATTCCCTAGTTCAACCATCATGGGATCATAGGCCTAGAGCTGAACCTTGAGCTCTGATACCAAATGAAAAATCCCAACTAGAATTTTACCAATAAATAAAAAATGGACATTATGAATATTAATATTTATGACACAAATTCCATAACTATTTTCATTTAGCAATTTTATGTCTATAAATAAAAAAATAAATCTAAATATATATATATTAATTTCCAAATTTTAATACTCGATCCATGTTTGACTTGGCATTCAATCCCACAAAGTCAATTTCTATTTATATCATTCTCATCCTTTTGCATCAATTTCTTCTTTCACATCAATGATACATATACATATAGAATTTTGATATGATTCCTTTATGATAGCTTGCCTCCACTGGTGGACAAGAACATGGTTGAGGTGATTTTTCGCCAACCACAAAGCAATGCTTCCCTGGAATTCTTCAGTCGGTCGAAGAATACCTGACCCTGCATGGAAAACTTAGTAAGAGATACAATTTACAAGGTGGAATCTATAGATGCCTAACTACATGCATTTCTATCTACTATTAGAATATGCAAGTTCCATGTTAGGTAAACAAATACATTAGAGGATAAATATTAAATTTTTGTTCCATAGATATATAAACAAAATGCTTGCAAATCTTAGCCAAGCTCATGCTACATAAAATGCAACTCTAGTTAGATTTGGAAAAGAAAATCTACTCTTGTGGCACCCATTCCTAAAAGAAAAGCTCATCATATCAAAGGGGTATCCATCCCTTTTAGACCATCTATTAGCATCATATTCTAGTGTGCTTCAGTCTACCCTTGAATTCATGTATCATTCCATTTTATTATTTGACCACAAATTAGTCATTTAAAACATGTATAACCATTTTTCTATTCATCATACATCTTTCCTTTTCACGTATTACAATTCCATATTGTTCTCTCTACAATTATTTTCATTAGAATCAAATTAACAATATTACTCAAAATATTAATCAAGATGAATCAAAAGGTATACTGCATGTATGTGCACATGCATAAATGAAGCATTTATGCATGTACACACATATTCCTATAAATGAACATAGTTAGAAAATTCATATACATTCTTAATAGAAAAGGAAAATCTACCTTCAAATAGGAAAATTCCGTATTCAAAAAATATAAACATAAACTTTTTCAAATGCATCATTTAGTATTTCAATGACATCTAGTCTCTTTTAAAATTCAAATAGACATTTATTCCACAAACATTTGTCTATCATAATTGATTTGTATTATATAGAGTAATCATCACCAAAGAAACATCATTTCATACAAAAAAGAAACAAATCCCTTCAATCAATTTCAATTCAAATTCTAAGTTTGTCTCTTTCTGTTCAATCATATTCATCTATTGTTCATTTTTCGAATTATCATTGCAATATTTTTATAAAATAACATCACTATATTAAAAATAAATATAAACTATTTGTTCCATCAAGATGGGTTTTCACAAAAGGGTGGTTGATAGGCATGTTATCATGAAGTTGATGTTATACCATCAATTTTTCTACTTATTCTTCACTTATTTCAATAGAAACTAAGCCTCAGCTCAACCTTCAATATTATGAAAAACCCTTCAAAAAATACATATAAAAAATAGAGTGGATTGTTCTTTGACCGTGGTTATAGTACTAAAATGAATTGATAGTTAAAATAAGTATGTGTATATACATATACATATATATATATATAGACACAAACACAAACACACAAATACCAACACACACATACACACACACATATGTATGCATGCATCAAACATTCACATGATGAATTATATGGTTTTATAAACCCGCAACCAGAGATGGCCGATTACCATTTCCACAAAAAAAACGTAACATTTTAGCATGCAACAAACAATGGAACATTCGTTCTGAGAGAGTTTTTCACTGAATGATAACATCGTTCGGTCAAGATTTCCATAGAATGATGACTCCATTCTTCACATAGTACCTTCATAGAGTGTGATAAAAAAGACATTCAAAAAAATAATAGTGGCAGTCTTAGCTCTTTCATGCATTAATAGGGCTCATTATTTCCATAGCTTACCACCCAAAATGATGGGGTGATACATGTGAATGATACATGTGAATGATACATGTCATTCACTTCTTGACAATATCAAGCAATATGAATCACTCGACCATTTAGGCTAGCTGCCCATAGGGCGACATAGAAACAATACCCACTAGTCACAATAGGGTTTCATGCAACCAATGTATCATTACACAAAGATCTGATAAAACACATTCATTAACACTACTCAGGCAAAATGACCTCAATCTACAGAAAAATGAGCAAATGGGTGAAACCCATCATGGGTTATAGTCGATACCCATGCAATATGCAAGCATAAAAAATACAAGCTCATTGTGGTGGTTTCGGCCCCAAGAAAGCTAACATGA
The DNA here is from genome assembly GCA_007115665.2 of Sequoiadendron giganteum. Lineage (NCBI taxonomy): Eukaryota > Viridiplantae > Streptophyta > Pinopsida > Cupressales > Cupressaceae > Sequoiadendron > Sequoiadendron giganteum. The sequence continues at coordinate 477,278,805 of CM021102.1, forward strand.
TTCGACATAATTCATATAACAAAGATATTTCACAAAAATATCAAAACCATAAAATGCATAACACAATGTCAAAGTAATGCGTACAAAAAGTATGTTTTTTGATTTCAAGGAAACACCGGTGGGGATTCAAATTACCTCACTTCTCTATGTTTTTGGTGATTTTTTTGATGATTTTTGGAAACAACCTTTCAACCCCTATGCTTTTTCTTTTTTTTAAAATCTCCCTCTGATCTTCCCCTTGTTTTCTTGCTAAATTATCTACTTAAATTTCCCTCCTGACCATGAATACCTCCTTACTAAATTCAAAGATAGTGGTCGTAAATTTTCCTGTCTGCATATTCTTACCAGGCTGCCCACTTCCTCCTCTTCCTAGGCATTGACCATAGATTTTTTAATATGAGAGGGGTCGGCCCCTATCCCATTCATTATGGGAGTTACATATTCTTAACCATAATTTCATTATTTTTCAAGAAAGATAAAATTAAATCTGCAATAAACATTTACATATATGTCTATATATATATATACATATATATATTTATACGATTTTTTCCCACATAAGATAATTTATATATATATGTAATTTCAAGATAAATTTTTTAAACATACATGTTTATTTTATTCATCTCATTTCCTCATACAAAATATATTTTCAATTTCATCAAAAAGAACAACATTGCAATCATTTTCATATGATATTTGTACTCGATGGAAAGAGTTTTCAATTTCATTAAATATCAATTTTGAAATAGACAGGATAAGTCAAGAGTACACTAATTTGTTCCTTTTACGAATTATAATTCTCACATTGAATATAATGATATCTATCAAATTTCAAACATATGCAAATGTCATGGTCTACTATGGTGTGTGAGATTTCAAATTCCATTCTTTCTTATCGTGGTCATCTAGCTAAGCTTTCCTACCTCAATTAAATTCTTGTCCTTCAACTTGTTCCTGCATACACATTCTTACACTTTCCCACTTATCAATTACCTTTAACTGATAATCGTATAGAATAATTTTCTTAAATCTTAATATTGCATGATATTCATTTTCAATTTCATCATTGCATTTTATCAAATTCATAAATAAAAATGATAAATTCCATTTTTCAAATATTTTAGTTTTCTCAACATTATTAAATGCAAGCAATGAAATCAAGATATACAATAGGGAGTCCAAATGTGTACACAACACCCTCTATCGAGAGGTTTTCATATACTCTTCCTTCTTTCTCAACAACCCTCTTATTTGGGTCATACCATCTCATGTATTCCAATACCAACTCAAGGGTGTCCATCGCCAGCATGAACCCTCCTGTCAAATGTAGTCCACTTGCAACAGCACTCCTAGTACACTGAGAGGCACCTTCTTTTTTATTCCTCATAGTGAATTCATACTCATTGAAGCATCCTATATGGGTATCTGTACCTGTCCCACCAAGTGATACAACTTGCAAAACATGGAATTCAAATTCCTCATTTATCTTCTTCCTTCTATAATTGATCATATTTTTCTTAATTTCTTGAATTATTAGCAAATGTGTGCTTTGTGTGCAAGTTAGAGCTAAATTTAATTACATATTTTTAATAGTTCATGAAAGTTCTTTACTCATGAAATTTATGTTGCAAGTATGGATTGTCTTTGGTGGTCTTTTCATTAATGTTGTCATTGATGTCAACACAGTTTAGTGTAATTTTAGATGGTACTTTTATAGTTGAGATACTGTAGAAGTGTTTAGAGTACATGGAGCTATATTTATGAGGTTGTAGTTGTGTTTTTGCCAAGTGCTTTTGACAAAACTAGTTGTTTATGGATTGGGAGAAATGTTTTTTCTCTACAATCTTTTGGTGTTTTATTTTAGATCTTGTGGAGCTAGGAAATGATTTATTTTGATGTTCTCAATATTTTGGAAAATGTGCTTGTGATTTGATTCTCTAGAAGACTTTCTCCAGAGCTCTTGTGTGTTGTTGGTTGGTCCGGTTGGACTGTCGAAGAATTTTTTGTGCATGAATATTTTTGCAGTTGTTATGGATGTAGCTAAAGGTCTCTAAGAGATGTTAAAATGTCTGGTGAAGTGTGTTGGGTGATCCATGTGTGATCATCTTGCTAGAGATGTGCGTACTTCAAATATTATAATATTTTCATTAGGCTTGACTGACCTGGTGTCTACATGTTACATAAATATTTTTCATCGAATTTAAGGAAGTGTGTGATTGATCCAAGATGTTTTTTGGGTCCTAATTAATTGGTCCTCACTCATTCTTATCCACCGTGAGAATGTTGAGTAGACGACCTAATTTGAATTTATAAATTGAAGGATGTATAGCCAACCTTGGAGAATGCTTCTAGGGTTGAAGATGGTATAAAATAAAATCAAGATGTGAATTTGGCATCAAGCAAGTGAAGTGTGTGGACAAGGGTGAAAAGAAGAGTGTGTAAGAGTGAATCAAGGCAACAGTACTTTGATGTGTTAGATTCCTGAAAGTAGTAATATGATGGTGTCTATAATCGTTTGATCAAGCTATGAATGTTTATAACCTTCTATGGTGGATCTTAATCTATCATTTCTTTATATGTAGGCAGTGAGCCTCCTTCTATACATTGAGTCCTACTATAGGCACTGAGCTTGTGTATCTGGGCAGTGAGCCCTCTAGCAGTGAGCCTTTATATTTGATATTGTATTATTACTATATTGTGATTTAATCCTCACCATGTTTTTTCCCTCATTAGGTTTTCCACATAAATTTGGTGTCTCTAGTTTTTTCTTTGTTATTTGCATTTATTTTTTATACTTAATAATAGATTTAGTTAAAGTGGAATTGATTTAAGGTTAGAAGTAAAGTAATTTGATACAACTAATTCACCCCCCTCTCAATTTTCTTGTGCATTTAAAAAATTACTATCAAAGCTCTGGTTCCTTGGTGAAAAGCCTAATCACTTGAGGTAGATCAAATGGTGCACAAGTTGCAAATCCATATCTTTCATTGAGTTGATTACAATGACTAGAAAGAGAAGATGAGAGGTTATCTAGTTTCTCTTGGTTTCAAGACCTAAAAAGTTGTGGAGAAAAATTATGTTGCACCATCCACTTGTCCTCCCTCTATAGATGAGATCGCCACTTATGAGGAGAATTAAAAGGAAAGGTATGCTATCTTCAGTGCTCTATCTAAAACTGAAAGGATAAAATTTATTTCTTTAGGAACTACTTATGAAGTATGGGAAGAATTGAAAGATATTTATGAAGGAAATGATAGAGTTAAATTCTCGAGGAAGCTAACAGCTAAGCACAAATTTGAGAACTTGAGAATGGAAGAGGGTGAAGATATTGCAAGCTATTATCAGAGAGTTGAACTTGTAGCAAATGAGATCAATAATCAAGGTGGTACCATGTTAGATGAAGATACAATTGAGAAGATCTTGATGACCTTATCAGATAATTATAGTGACAAGGTCTCTGCTATTGAAGAATCATATGATCCCAAAAAATTTACTAAGGAGCACCTATTTGGAATTTTGATTGCATTTGATATGGGAAAGTTTTCAAGAGATAAGGAGAAAGTTGAGACAACCTTTAAAGAAATGAACATAGGAGATGCCTCAGATGATGATAGTTCAAAAGAGTTGGAAGAAAACTTCACAAGGAAATTGAAGAAAGGTATTGGTAAATACAAAGGTATGTTTCCCTTTAAATGTTTCAGTTGTGGAAATATTGGTCATTGTGCCTCAATATTTCTAAATAGAGCTACACACAAGAAGAAAAAATATAATAATAATAATCACAAAGACAAAAAGGATAGGAAGTTCAAGAAGTTGCATTATGTTAAAGAAGATGCAGGAATTTATGATGATGAGTCTGATTTTGAGGAGGATAAAGATGAATGTTTATTTCTAGCCTTGGAAAGTAAAGTTGTATATGCTAACCATGGAATATGTGCAAAGGAATTTGGTCCAAAAAGCAAGAAGGATGAGATGGAAGGTACTATAGCGACTTCTTTTCATTCTAGATAGGATGAAGATTGTTGGGTAATTGACATTGGGTGTTCAAATCATATGAATAGAGATAAGATTCAATTCACTAAACTTGATAAGTATGATAGAGGAATAGTTATGTTTGGAGATGATTCTGGTGCTAAGATTGTTGGTAAAGGAACAATTAGTTTTGATGGAAAACATAGTACTGACAATGTCTATTATGTTAAGGGTTTAAGGCATAATCTTTTAAGTGTTAGAAAAATGTGTAGCAAAGGATTTAAGCTTGTGTTTTAGGATAACGCCCATGAGATAAAAAAAAGGATTCAAAATTGTGGTAGCAACAGGAAGAAGAATTCATGGAAACATCTATCAGCTTAAGAGTGGTGATGGTCAATGTTTTGTTTCACATATTAATGAAAGTTGGTTGTGGCACCGGAGGATGGGACATGTAAATTTTGACAATATGATCAGGATCAGTTCAAAAGAATTTGTTAGAGAAGATCTTCCTATAATCACAAAGCCTTCAAATTCAATTTGAAAAAAAAATTAGTTGGGAAAACAAACAAGAAGTATTTTTAAAGGAAAGGAACAATCATCTAGACCTCTATGGTCCTACAAGAATAGGAATCCTTAACTGTGACATGTATTTTATGCTCTTGATTGATGATTAATCTTGGATGACATGGGTTACTTTTCTTAGAGAGAAATCCCATGCTCTTGATAGATTCATAGTGTTCGAGGAAAGAGTAGAGAATGATGAAAACCTAAGAATCTAATTTTTAAGGTCTAATAGAGGTGGAGAGTTCACTTCCACTGAGTTTAATGAATTTTATGAAGACCATGACATAAAGAGAAATTGTTCTACCCCTAGAACCCCTCAACAAAATAGAATTGTAGAAAGAAATATCTGGAATGCTCAAGAGGCTACCAGGACAATGATGAAAGAATAAAATGTTCCTGATATGTATTGGAGAGAAGAAATCCACACTATTGTTTACATTTTTAACAGAGTTTAGATTAGAGGTAACACTACTAAGATTACTTATGAGTTATGGACCGGTAAGACTCCTATTGTTAAATAATTTAAAGTGTTTGGAAGCATATGGTACATTAAAAGAGATGATGAGAATGTTGGAAAGTTTGATGCTAGATGTGATGAAGTAATTTTCCTTGGATATTCAAATAACAACAAAGCATATATAAAAGATTGACGAAAATAGTTGAAAGTGCTAATGTAAAAGTTAATGAAGCTATTTATAGACTAGTAGAAATAGGTGAAGTTGAACTAGATGATCCTATCTGTGGGAAAGTGAAAGAAGAAGAAAAGGAAGAGAAAGAACAAAGTGATGAAGAGGAGATTCTGAAACCTACACCTAAAAATTCTAAATATGTACAAAGAAATCATTTGGAGGAACATATAATTGGAGACATAAGTGAAGGTGTAAAGACAAGAAGCAAAGTGGTTGAGGTATAATTTTGATTACTTTCTAATATATAACCTAAGTCTATGAGTGAATAATGTAATGATGAGAGTCTAGTTAGAGAAATGAAAGAGGAACTAGAGTAGGTAAAGAAGAATGAGACATGGGAACTAGTCCCTAGACCTGTAAACAAGAATGTAATTGGTTCAAAATGGGTATTCAAGAATAAGTTGAATGAAGATGGTGAAGTGGTAAGAAATAATGCAAGACTTGTATTAAAATGTTATTCATAGGTTGAAGGAATAGATTTTAAAGAAACATTTAAACTAGTAGCAAGAACGGAGGCCATTTGGATGTTCTTGGAATTTTTAGCTCATAAAGACTTAAAAGTGTACCAGATGGATGTCAAGTCTGCATTTTTGAATGGAGAATTGGAAGTATATATGGAGCAACTAGAAGGATTTTAGCTCTTAGACAAACCATACATGGTTTGCAAGTTGAAAAAGGCAATGTATGGCCTTAAACAAGCTCCCGGAGCTTGGTATGCAAGGTTGGATAGATACTTGACACAACAAGGATTCGGCAAAGGATCTGCAGACAACAATCTTTACTTCAAAGTTGAGAGAAAAAAATATTGATTATTATGGTATATGTTGATGATATTATCTTTGGTGGAAATGAAGGTATGTGTAAGAAATTTGCAGAAGAAATACAAAAAGAGTTTGAAATGTCTATGATTGGTGGACTAATGTATCTTACTGCTGCTAGACTGGATATCATGCATGCAGTATGTTTGGTTGCAATATTTCAAGCAGAACCTAAAGAAGCACATGTTACAACTATGAAGAGGTTATTCAGATATCTTAAGGGAACTCCAAATTATGGGCTATGGTATCCTAAGGATACTGATTTCACCTTGAATTCCTAAACTGATGAAAATTGGGTTGGTTGTGTAGATGATCGAAAGAGTATAAGTGGCGGTGCATTCTTCCTTGGAGGAATATTGGTCTCATGGCTGAGTAAGAAACAAGATTCAGTTTCTTTATCCACTACATAAGTTGAGTATATTGCAGTAGCATCTTGTTGTACATAGGTACTTTGGATGAAGAAAAATATGAAGGAAATAGGTATGATGTGTGATGGGCCTATCTTTATCTTTTGTGACAATAAAAGTGCAATAAGCATTTCAAAGAATCTGATGATGCATTCTAGGACAAAGCACATATCTATCAGGTGTCACTTCTTGAGGGAGAAGGTATTGCAGAATGAAGTTAGGCTTGAATATGTGTCTACCAAGGAACAAATTGATATCATATTCACTAAGGCCCTTTCGAAGGATTCTTTTTATTATCTCAGGGGAAAGTTATGGGTTACTATCCCTCCTTCCTTGAACTAGGTGCATATGGAGGTGCATCAATCTAGTGGATTCACAAATTCTTTTTGGTTTGACTAATGATTGGGGTCTACTCCGCAGGGGGAGTAGAGAGTTGCATTGTTGTAGTATGTGATGTGGGTGCACTCCTAAGGGGGAGTGATTAGAGATTTATATGGAAATTTTTTTCATGCAAAACTTTACTTTTCCATTGATGTCAAAGGGGGAGAGAAATTCATGTGAAAAAGTTGAAAGAAGAAGAGAGTGTAGAAATGCTTGTGTAGATTGTCTAAAAAAGAAAGGGAAGAAGAAGCAGGAGAATGTGTATGTTGTATTTGATGGATTTTCACATCATGTGTTACCATTAATGAAAAAGGGGGAGATTTTTGCAAGTATGGATGTGTTTTCTAGTGTTGTCATTAATGTTATCATTGATGTCAACATAGTTTAGTGTGATTGCAGATGGTAATTATATATTTGAGATATTGTAGAAGTGTTTAGAGTACATGGATCTATATTTATGAAGTTGTAGGTGTGTTTTTTCCAAGTGCTTTTGAGAAGATTTAAGAAATAATGAAGGTAGTGTTGAGGGTGTATTCTGAGTGTGCTCCATATTTCTTTTGTGTTGATCCTATGATTGTGTGGATATATGGTATTGTTCATGAGCCTCATTGGATAATATATTCTAATTTTTTGCTTCTAGATTGATGGAGAGTGGAAGATATGTTCACTGGTATGTGAACCAGTTTGATAGAACTAGTTGTTTGTGGACTGGGAGAAATTTTTTTGCTCAGCAGTCTTCTAGTGTTTTGTTTCAGAGCTTTTGGATCTGGGAAATGATTCATATTGATGTTCTTAGTATTCTGGAAAATGTGCTTGTGATTTGATGCTCTAAAAGACTTTCTCTAGAGCTCATGTGCGTTGCTGGTTGGTCTAGTTGAACTGTTGAAGAATGTTCTATGCATGAAGATTGTTGCAGCTACTACGAATGTAGTCGAAGGTCTCTAAGAGATCCTAAAATTTCTAGTGAAGCATGTTGGGTGATCCACATGTGATAATCTTGTTGGAGATGTGCGTACTTCAAATATTATTGGTGTTTTCATTAGGTTTGGTTGACCTAGTGTCTACATGTTACATAAAGATTTTGCATCGAATTTAAGGAAGCATGTGATTAATCCAAGATGTTGTTTAGGTCCTAATTAAATTGGCCCTCTCTCATTCTTATCCATCATGGGAATGTTGAGTAGCCGAACTAATTTTAATTTGTAAATTGAAGGATGTATAGTCGACCTTGGAGAATGCTTCTAGGGTTGAAGATGGTATAAAACAAAATCAAGATAATGTGAATTTGACATCGAGCAAGTGAAGTGTATGAACAAGTGTGAAAAGAAGAGTGTGAAAGAGTGAATCAAGGCAGCAATACTTTGATGTGTTAGATTCCTGAAAGCAGTGAGTTGATGGTGTCTACAATCTTCTAATCAAGTTGTGAATGTGTGGAGCCTTTTGTGGTGGATCTTAATCTATCTTTTCTTTATTTGTAGGTAGTGAGCCTCCTTTTGAACAATGAGTCCTACTGTAGGCACTAAGCCTCTATATCTAGGCAGTGAGCCCTCTAGTAGTGAGCTTTTGTATCTGGTATTGCATTATTACTATATTGTGAGCTAATCCTCACTGTGGTTTTCCCCTCATTGGGTTTTCCATGTAAATCTGGTGTCTGTGGTGTTTTCTTTATGTTATTTTCATTTCCTATTTATACTTAATAATAGATTGACTTTAGTGGAGTTGATTAAGGTTAGAAGTAAATTAATTTGATACAATTGATTCACCCCCCCTCTCAGTTGTCTAGTGCATTTCAACAATTTATAATATGTGATTAGGTTAAATTCTTTTAGAAATAATCAATGTTTAAATGATCTAACCAGAGGTAATTCCATTTAACTAGAGCCATGCATGCATAAAAAAATTAACAAAAATTCAATTACGAGAAGAGTACATGGCTTTACTGATAATGTGATTGAATAAACACAGGCTCAAAACTTGGTAGATCTATTCCTCAACATTTTGAGACTTACCCTTCTTTGTGCACCACAACCTTGGTTTTAATTATTTGATATCCTTACAAGTGAATAGTCCTGTGTAAGGTAGAGTGTTATGGAAGCAACTGCATGCTCGAATTGGTTCCAAGTACATGTGTTGTTTTCCACCTTCATTAATTTCCTTTACTATACATTAACTACCCTAAATAAAGTTACAATGATGAAGGATTAGGGTTCAAATTATGAACTCCTTAATTCTTATGTAGGGGCCCACCTTTGAGAGGAAAGCGACATAGGTGGCCAATGTAGCACGCTTACATGCCACTTTAATTCTTGTGGGGTAAAAATTCTTAAGAAAGCATCCAACTTGGATGCTAAACGGTTTACAATCAATAAGGGTTGAATCCTTTGACACCAAGCTTTGAATAATTATGAGGGGTCAAGACATTTTCTTATTGATTTCATGATAACTAGGTGCAAAGGATACCCATGATCAAGTGCAAGTGAAACCAATCTAGTTTGAAATGATTTTTTTGTAAAAAAATTGATCTCTAGTTCTGAAGTAAAAAAGAAACCACTACTGGGCTAAACCGAGGGAAAATGATTGACAGTTGAACACTTAGGAAAATTTTCCCTGGGTGAAAACTTACCGGGCGCAATGACTAGTTGGGTAAGAAAGCAAAACTTACAGAAGATACCTTATCCTTAGAGAAACGACACTTGAAACCCGAGATCCAGGAGCTTGGTTGGTTAATAAGGCTGGGATAAATGATTTGCAAACACTCCAAGTCCAGAGAAACACAAACTTAAGAAAGGGCTAGTAAGGTTGGATTAGTACATCATCATCTTACCACTTCTTTGAAGGCAGCACACCAAAGCAAGCAAAGGAAGGGAAAAAAAGTAGTAGAAAAAAAGGGGTCCTCATTTTTTCGAAGGGAAAAATGGAGCGTGTTGTGAGACCACACAAAAAGAATTCTTTTTACTTTATTTTTAAATTAAAGCATCATCATAACCTTAACCTTTTAACTCTTGATTAACTATTAACTTCATTTACAATGGATGTTACACATTCAATCATCTCTTTAAAGGATAAATCCATTTTTTTATGAATCTCAAGACATGAAAGTTCTCCATAGTCAATGGTATCATGAAAGCAACACCTATTGAGTAAATTTATGTCTTCCAAGGTACGCATGAATCTTAAAATTTGACACATAATATTTTGACTTGTCCACCACTTTCAATATATCTGATCCAAAACTTGGTATTGTTCATTAACAAGGCGTAGGTATCTCATCAGATTCTTTATGATACATTTACATATTGGCATATGTTTAAATGATTTTATTGATTTACCTTTAAATAAGGTATTAGGGATCTTACCATATGTATTCATTTCATTTACACAATGCATATTCATGTCTAACATGTTTGCTTCTCTATTCATGCATGTATATGTTCTAACTATTTCTTTTTGTTCACTTTGAATGTCTTTGTTGGTTTTATGACCTAACAGTCAAAGTCATCATCAATTTTATATGAGTAAGCTCTCCCATTATCATTAAGGATAGATTAATAATAGTTTAGGATCCATAATAATTTATATTTTATCAAATAAGGATTTGTACATAAGTTTAACTTTGATAGGACAATTAATTTAATTAATGCATACCATTAACCTATCTTTATTGAAATGAATGGATGATCTAATTTTACAAGATAAAATTGTATATTTAACCTTATTGGAAGCCATGTATACTAATATTTTTCTAATATATTAGCTAAGAACAAATTTTCATTAGAAATTTATTACAAATTTATGAGTTTAAGGTCAAATGTGTCTATAAAATTTAATCATAAGGTATGTCAATTGGTTTTATTCAAGGTTGGGAGCTATCTATTTTTTTTGAGGGACATAACCTACTTGATTTCGAACACATGGTGGTAAATAAAAAGGCATTTTGGATATTGTTTATGTGTGAGACACGAATAAACTAAAATAATCTAGCTATTGAAAATAATCAGTTAAAGATTTTAGCTAGTTTAATTCAACTCTAGAGCCCTCTTGCAAGAATCCTCTTACTAGAAATAAAGGAAAACAACTATAATATGGAAATTTGAATTTTATTTTATATGAAATTTATTCTACATGATACCAATGGAGAATTAAGAAAATATAAATCTGAAAGTATAAGAAATTTACATAACCCATTAAATTTATGTGGAGAAAAATCTTTCGAGTAAAAAATCCACCAAAAAAGAGGCCAAATTTGTATTATCTTAAAATAAGAATATAATATAATAAATTTCAGCTTTCCTACAACCAAACTAACATCTATGTAATTGTGAGACCTCACACTTCTTTACCTTCTCAAGAACCAATATAATAATTACGAATTACATTCTTCTCAATTTGGGGAAAAACTTCGAGATGAATCCCTATAAAATAGGATGCATTCTTCTCTCTATTTGGGCACCTTGATTTTTAATTCCTAAATAGTGGGAAAAACTCCAAGATGGGAACCTATTTTGACCTTGTCACCTATCTCAAATTAGAATGTCTTTAACCTATAAATAATAAATAATTAATTATCACTTCCAATGAATCCCACATCCCTTATGAATGTATTTATAAATAATTTCTTAGAATAATTAAATCCATATGTGTTATCCTATCAAATTAATAAATCTAAAAATGAGAATATCAATATAACACAATTCAATAATAAATGACTACATCAATAAAATCATGTGCACAAAAAAACGTAAATCTAATTAAACTAATATTACCTCCATTATACTTGGTAATACTATAAATAATGGTATGTGGTTTTCTCTTAACTTAACAAAATTTTGATTGATAAAATCGATGGAAAGATGGCTTGGTTTCTCAAAATTCATGGAGGAATTAAATGGCTAAATGACAAGTATTTTATAGCTTTCAACTGATAGTTGATAAATGGTGTAAGATTGTTTGGGGGATAAATGAATGAGATTGAGTGAGAGATCATGGTGAACGTACAAGTGACATTGCAAAGATGAAAGGCTTGAATGATGAGTTAACTGGTTGCATGGATGAGTGAACTGAGAATGAGTGAGAGTGAACTAATGTTTCTTTTCAGTCAACTCACTAAATTAGGAGATAGAAGAATATAAATATAATTAAAATAATAAATATAGCATCATAAATTGTGACCTTTAAAAATTTCACACTAGATTTTTCTCCCTCCTATGGGCTTGGACCTAATCATGTGCCTAATTTACTAAATTATTCATTTTATAACCCATTTAATCATTTGTAAAGAAATAAAATGTACAAAACCCAAGTAGGCATTTACTATTTTTCCCCTGATACTTCAGATCCTAAAAAAGTGGGTCTAGAAAAGGGTGCCCTTGTCCCCGTAAAATGGCCACAAATTTAAATATGTCGGGTTGGAAATTTATTATTTGAATTTCAAATCCTAAATGTCAACTATTGAGATTTAATTTGTGGGAAATTAGATTAATTGCATATAAATACATAGTATTTTATAATCTTAATTAATAAGAAGAATAAAGAGAGTTATCAAGCAATTATTATCAAGTCAAGAGAAAAATTTACAAAATTATTGTAGTATTTCATCATCAAAGCATCATGTTAGATTTTTATGTGAGTTTTTTCATGTTTATGCATAAATTTATTTTGTGAGTACTAATGTTTGTAGGTATTGAAATAAAATCAAGCCAAATTGCAATCAAGCCTTGAGGTGATGTGTATGAATTTGGTCCTTCAAGGAGATCAAATTTGAGTGGTGATTTGCAACAAGTTGTTGATTCATTACTCCATTATCATTTAGCCTCTATCCCTCAAAAGTATAAGCTTTCTTTATCATCAAATTTTCCATTGTGGAGGGATAAATATCAACATGAGGTTCGATCAAGGAAAGCCCCTATATAGCACAACCCTTCCTCTCTTTTTGAATGTGCAAGTTACAGATATGGAGAATATTGAAGACTATTTGTTCATTGATGAATTCAATTCCTACAACCTGACAAGATATGAAAACTAATTATCTCATTTACAAACAAATTTTTGACAAAAAGATCTGAAAGGAAGAAGCCATAGACCAAGGACCTAAGGAATGTGAAAGAAGATTTCAGTTTTAGATCTCCAGTCTAGGGTACCCTGGGTGCCCTTGTCCAATCAAATCAAGCTCAAATTCAAATCATGGGTGCACACATGTCTTCTTTGTCCATATTTGGTCATTAAATTTGATTATCAATTTCCAGATTGTTTGTTTTCATATCAAAATAATGCATTTTCATAATTAGCTATTTATATATTTGCATTTCATCAAAATTCCATTTCCAAACATGCACTCCACACACAAAAATAATGGGAACCATTGAGTAAGTATTGTTTGACTCACCTTTTAGGTTTAAATTTAATCTTATGTCCTTTCTCATCATTGATTCCCTTAATTTAATGCTTGGAAAGGTGACTACTCCTAATTAATCCCTAAGGGTTCACTTTTTCAGCATAAAATTTTTGGTGAACCTGATGCATTTGTATTACATACCTTTTTAAATCTGAAGCATATCATCTTAGATCTTGTTGGCTAATAGATTTGGCATTTTGAGGTTTCACTCTAATGATATCGACTCTTTACTTGAAAGGTGCAACTCTTCCCAACAACTCTGGATAACTGCTCCCTTTGAGAAAGCAATGATCCTTTGAATTGAAGAGGTAAAAACCCCTCTTATTGCATTCAATAGATTATAAATAAGTAATGAAATAAAACGGATGCATGCTTTTGACCAGAAAGTAGTATAGGAAGAAACCCAACACTAGACAATTTCCTAATATTAGATGCAACAAAGAAATACTATAAATACTAACACAAAGGCTAGCTCATGTAAGACAATGTAAATATCATGTATCAACCCAATATCATCTGAAAATGAAACCAATTATAGAGATAAATGCATACACATTCTCATAGGAATAAGCAAAAACATACAAGAAAAGTTAAATGCACAGATCTAAGAATTTCATATTATCTCCATAAACCAGATGCACACAAATGACTAGTGATTTTAAATTGCAGAAATATATTAAAAGTATATTATATCAAGTCTTTCAAAAAATAACTAGTGAGCTTATTTTGTTCCAAATACAAATATAAAAAGAGTCAATGAGTAACCAATTATTTTACCTATAACTACCCAAAAATGAAGATTTTTTCAAAATAATAATGAAACGTTAAAATGGTAACCAAAAGTTCTCAGTGGTGGCACTTCATTCATAGGTTTTATTGATGTGGCAAGCCTTTTCCATAAACCTTGGAAATCCTTAGCATGTTACATATAGAACCTGACTTCAAAAATTCATTCAATTACATGTGGGGGGATTCAATTGTTCTGAATGACTCCATCGATAGAGGTAGGATTGCAACACTAACTTCCCCTATTGAATAGTTAGTAGGGGCCTCCCACCCACAACAATGGAATATAACCCCCACCCCGCTTCCCAAGTCAATCAATCAATTAGTAGCTTATTCTAGCAACTATAATTGGAATTGTTGAATAGTAGGGGAGCTACCTCTTTCTCAAATCAATTCATTAATGTGCTCCCCAGATCATTAATGTGGAAATTTCTTGTTTTGAGGAATAGTAATGTTCCCCGTTCATAATTTGTAGGCCATTTTGATTGTCATGAGTAGCTTCAATTATTTGGTTGTACGTCCCTACCAACCTAGTTGTTTGAAATAGGACTAGGTCTATCCCACTAGATTTTCTCAAACTCTCAGCATCAAAGGGTTGGGTGTTGAAGATCCCACCAAGCATCTTCTTAGAACTTTCCCTTAAGATTCCAAAATATTCATTTCTACCACCTCCTTCTCAGTTAGGCTGCAAACTGAGTGTAGCAATATTTTTATGAACTTCTCCTTAGATCGCATTGCTCTTAGTCAACATCTTGTTAAGTTCCTATAAACCCTTCTTTGTAACCTAGAGTTTACATTCCACACTTTTCTTCCAAATCATGCAACAATTATCAATGACATTGGGAATGGTTTTCTCACTAGCCAGTTTCTTCATTCCCATACTCAACATTTCTTTGATTTCATTTAAGTATGTAGTCCATAACGCTTCTTCTTTCTCATTAATGACATTATCTTTTTCCATTTCTATTTTCAAAACATGTTCTCTAGGATGAAACATTAGCAATTCTGAGATGATTCGATTACCTTTTCTTACTATGTCGTTGCTCCATTCTTCTATGGATTTTCCAAAAAAATTGAAACTTTTCATTTTTCTTACTGCCTCCTTTCACATCATTGATGTTGGATGAAAAGAAGGCTCGACTTGAGAGATTGGTTGAGTAAAATCAAGGATCAGCGTCAAGCATTCAATTAGGACCCTGACTTGATTTTTCAATTCATCTTTTATTTTCTTGTCCTTGTTAGTTTTCTCAACTAACCTTGCTATTGAAACCTAGAAATTGTGCACATCTCCATCTCTTATGGAAGGCCCCAAGTTTATCCTAGAAACATAAAAATCAATTTCAATTTCTTGGGTGACCTCTTTTTGTGTAGTCGGGTGGGAAAGTTCTAAACATAAATTTTACATACTATCATCCTCCATCAATCTAGAGACAGTATTCAATATTTTAGACTTAGGAGTCCTCTCTAGTAGTTGACCCACCATATATTGCTTTGGTAAATCTAATTTTATTAGCTTTCTCTTCTTTGATAATGTTTTCTCCAACCATGTTGAGGTTGAAGGAACAATAGTAGCCTTACAACTAGAAGAATCAAATAAGGTTCTCTTCACTAGAGAAGTGACAGTTTACACATCCTCTGATGATGAAGGTGGAGTGGGCCCAATTCTTAGAGGCTCATTTACTTATTTTACAAGAGATGACCTGCAAGATGAGGAAGAGGTACTGATGGAAATATTACCTAATTCTTCTTCCCCCTCTGCAACCCCTTTATATTTATCCAATTGAGGCAAATCAAGAATGTCCTCTCCACAAGTTTTCTTGAAAAAATTCCTTATAGGAGGCTCATCATCACCATCACCTTGAGATCCTGATGACATTTGGTGTGAATCTAACCTTGAATTCCTTGAGATTATAGGGGTTGGTTACTTCCACCTACAAGTTGAGTATCCTATGACCTATTTTAAGGGTGTGGATGCTCTGTTTTAAACTTGAATTATTCAAGAAGTGAATAATTCAAGTTTCCAAAAATAGGGAAACATTTTTTTCTCTTTTCAATAACATAATTGCATATTGCATAAATAATTTCACGAGAAAATGCATAAATGAAATAACTTAATTGCAAGTAAATAAAACTCATATTTTCAAATATAGATTACAATAGATTCATGATCATATATTCAAATTCATACTTACAAGATTTCAAGGTTAAGGTATCCTCATTTGGATCACACTTCTTCTATTTCACAAGTCTTATTTTTTATCTACAATAGGGAGATCATCACCCAAGAACTTTTCCTCTAACCACAAAATTAGTGGTCCCTCACACACCTTCCTAGACAGAAGTAACCCTACCCTTTGACAAAGAGTTTGGTATGGAAACCTCTAGTAGTGCCTATCTGAGTATTCAATGTTGTGTCCTATATAACTAGTACAATCATACAACTATGGATACCTTCCAACTACGCGTGACACTACTAACTAGCTATGCAACCCTAGAGCACAATGAACCGACAAGTGTAAGAAACGACTTCTACACTTACTTTGGCTAAAGTTTGATAAATATAACCATTCCACTTTCTCAAGAAGTGGTGTCTTAAGTTCACCCACCTCTTACTCAACTTGGAAACCCCACTGACCTATGGTTAACAATTCTCTTGGTTTGACCCCAAGGTTAACTATCATAAACAATATTTCTTTCAAAAGTGATGACACACTAATATCGATTTAATTGACCAAAATAGGTTTGACTCAATCTCGTGAATACCTTATTACATACTTGTAATAATGTGTGTCTGGAAACTACCTCATATTCAAGTATTTACCTTAACTCAAGGGAATAAACTATTCTCCTACTTTTGAGCTTTTGAGAATGTAAGTCCTCTTCTCAAGGTTAAAACTACCATCCATCGATAACTATAAATAATATATCTACAGTAATATCTTTCAAAAAAACAATAGAGATAAAATGATTTCAAACCCTCTCATTGAAAAGTAATATAAACTCATTCCAAATATTATAAATACAATACTCTATTATTAGGTTAATATCATATTACCCTACTTAGCTTAATCCAACTTACCTCTTTGTTTTCTAAATTAGCTCTACACATAAATAATCAAGCTATTTGTACATGTAGTCACATACTTTTCTAATAGCAATAATTTATCACATGATGATGATTTAAGCAACGTAGACAATATAAAATCTTAGATTCAAAATTAGAAAGAGAAGGAAAAGGAGATATTTTAATCATGTATGGATTAAAATAGCTCAAATCAAATTCCTGAAACTCTTTGCTTCAAATATTCTCAATGCATCAACTCTAATCTATTGTCCTCTCAATTTTTAGTTATTCACTCCACTCTTGCAACTCTCCCTTGCCTCTAAACTAATAACTACATCTACAAAGCAATGTTCAACTAAATCTAATAACCTTTCCTCATTCTTATGAAAAATTGAAATACAAATTTCCAAGTAATATTTCTCTCAAAAATACTACCTCCTCACAATCTCACAAATACTCTATGCTCAGAATACCAAAATGATTCCATGAATGAATAACAAAATATGAGCAGATGCTCTCCTTTATACTAAAAATGGATAGAAATTTGTTGCTAAGAGAATTCTCAAACAAATCTCACTCTACCACCACTCAACATGATTTTTAGGTGTGAGGTTTAGATGAGTCAACTAAGTCTTCAAAATTCCATGACTAACATTTAGAACCAACCAAAAATGCTATCCTTCCCATGTTGATATTTTTGTATTGACACAATAAAATTTTTAGTTGATAAGAATTCAAAAAAAAAATTGACTTCATACCTCCTATGCCACGACTTGGTTGGGTGCAACGCCCTTGTTTGATAGTAGTTTATTGTTACAAAAATAGTCTTTTAACTAGCAAGTTGAAGTCAAACATTTACTCATTACTTTTTCCCAAGTCATGGGCCTCCAAGAAAATAAAAACATGAGAATTTTAACTTCAAATTTCCACCTCATGTGGCTAGTAAAATAACTATAAAATGAGCAATAAACTCGGCCACTTATGTGGCATCAATGATGTTTTAAAAATACCTTATATGGCACCTAAAATGGGAAATCCACTAAACCCATATTCACATGGCATATCTACCATTAATGTGGCTTTCATATCCATTAACTATAATAATATGTATACTATAATATATATTATAATATACATAATAATACCTATATTAATATATTTATATACAATAGATATTTAGATATAATAATTTTTATAGATTTTTTTTTATATACGATAATATATATATATATCATTTAATCAACTACATACATATATTAAATATAAAAATATGAGTATACATAGATATTATTATCTACGTATATTCACACTTACATGTGTACATAGATATTCTTCGTCACATATACATATATACATATTTCATATATATTCAAATACACATTATATGTAATATGTTTTTTTACAAAAGTTTAACATTTTAATTCAAATTGATTAAACAGTCAAGGAGGATTGAAGACAACCAAACATATTTTTCCCTATCAATTGAAAATATATCAACTTAGGTTAATCACCTACCAATACCAAAATTAGACTCACTCAAAAAGGTTCCTCTAACCTATGCACATGAGTGTGTGTGTTTACTCAAATAGATATACCAATGGTTCTAATACCAACCTCCTCTCATAGGTGATACTCTCCCTTCACCAATGAAGGGTTTAAACCTTTCCTACATCCAAATAAGAGCAACATGTTCATAGTTAGTTCATAACATAAACACCACATTCATCATATAACATAAGCATCATTAAAGCATTTAAAAATTAATTCCATCATAATGCATATTCATACATTTCATTCATCCATAAAATATCATCAAGACATAATCTTGCAATAAAAATAATAATTTCTCATAAAGGTAAAATTAATTTGGTGATTTAAACAATGGGGTGTAACATATCCTCCCATTTAAGAATTGGAATCCCTGATTATTTAAAAACATTAAAAAAACAAGAATTATATCTAAGAATTTTCAAAAGCTTGAACAATATGAGGGAAATCTCTACTTGATCTCAAGATGGTCTTCCCACATAGTAGAGTCTTCAGCATACTGGTCCCATTGGACCTTTCATTGAAGGACCTATCTATTATGTAGGTGAAGCCTATACATTTTGAGCACTCTGAGAGGTTCTATCATTACCACTCTTGGGTCTTGTACCTATAAGAATTCCAATCAATAAAATGATTACCTCCTGGTATATACTTTTTAAGTTATGACACATGAAATACATTATGCATCTTGGCAAGAGCCAGCAGTAAATTAATTTGGTATGCGATAGGTTTGAATTCTTTGAGAACCTCAAAGGAGCCTACACAATGTGGATCAAATTTGGATGAATTTCTAAACTTAATCAAACTCTTGTGAGGTTTGACTTTGAGAAAATCCTTCTCTCCTACCAAGAAACATCTTGGCATTCGCTTAGCATCTACATAATTGTTTTTCCTATCATTTTATGTTGCTAACCTTTTCTTTATCAAATTAACTTGCTCCTTCATCTCTAATAGCATCCCTAGACCAAGGCTAATCCTATCTTCTAGATTATCCTAGCTTATAGGAGTTCAACACTATTGGTTTTATTTTTCCAGCTAATCATTGAAACTCTCTAAGAGGAGGCCAACCTCAATGTTTAAGAATTATCAAAGTTAGTGGCCAACTAACAAGATTCAGTCAAAGAATAAAATCTCCTACACTTTTGGATTTGTAGGACAAAGGTGGTAAACCTATACAATGCCTAAAAAACTTAATTCAATTATACACAGATATTGCCTTTTATAGCAGATAATCCCCAATAAAGACACACTAAGGAGAACATTGATAACCTCAAATCTGGCTAAACTCTTGGTATAATCAACACTAACTCAACAATTGGGAAGCAGGACATACAACAAACCAAAAATTAAGATTAAGAATGATTTTACATTTATAAAAATTTTATGAGATGCATAAAACTGAATAATAGATCAAAGCCAATTATGGGCCATGGAGTCAAACACATAAAATGAATTCATCAACAAACATATTTCAACTAGTGGATTTAAATTTCTAATTCCTTGCATCAACTGTTAGTGTCTTGCACCAACAATCCCTCTCGTATTATCAATCAAATTCTCCTTATCAAATCCAACTTGCACAATTGAAATCACTGTTATCTGCTCAAAGCATTTAACCATTTCTTTGAAATAAACCCACAAACAAATAACACAATCTCATGAAATTTGAGATGACAAACCCAAAAACACTTGGTATTATTGAATTCATATGATTTAGTTGCACAAGTATGGATACAATATGAATATATTCATGAATGTGCCAACACCTTCATGATTTTATTTGCATAAACTGGTTGTATTTTCTCATGAAATCAGAAATTACAACTTACAAACTCAAGAAATGACTCAGAATTTACAATTCTCTATCTATCCAGCCCAATACAAAAACTCAGAACCCCTTACAATGAGAGAAGAAGAGAATAAAATAAAACAACAACCCTAAAGCTGCTTTGAAGATTCCATCTAGAAAATCCATTCATCGTTGATCATCAAACTAAAAAGAATCTCTCCTCTCTCCCAACCAATTTTTCCTCTAAAATTCCCTTACACCAAGTTTTTGAGCAACAAAAAACTTTCCCATGTGGAGAATCTCCAATTTTACCTGTTGTGTGAAAGATACATCCACTTGCCCATGAAAATTCTTCATTTTTGTTCTTTTATTAATGCTAGAGCTGCACATTATTTACTTTAACAAAGTAAAAAATTTCCCTTTGCACCTTTTTTAAAATATTTGCCTTCACTGGCTACAAAATATTTCACATAGTGAATATTTATTCACTATATAAATTTACCCCCTCTGTGCATTTTCACGTGTGCCCTATCTCCAGCGGATAGAAATTCTTCATTTAAAATACTTCAGGCATTTTACTTTCAACCCACCTTTTCACCTTATATTTTATTTTGCAATGCTCTTCAAATTTTTTTCCTTTTAAGATGAAATTCCCTTTAATCTTTCATCAGGCCATTTGCATTTATATTTTATTCACCCCTTTATGTGCACTCAACAACATTTAAAACATTCATCATTTAAAAACATCATGAAGGCCTTTTAATCAGAGTCCATATCGCTTTTCCCGTGTATATGAAAACACACCCACTCAATGAAGACTTTTCCCGGACCCACATGCCATGTGGCAAAATCTAGCCAACCTCGTAGCATACTTCATGACATCACCTTTATTGTGCAAGCTCGTGATGGACAACCAAGATCCAATTGCATTTTCATTGTTTCATTGTCATTGATCAACTCTCTACCCTAATTCCTCCTTTCAAACTTCTTCGGGCTCTACATCAGCATTCCCTTCCCCTACTGCGTGACATCATCCTCTATTACATTCGCTTTAAAGTTTCTCAAGTATCTTCAATAAATACATACTACGCATATGTTGCGCTATGGTATTCCATTCCTGATGCTCTGATGGATCGATGTCTAAAGCATTTTCTTGAGAGTTACTAAAGACTTTTCAATAAATGCATTCTCCATCACTTGGCATGGGTTTCCCATTGTCTATTGGTTTCGCCAATCACATTTGCTAGGAAGTATTCAAAAATTTTTACATGCCTCCATCTGATACATGTGTTGCAATGATGGCTATGGCGAAAGACTTTTCAATAGATCCATTTTGTGAATATTCCAAGTCCTTTGTAGAATGCATTGAAATATTAAAAGGACCACTCCATTAGCATGATGGTGGCTAAATTTTTCAAGCATGTGGCACCCAAATCATACTCCTCTATATCGAATGGCACTTGTTGTTCTTGCACTATGTAAGAGTTCATTTGTATGATTAGTTTGTTGCACCCCTTTAGCATTTGGCACAATGATATCCCTCCTTTTAGCACCAACACGATGGCTTCTTTTGTCTTCAATGTGTGTGCCTTGTCTATTCTACCATATTCTTTTAGAATAGTGAAGTATGATTTTAAGGATTCCCATGTAAGAGGTTTCAATTTGAAATGCTATGCTTCAAGTTGCTCTACCTTGAAGATAACTTTCTATCAAAGCATTGCATGATCTCCATTTAACTAATTTTGTTGAACAAACTTTCAACCATAATCTTGCTCCACATTTTATAGATTAGAGTAAGCCTTCAGAGAAAAACCATAGGTGATATGGCTTGGCCTTATCCATTTTCTAAGCATTTCAGAGAAGAATCTCTAAGGCCTCCCTAATTTGGCCACATTGAACATATGCTACAATTATTGCATTCCATGATAAAACACTTATCTCATAAAGTATTTTAGAAGCCATGTGAGCACCATCAATGCTTTTTCATTTACCCTAGTTGCCAATCAAAGCATTACCTAGAGAGGTTATGTTCAACCCTCAATCTTGTAGTGTGGCAATAAGAATTTTTTCCTTCACACCCTTAAGGGTGCATATGATCATGCATTCCTTCATATGTTGATCCCTTTCAATCAATTTACTTGAAGTAATTACTACAATATAACACTTGGTAATTCACAAATGTGCAAAAGCATGTCGGGTCCCCATGTGGATCCAGCTAAAAAAATATATATTTTCAAACAAGTTTCATGGTCAAATTGTTCTAAGGTAGCTTATGAATTTATCTCGAGTGAAAACACGAACTGAATTTTCATTAAAACTTGCTTTTAGGCACTTTTGCAAAATGGCGAAAACTGGCCAAGTGAGCTCTGGAGTTAGCCTAGGAAACTGGGCAAACAACCTCCTGGAGTCACAAAAACTTAGAAACATGTAGATATCTAACTCGAGAATGCAATGAAAAATAAAAACCAAAGAAATCAATCACGAGGAAAAATTTATTAACTGTCAAAATTTCTTACTTGAACTTTCTGCAACAAACAATTGTTTTGAACCAATTGAAACTAGCCCAATTGTCATTTTCAAAAAAATAGCAAATCAACTCCTAGGAGGCCACCACTGGAAACATAAGCACATTTAGGTACCCTGAGTATGTGTGCAATTTTATTGAATCATCTCCCATCAAAAGATATTAGGATTCAAAGTTGGCCACCCTGAAAGGTTTCAAGAAATGCAAATGAAAAACTGAATAAATTTCATTTGGTTTTGACTTGGTAAAAATAGCAAATCAGCTTATGAGGCTCTAAAAACTGACATACGAGCTCCTCTTGGTATGGGGAATGCAGAACAACAATAATTTTGTCACAAAAATCCTCCATTTATGAAATATTAACCTGAATATGAGGCCACTTTGCAAAAGTGAAAGTTTGCAAACAGCAAAAAAGTGCCAAAACCCTTCAGCTTCACTTTTTGAAACCTTGTCAAAACTTAGCATAGGAAGCTGAAAATTGACATAAAAATTCACATATATCAATTGAATATGTATACCAAAGGTAGTTTGCATGAAAATCATCTAGCTCCAAATTACGAATCTCCAAAGTGGGTCATTTAACCAGATTTCTCAAGTGCAATTCTAAGAGTGCATAGGCAAAATTTTTGAAATGGGCACTTCAAATTTGCAAAATTTGAGAGTGCCATCAAACACTTTCTTCCATATAATGCTTCAAATAGATCCATATTAATAGAATAATGATAAGATTTATTGTATGTGAATTCTACTAGAGGTAAATAATCTTCCCACTTGTATTGTTGATCCATGCAATACATTCTTAGTAGATCTTCCAATGCTTGGTTTACCCTTTCTATCTCACCATCTATCTCAGGGTGATATGTTGAACTTATTTTCAATTGAGTCCCAAGTGAGAAAAATAGGGTTTTCCAAAACCTCGATGTTACATGAGCATCCATGTCTAAGATAATCTTCTTAGGAACATCATGCAACGTAAACACCTCCTACATGAACTTATGAGCTATGATGTGTGCCCCATTTTTCAAATTTCCTAGTATAAAATGGGATACTTTGGTGAGTTTTTCCACCACTACTAAGATAACATTATGTTTATTCCTTGACTTAATATGTCTTTGCACAAAATCCATACTAATGATCAGCCATTTCCTCTCTATAATTTCATGAGGATATAACAGTCCTGTTAGGTGATGATGCTCTGCCTTCACCCTCTAGCACTCTAGATAACTTGCTACAAACCTTGCAACATGACTCTTCATTCCCTTCCAAAAATATATTGAATTTACATCAACCGATAACTTTGTTACTCTAGGATGTCCTGAGTAGGGTGCATAAAGGACTACCTTCCACACCATGTTCCTTATTTCCTCATATTTTGGTACATAAATCCTTCCTTTGAATCTTAGTAGACCATCTGGTTCAAAATGGAACCCATCATACCTTGAATATTGAGGATCATCCATAAGATATTTCTTAACTTTCTCATAATACTCACCACCCTTGGACTTCAACAACACTTGATTCTTGAAATTGGAGTGGATTGATATCATTGAGGAGATATGTCTCCTTCGAATTAGGGTATCCACAAGTTGTTTTCTCTTTTCCCTTTATATAGTTGATCTCAAAATCATAATTTGATATCAGTTCAAGCTATCTCCTTTGTTGAACATTGAGATTCAGTTGGATAAACAAACACCTTAGGCCATGATGGTTGATATTTAGCTCAAATGGTTTCCATAGAAAATAATGTCTCCATATTTGTAATGTATGAACAACTACTAACTCTAGATCGTGTGGAGCATAGTTCTGTTCGTACAAATTTAACTTACTAGAATAATAAGAAATAACACGTCCCTCTTGCATTAGTACTCCTCCTATACCTTCTCACAAAGCATTGGTAATGACAACAAAATCACCTTCTGGATTTGGTACTTTAAGAATTGGAATCGTAGTTAACTTCTCCTTCAATTGGTCAAATGCCACTTGACATTTTTCTAGCCACTCAAACTTTTTCCTTTTCCTTTGTAATGATGTAATGGGAAAAATTATTTTAGAAAATTTAGCTACAAAATTTGTATAGTATCCAACCAAACCCATAAATCTTTGGACTTAGTGCACACTCTTCGATGCAAGCCACTCTAGTACAACATTGATCTTAGTTGGATGTACTATAATTCCCTCTGTTGAGATCACATGACCCAAATAATGTACTTTCTTTTAGAAGAAGGTGCACTTCGAAATATTTCCATAAATTTTATGCTCTCTTAGATGTTGGAGAACAATTTACAAGTGTTGGAGATGTTCTTCCTCATTCTTAGAATAGATGAGAATTTCATCTAAGATTACTAGCACAAACTTGTCTAAATAGTCTCTAAACACGTTGTTCATTAGGTTCATGAATGTTGTAGGTATATTTTTCAATCTTAGTTGATGGTAACCTAATTGTAGATCGATCTTTAAAAATATTTTTTCCCCACACGTCTAGTCAAAGAGATCATAGATACGTGGTAAGGGATACTTATTATTTATCGTTGCTTTATTAATTATATGATAATCTATATGCATAATTATAGTGTACCATTCTTCTTCTTGATTAAGATCACTGGCACTCCCTAGGGTGATACATTGGGTTTGATTAATCTCTTAGACAATAATCCCTATTCTTGAGCCTTTAACTCCATCAACTCACTTGTATTCATCGTATATGAAGCCTTGGATATAGGTTCAGATCCTAGAACTATATCAATAGAGAAATCAAAAGCTATTTTAGGAGGTAACCCAGGTAATTCATCTAAGAAATCATGCTCAAATTCCCTTAAAATGGTATACTTCTCCATATCTGATCTTTCTTGCTACATTATTTCTCCTTCTTCAGCTTCTTGAAGATCATGAGGTTCATAGTATATCAATTCATCTTGAAATATGAACTCTTTGTAATCATCTAGCTTCTCCATTTTAATTACAAAAATTTGACAACCTTTTTCTTGGCTCTCTTTAACTATACGATAGAGATTTTTGTAATTTTACTTCTCTAGGTGTACCTTGCAAGTACACTCTATTTTTGAGGCCGTGTAGACACTACTATTTTTGCATAATAGTTAACCTTGGCCCTATTCCTCCATAACTAATTTAACCCTAGAATGACATCATATTATCCTAAGGGGGCTACATACATATTTACTTCCGTTGAAAAACTTGGAAGTTCAACCCTTGCCTCAAGCAGACACTGCTCTACCTTTGCTCTTGCTTGGTTATCATATTCTATATACCAATGATTTTCCATATAAAAACCTTCCATAGATAAATTTCTTGCTAATTTTGTAGAAATAAAAAATTTAGTAGCACTAATGTCTATTAAAATTGAAATTGGTATGCCAAGCAAAGTACTTGGAGTCTTAATTGGGGTAATATGGTACTCTTCTTGGCGATTATCCAACACTAAATAAATTATTTGTTGGAATGCCACTTGTTGGGAAGGTAAAGGATTATCATGAGGTTGTGTCCCCTATGTCTGTTTGGGACACTGGTTGGCATAGTGGTCATCACCACAAAAGAAATATCTCCTTGAGGCCCTCACCTTTCTAAAGGATTCCCAAAGTTATATTCACTCCTCTTAGTTTTATTGTTTTTGTTTCTCCTATGGTCACCTCTAGCCTTGTTTTGATTATTTTGGAACCCTATCCCATTTCTTCTTGAAGTCTTAACAATCACCCTTCTTCTTAAATGTCTAGGTGGATTGTGACCAATTAAACTTCTTACGACTCTTTTCTCTATATGCAAATATAGACCTCAAATTTTGCTCCTACTTTATTGCCTTCTCATGCATTTGGTCCATAGTGGTAGGACCATGTAAATCCACTTCTCCTTTGATCTAGGCATTGAGCCCCATTATGAATTTCTAGATTTGAAACCTCTCATCCTTCGGGTACTAGGGTACATACTTAAGAAGGTGAGTAATTCTTTCTCATTAACAATAGAATCTCCCTATGTCAAATTCTAGAAATCCATCAACTTTTGGTCAAAGTATAATTGTGGAAACCACCACTGATGAAATATCATTATGAAATCATACCAAGTCAAACTTATTGAGCTAAGACCTAGCTCTATCTTCTTATTCATCACCAAGTGAATGATTCACTAGATAATTAAAATGTTCCCAATACAACCTTTGTTACTTTAGAATAATTTCCTATTTCCAAGTAATTCTCCATTTCTATGAGCCATGCTTTAGCAGTATCTCCGCTCACAATCCCTTCAAACTTGGGATGAGTGACCTTTTTTATATCTCAAGAAAGTTTTTAGACTAGCTAGTTCCTTTTACCCATTTCATATCTTGACTCAGATTCATCTTCCCTATGTTCACTTAGGGTAGTGCATTCATTGGTGTTCTCATTCTCTCCTTCCTAATATGCCTCCTACTCAGGTCTACCCTTACCCCTAACCTCTAGGTCAATGTTTTCAATCCTTTCTTTAGCCTCATTCAGCATAGTTAATATTTGATCCAATTTGGTTTTGAAGTTCCCTGAGGGTTGACCCACTTTATGACTCCCTCCAAGGTTAGTTCTAATTTGAACCATGATTATAGATAATATTCCACCTAAATTTTTCATTTATAATATGCAATTAGCTCCTTTAATTGTTCACATATCATTTTCAAATTTCAACATTCATTCACATTCAACAAAGTAAATGAGAGAAAATTTTACATAGGTTGCTAATTTTTCAATTATTATAATACTAAGGATTTTAATTCTCCATTCAATACATGGCTATACACAAGATGACTTATTCTTCATGCTCAAGGGGGGTATATCCATTTGATTCACTTTCAGATAAAATTACAATAATCTTATGAGATGATGGAACTTGTGGTTCCCTCCTAATCAAAGGGGAACTATCACTCCATTCAATTGGCATGTCTCTTGAGAGTGATAGTTGGTCAGACTCAGCTGAGAGAATATGAGCTATGAACTTGGTTGCTTCCCGCATCTTCTTCTTCTCCAATTTAATGCATGATAATGCACTACTAAGAGTCTCAAAATATCCAACCCTTATCTCTCCACTATGATTGGTTCCCATTATATTTTTTATTATGGCCTCTTGCTCTTTATTGGCCCTTAGGTAGTTCTCATTTCCAATCGTTGATTTCCTAGTAGTCATCTTGAGTTGTATCATCTTGGCACAAGAAGCCCAAAAATTAGCTACTAATAATGTTGGATAATAGGCTAGCATAATGAGATCATAGTTCCTAGTTTTGAACCTAATAGCTCTAATACCACATGTAGCATACCTAATGTTTACAACTTTTACCTGTTTTTAACTCAAGAAGTGAATAATTCAAGTTTCCAAAAATAGGGAAATTATTTTTTTTCCTTTTTAATGAAATATTTGCATATTGTATAAATAATTTCACAAAACATTGCATAAATGAAATAAAATAATTTCAAGTAAATGAAGCTCATCTTTTCAAATATTAATTATAATAGACTAATGATCATATATTCAAATTCATAACTTACAAGAGTTCAAGATCAACATATCCTCAACTAGATCACACTTCTTCTCTTTCATAAGTCTTTCCTCCATTTGCAAGAGGGAGATCATCACCCAATTTATTTTCCTCCAACCATAGGCTTAGTGGTCCCCGCACACCTTTCGAATTGGAAGTGACCCTACTCTTCAATAAAGAGATTGGTATGAAAACATCTAGTAATGCATATTTGAGTATCTAGTGGTGTGTCCTACATAACTAGTATGGTCATACAACTATGGATACCTCCCAACTATGCATGATGCTATTGACTAGCTATGCAACCCTAGAGCACAATGAACTAGCAAGTGTAAGTAGTGACTTCTACACTTAATTTGGCCAAATTTTGATAAATATAAACATTCCACTTTCTAAAAAGTGGTTTTGTAAGTTCACCCACCTCTTACTTGACTTGGAAACCCTACTACCCTGTGGTTAACACTTCTCTTGGTTTGACCCCAAGGTTAACTATCATAAACGGGATTTATTTCAAAAGTGATGACACACTAATATCGGTTTAATTGACCAAAATAGGTTTGACTCAATCTCCTGAATACCTTGTTATATACTTGTAACAATATGAGTTTGGAAACTACCTCATATTCAAGTATTTACCCTAACTCAAGGGAAGAACATATTCTCCTACTTTTAAGGGTTTTAAGCTTCTAAGAATGTAAGTCATCTTCTCAGGATTAAAACTACCATCCATAGGTAACTATAAGTATATCTAAAATAATATCTTTCAAAAGATAAGAAAGACAAAATAATTTTGAAACCTCTTGTTGAAAAGTAATATAAACTAGTTCCAAACATTATAAATACAATACTATATTATTGGGTTAATATTGTATTACCCTACTTAGCTTAATCAATTGTATCTCTTTGTTTTTCTAAATTAGCTCTATGCACAAATAATCAAGCTATTTATACATAAACTCACATACTTTTCTAACAACAATAATTTATCACATAATGATAATTTAAGTAACTCAAACAATATAAAATCTTATATTCAAAATTAGAAAGAGAAGGAAAAGAGATATTTTAATCATACCTGGATTAAAATAGCTCAAATCAAATTCCTGAAACTCCTTGCTTCAAATCTACTCAATGGCTGAGCTCTAATTTTTTGCCTTCTCAATTTCTAGCTATTTACTCTGCTCTTGCAAATATCCTTGCCTCTAAACTAATAACTATAGCTACCAAGCAATTCTCAACTAAATCTAACAGTTTTTCCTCACTCATATAATGACAAATTGAAATACATATTTCTAATAGAGCTCTCAAAACTTCTACCTCCTCACAAACTCATGAATACTCTATGCTCAGAATATCAAAATGACTGCACGAATGAACAAAAAAACTATGAGAAGTTTCTCTCCCTTATACTAAAAATGGATAAAAATTGGTTACTAAGAGAATGCTAAAAAAATCTCATGTTTTCACCACTCAACCAATCTACCAGGCATGGGGTTTAGATCAGTCGACTAAGTCTTCAAAATGCCACAACTACTATTTAAAACTAGTCAACCATGCTATCCTTCCCATGTGGAGATTGCAGTATTGACACAATGCAAGTTTCAATTGATAAGACTTCAAAAAAATTGACTTCATACCTCCTATGCAACGCCTTGGTTGGGCACACCACCCTTATTTGATGGCATTTTATTGTTACATAAATAGTCTTTTAACTAGTATGTTGAATTCAAACTCAATTCAAACACTTACTCATTCCTTTTTCCCAAGTTGTGGGCCTCCAAGAAAATAAAAAACATGGGAATTTTAACTTCAAATCACCACCTCATGTGGCTGGTAAAATAGCTATAAAATGAGCAATAAATTGAGCCAATTATGTGGCGTCAATGATGTTTTAAAAATACATTATAGAGTGCCTAAAATGGGTGATCCACTAAACATATATAATTTCCATTAAATGTTGCCACTAACCCCATATTCATGTGGTATATCTACCATTAGTATGGCTTCCATAACCATTAACTATTATATATAAATATATTATAATATAATACTATAATATATATATATATATATAAATTTATATATACGATAAGGGTAAGTGTAGGAAGATGGGGGGCCAAAAAGGGGTCTTAAGTGGGCACTTTTTTTCTGAAATCAAGAAATACTGACCTTGGATGAGAAATTAAGCATAGTTACACTTGAAATTTTAAGATGCAACAAAAAAAATGTTCATAGTGCTCTGAGTCTACTTTATAAACTACTATTTTAAAAAAATGGTATATAACAATGGGTTCGAAAAGGGGAGCCACAAAAATTGGTGTTGTTTTTTGTCAAAAAAAACATAATATAGCGTGTTTTGTGGCTCCCTCAAAAGGTTAACATTTTTTTGGTATTTTTAAAATTGATTCGGTGAGAAATTATCTAACAGCATGTAGTTTATGCCTAATTTTTCTGATAATTTTTAATGAATATTTGATTTTTTATTAAATTTCAAAGTGGACACATCCTGAAAAAATAGAATTTTGGTTGTGCTACCCCTATAAATTTTAAAAACTAATTGAAAATCATTTTTTTGAACATGTGTTGAATGGAGTCTAGTTTAAAAAAAAACACACAAACAAAAAAAATTAAAGATGAATGTGAAAAAATCACATCATTAAATAGCTAAGAGAGAGCCTAACATTACCCAGGTGTTTGATTTGTTCGACCTTGAAACATGTGCAAACTTGACAGTCAGCATGAATGAAATTATGCGAAATTCTATAGAATATATGCAAAAGCACGTCTTTGGATGTTGGGAAGGCACTCCAAGCCTTTGGGTTGGAAATCCAAAGAAAATCCCAAGCCTAAGGCTTGGGGATTCCCAAAGCAACATATAACATGAGCACATTATAATGCATTCATGTTATAATGTGTTCGCGTTATGTTTCTTTTTGCATTTTTTCTTTTTTTGCAAAAGTTTATTGTATGTTTGTCAAGTTTGACATAATGTGAGTACATTATAGCATGCTTGTGTTATGTCTCACTTGGAATGTTTGATGTATGCATGCTTGTATGTATGTATGTATGTATGTATGTATGTATGTGTGTGTGTGTGTGTGTGTGTATGTATGTATGCTTGTATGTATGTATGTATGTATGAATTCTTGTATGTATGTATGTATGTATGTATGTATGCATGTATGTATGCATGCTTGTATGCATGTATATATGTATGCATGTGTGTATGTATTTATTCATGCTTGTATGTATGTATGTATGTATGTATGTAAGGATTTTGGGTTTAGGGTATATGAGGACCTGAGGGTATAGTTTTTAGGGATGAGGTTTTTGGGTCTAGGGTTTAAGGCATAGGGTTGAGCGTTGAGGGATTAGGTATTAAGCAATAGGTTGAGAGTAGAGGGTAACAGTTGAGGAATAATATTCAACTTTTTGAGTGTATAAGATTAAGTGTGTAAGGTATAGGGATTAGGATATTGGGTTTAGGCTTTAAGATATGGATTGAGGGTATAAGGTATAGGGTGACTTGGGTTGGGAGTGTGTGGTTTAGGTTTTAAGTATAGGGTTGAGGCAAAATATTCAAGCTTTAGGGTATAAGGGTGAGGTTATATAGTATAGGGATGAGAGTTTGTGGGTGTAGGTTTTAGGCTTAAGGTATGGGGTTGAGGATTGATGGATTAGGGTAGAGGTTTGAGAGTTTACACCTGGTGGATAATGTTCAAGGTTGAGTGTTTAAGATATAGGGTTTAGGTTTTAAGGTTGAGGGTATAAGGAACATGGATGAGGGTTGAGGGTTTAGGGAATAAGGATAGGGTTGATGGTATAGGGTATAGGGTTGAGGTTTGAAGGTTGAGGGATAAGGTTCAAGTTTGAGTGTCCAAGGTTAAGTGTATATGGTATATGGTTTAAGGGTATCTAGGGATTGAGAGTTTAGGGTTTAAGGATTTAAGGTTTGGGGGATTAAGAGTTTAAGGCTTGAGGGTTTAAGGTTTGAGGGATTAGGGTTTAAGGTATAGTGTCAAGGGCAGAGGGTTTAGGGTTTAAGCTTTTAGGGTTTAAGTTTTAAGGGTTGAGTTTTGAGGCTTAAAGGATGGGGTTAAAGGCTAAGGGTTAAGGGATTAGGGTTTAGGAGTTGATTTTTTAAGGATGTAAGGTTAAAGGGTCATTTTTTTAGGGTTTAATGGTTGAGGGCTTAAGGGATTAGGGTTCAAGGGTTGAGCATTAAGATATTAGGTTTTAAGGTATAGGTTTGATGTATTATGGTTAAGTGTTTAATTTATAGGGTAGAGTGGTTGATGGTTAAGGGTTAAGGGTTTAAGGGTTGAGGATTTAAGGGTTGAGATTTTAAGGGTTGATGGTTGAAATATTAGAGTTGAGGGTTGAGGGTTGAGGGATTAGAGTAAAGTGTCTAATGTATAGGGTAGAGGGTTTAAGGGTTGAGGGTTTACAATTTAAGGGTTGAGGGTTTAGGGATTAGGGTTGAGTGTATAATATATAGGATAGAGGGTTTAAAATTGAGGGTCGAAGGTTGAGTGATTAAGGGTTCAAGGTATAGGTTTGAGGGAATGGGGTTGGCAGTTTAATTTATAGTGTAAAATGTAGAGGGTAGAGGGTAGAGGGTTGATGGTTTAAGGGTTTAAGGGTTTAAAGGTTGAGGGTAGACAGGTGAGGGGAGAGATAGAATAAAATGAGAGAGAGAAGTTCACAAATTGAGGGAAATATGGGTGAGGAGGAGAGAGAGAGAGAGGTGGAGAGGAAGGGAAATAACTAGAGAGACTTGAGAAATATAAAGGTGAGATACCTACAGCCTTGGGAGAGAGGGGTGAGATATATAGGGGGAAAGATAGGTGTGAGAGAGATAGAGGGGGAGAGGGGTGGTTAATGATACAATTAGTGGTAGACCTAGATGACTAAGGAGGGATGGATAGGTAGAGAGGTGAGAGATAGAGAGGTGAGGGGAGAGATAGAATAAAATGAGAGAGATAAGTTCACAACTTGACGGAAAGAGGGGTAAGGAGGAGAGAGAGATAAGGAGAGGGAGGGAAATAACTAGAGAGCCCTAAAGGATATAGAGGTGAGAGACCTACAACCTAGGGAGAGAGGGGTGAGAGACATTAGGAGTGAGATACCTATATGGATAAGGAGGGATGGAGAGGTAGAGAGGTGAGGGGGGGAGAGGTGAGAGATAGACAGGTGAGGGGAAAGATAGAAAAAAAATGGAAGACAAGAGTTAACAAGTTGAGGGAAAGAGGGTAAGGAGGAGGGAGAGAGGTGGAGAGGGAGGGAAATATCTAGAGATCCCTAAGAGATATACAAGTGAGATACTTATAGCCTAGGCAGAGAGGAGTGAGAGAGATAGGGGAGAGATCGAGGTGAGGGAGATATACGAGGAGAGGGGTGGATAAGGGTTGAGGGTTTAAGGATTTGTGGTTTAAGGGTCAAGGGTTTAGGATTAAAGGTTTGACAGTTTAAGGGTTGAGGTATTAAGGTTTAAAGGGTTGAGTGATTAGGGTTGAGGGTTGAAGGATTAGGGCTTAAGGTATAGTTTCAAAGGTTGAGGGTTTAGGATTTAAGGTTTAAGGGTTGACGGTTGAGGCTTTAGGGATACGTTTTAGGGTTTAGGGTTAAGATATTAGGGTTTAAGGTATAGTGTCGAGATTTGAGGGTTTAGGGATAGGGTTTAGGATTTAAGGTTTAAGTGTTGAGGGTTTAAGGGATTAGGGTTTATGGGTTGAGGGTTTAATGGACTAGGGTTTAAGGATTGAGGTTTAAGGGATAGGGTTGAGGGTTTATGTACATGCTTGAGTGTATAGGTAATTTTGGTGAAACTACATATTGCACACAAATTGAGACATACATAGCACTTAAAATATTTCATAATTGGTCAAAGAAAGGTTTCATCGATGTATGTCAACCCAAATCCATATTGACACATGATAATAATTAGGAAACCTTTACAAAATCAACTTTTCCAGAATGTGAGCATATTTTGGAGAAGTTGAAATATGGTCATTTTGTAGAGCAAGATAAAACATACTCACATTATAACACACTTATGTTATAATGCGAGTATGTTTTGTCTTGGTCTAAAAATGGTAAAACAGATAGGACACTCATGATCCAAACCCACATGCTCTATTATTCTCTTGGTTCCATGTGTGATTGGACAAAAAAATGATTTTTGATGCTATTCGGAAGTTCACATGCAATTTTTTACACATTCTACCACCTTTGCATCAAATTTCCACCACCTTTTTCTTGTTTTTTAACTTAGGAAGGAGGAAATAACATATTTTTCACATAAAATTTGATATATATCAATTCAAGTTTCAATTTTTGTAGTGTTGCAATGTTAATTGTGATTGAATTGTAGGAATTTAACATTATACATTTGTTAATTTTATATTTTTTAGTAATTATATTAGAGTTATATACTGTTGAACTTTGAAAAGGAAGCAAGTTTGTGAAAAGCTCAAACTGGAGAGGAGTTTGATGTAAGAAGAAAAAACTACTACACATAATTAGGTAGTTTCTCCATTTGAATCTTCATTTTTAAGGTATTTCAAGTCTTTATACATGTTTTTTACATTTTCCATCATTCAATTATGTTTCTTTATATTCCCTTATTGTACATGCTTAATTCAATGCTTTGATTTTGTTATTATCTTGATTTTGGGATTATATTTTTCTAAGTATGATAAATTATGAGTGCTCAACATACATAGCCTTAATCAAATGCATTATATTTTTTGAAGGGATTAGATTAGATTTTGTTAAAATGCATATTCCATGTTCATCATTGTTTGTTTTTAATTTTTGACATCTATGAGCATTCAAGGGGGGTTCCTTAGAAAATTATCATTATAACATTAGCCCCTCTTGGCACATTTTAAACTGCACAATTATTTACTCTTTGTAGTGGTTTGGCTACTCTTATAGTATCATTTGGCTCTTGTGCAACCAAACAAATCATGGTTTTCATTTTTGTAATATCCACATAGATTCTTCATTTCTTCCCTTCTCTAAGGAATTATTTCATATAGTTTGTGTGCCTTGTATGTGGTTCCACAATTTGCATACATGTCTACTAGGGTAGTTGCAACTATAACAATTGAAAAAATCCCCTCTTCCTTCATGCTTTGATGGATGCTTGTACCTTGTTCCAAAGCTCCCATTTTGGCGTAGATAGGGAGGATGTTGGAAAAAGTCATGAAAATTGTCTTTTAATCTACAAATTGCATTTACTTGAAATTTTCTAATACCTAAAGTTTAAAAACTCATCTTTTTCATACTATAAAATCATGGTATTCCATGAGACCACACTTATTTGAGCAATTATATGTCAAATAGTTCATGTGCCTTGTCTATGCTTCCATATTTTGCATACATGTCTACCGAAACATTTCAAACTATAATATTGAAAAAATACCTATTTGATTATGCTTTGATGGATGTCCATACTTTATTCCAAAGCTCACATTTTAGCATAGGCAGGAAGCGCACTAGAAAATATTATCAAAAATTCATTTGTGCATATCTTACAATTTGTGTACTTCATGAGATGACATTTGTTTGAGGTATCATTTCAAACAATTCATATTCCATGTATATGATTCCACATTTTGCAGACATTTCTAATAGTGAATTTGCAACTATAACATTTGACAAAAATCCCCTGTCCATTATGCTTGGATGAATGCCCATACCTTGTTTGAAATAGCCCATTTTGGAAAATTTAGGGGGATGCTATCAAAGGTTGTTGATTTTGGATTTACACTTTCCAGTTGCATTAGTTTGAAATATTCTAAAATAAAATTAACAAAT
The DNA here is from genome assembly GCA_007115665.2 of Sequoiadendron giganteum. Classification (NCBI taxonomy): domain Eukaryota; kingdom Viridiplantae; phylum Streptophyta; class Pinopsida; order Cupressales; family Cupressaceae; genus Sequoiadendron; species Sequoiadendron giganteum. Next base: position 477,315,071 of record CM021102.1, read on the forward strand.
CTATTTTGTGCATATTCTACAATCATTATGGTCCATGAGACCATATCTCTTTGAGGCATTTTTCCAAACAATCCACCTATCTTGTGTATGCTTCCACATTTTTTTACACATCTACTAGGGTAAGCTATAACTATAAATTTAAAAAATGTGTATATCCTTAATTCTTTGATGGATGGCCATATCATATTCCAAAGATCCTTTCTTGGCATGCGTAGGGAGGATCTTGACAAAGGTTGTAGAATTTTTCTTGACATCCATTGATTGTATTTGTTGGGAAGTTTCCAAAACCTTTTCAAAAAATCCATTTTGTGCATATCCCACAATAATTTCAATCCATGACATATCTCTTTGATGCATTCTATCAAACAATTCACATACCTTGTCCATGCTTCCACATTTCTCATACATGTCTATCAAGGGAGTTGCAATTAAAACATTTGACAAAAATCCCCCTCTCTTTTAATAATTTGATTGATGCCCATACCTTGTTCCAAAGGTGGGATGTTGAAAATTTTTGTGGAATTTGGATTTATACTCAAGCCATTTGTATGTTCTTGAAATTTTGTAATTTCTTTAACAAAATCTATTTTGTGTTTATCTTACAATCATGGAATTCCATGAGACCACATTTATTTAAGTGATTCCATCAAAAAATTCATGTGCTTTGTCTGTGCTACGACATTTTGCATGCATTTCTATTTGTGGACATTATATTGGTAGGTCATATGTCAGAAAATAGCTAGAGCAAACTCACATGACAAATTCTTGCAAGTTAGAAATACTTCAAAAAAATTAGCTATCCATTTTCCTTGTAATCTTAGTGCACTTGTTTATTCATCATGGTTGAGTGACATTTACTCTTCTACATGATGATTGTATGTATTTTTATAAGGGGTTGAATGAAATATATTTTATTTATTTTTAGGGATTCATTTTTAGGAACTAATATTTGTCTCTTTATCATGCAACAGATAAAATTCTCTGTCATGTCGAGGAAATGATCAAGGATTAAACCAACATAGGAAGAGAAAGAAGCTAAGAATGCAAATAAAGCAATAAATATAAGGGAACTTTGTGAGAAGAGGAATTTGGACATGATTGGAAAAGGCATGCCAATTGAAGAGGAACCTCAACCATCAACAAGAGATATGGTATTGGTAGCACAAAGGGAACGAAAGAAAAAACTTTGTGCTATGAGAGATTTGAATACCGTAGTTGGAGACACATCCTCTACCACAAGTCAAGATGGAGGGACACCATCTACCGCATCTCAAGTTGAGATTACATCATCACTCACATGTGAGGAAGGAGGTACACCATCGTTCCCATCTCAACCTCAAGGTACATCATCTATTCCATCTTCGATCAAAGGTAGGCCATCTAGCCCATCTCATTTAAATATTGATTAAATTCATAATGTTGAGATTAATTTATGTTTGAGAACACCACCTAGAATTTTTCATAGAAATCCAAAGTATTTGATTGATATTGATGAGAATATTTTTCAGCCAATGGAAAGTAAGATTCCAAAATGCACTTGTAGAAGATATGCTCATAAGATTTGGAGAGTGTTCTTTGAAAATTTAATTGAGACTACAAGAAGTCAACTATTTGTTGAAATGATGTGAAGTATAAATTATAGGTCCATCATGACAATTCTTGGGTTGAGAACATCGGAGGCTTAAAGTGAAAAATCTATTATGAAGAATCTAATGAGTGCATATGAGAGTGTGGGTAACACCTCACATACAAAAGATAGTAATGTCACATGACATGTCATTACATTGACAATATTAATTAATCAAATGAGAAAAGCTCATCTCATTAGAAAGACAATTCAAGCATTGATAATTAATAGAAATTTTTTATCAAGATCCATTGGAAGGTGCCAAAGAATTGACGACATTGATACCAATGAATTATGGGCATTCTCGGTGATACTCCCACAAAAAGATAAACCAATTGTTGAATCATTGAGATCACTAATTGAAGAATTTTAGAAGAATTATACAAGGGTATCTTCAAATCAAAGGGATGTGGTAAGAAAGAGAATCAGTAGTCAAAATCGTGAGCCACATCCAAAGCATTTTTTGGATATGACTCAAACACGATTTTTTGGTAAATTACTAGAGATGTATCCTCAAGTTAAAAATTTTCAAATATATTTGAAATGTTAAGACCTTTCTATGTCAAAATAAATCACACATGCACTACTTATTGTTGTAGATTATATATTGAATTTTCTAACCATGTTGATGTTTATCTGTCTATATGTTTAGATTTTCATACTAACAATGTTTTGTAAGATTGTGGCATACATGACCCACCTACATCTTCAAGAGACTTCATATCAAAAAAATTATGTGAAAGAGAGGAAGGTCAAATATTCTACAATAAATTATGCTTGGATGACACATTTCAACATTGTGGTGGGTTGCAATGTATGCAAATATATGAACATATGGAAACCACACATGTGGTTGTAAAAAAACTAGTAGAGTTGAGAAAGAATAAAATAGTGGCCTACAATAAAAAAGATGGTAAACAAGCAAAAAGGTGTAATTTGGTTATTCAAAATATTTCGTGTATTAGTTTATGTCTACATTTCGTGAGAGTATAGTGTATGAGTATGCAAGGAATACCCATAGCACCTAATGGTTGGAATTACAATTCAATTTATGCAAGGACACATTGCCACTTGGTAGCATTGTTTCAATTTCTGACTTTACAAAGAACTGCACTTTATAGCCATAGCATGAGGTGCAATCACAATATTACAACTCCACAAAGGTTTCTATATTTGTGCACATCACATTCATTCATTCCAATAATAGTATAGAGGATGATAGAAACATCATAAGGGAGTATCATTTTTATATTAGTGATGATCGCAGGCATTCTATAGAGTTTGTCCAAGGTTTCTTTCAAGTGTTCTACAATGATTTGGCTAGAAGGGGCATATCATTCAGTTGGCATATCATTCAGTCAGCATATCATATGGTTAGATAATTGAGCATCATAATTCCAGAACTCATGGATGTTCTATTGGTTGAGTAGGATGCATAATATTATATGTGTTCAACATATGTGGAACATTTTTGAGGTTGATTATGGAAAGGCAGAGCATGATGGTGCAAGACTATGTATTAAATGATCCATAACATGAGAAGAGTTAAATTATAAAGACAATGCGAAGTTGACATATGCAAAATTAATCGTCAAGTGGTGTAATTATTTGATGGGTCTAGATAATAAAGGTAAGTCTTCAAATCATATATTTATTGGTTGATAGATGATACTAACATTGCACCATATGAGGATTGTTGTACACTAATAGGATCAAGTGAGCTACACTCTTTCAGAAGCTCAAATGTAGGTTCATGGAGTATCCATACACAGAAGATGGCATGTTTTTTTTCTTCATGTAAAATTCAAGCCTGGAATGAGTTTGAGTCAAAGGAGTGGGTTGATGAATGGTAGTTAAGTTATCTAAGCCCACTTGACACGTATCGACCCCCGAAATCACTAGAACTAACACAAATGGAATCATCAATTGACTTTGACCACATATCAGATCTAGTTCAACCAAGTAATATATCTACTTGCATAGTTTTTGAAATTCCTAATGTTATCTTACTTTGTAGTGTTTTTGTAATGTTGACTAATTTCATATAATTTGTTGCACATATAAATATAGGGCATGTTTATCAGCTTATTACAGGTGAAGACAATGAAGAAGGAGTAGATTATTACTTTTGTCATTGTGTTGAGTCCAAAAATAAATTTGAGGCCTTAGTTATAGATGGAGAAAATGTAGAATACCCTACAAGATTGATGGTTGTTACTGGAATATGTCTTAGAAGGTATCCACATAAGAGTGTTAATATTTGGTTGTTTTAAGACTTTGACATACATCGGAAGATTCTTCATTACTCAAACCTTTTCGTGGCATCCAATGTTCATTTGATACAATATCGAGGTAGACCTTTGAACAATACATTGTGGAAGGTGTGTGAGTCTGACCATGAGGCAATACTTGACACAATAAAGAGTAGAGAAAACTCAAGTGGTTTGTTGGATTAATTTGTAAGTATGCATAGTGATTTTGTAAATTTTTGTTATTGATATTAATGCATTTTAGTTGATAGTTAGACCTTTCATTTTTATACTTCAATTTTACATATGTTTTGGTTCCAAGTTTACATTTGTTTGTCTCTTTTTTTCTGTTGCATTTTAACACATACAGTGAATATTGGGTAGATTATATGCATATTTATGGTTTCATCGTTTGACCATCTTGAGACCTCAATTTGAAAACTTGACCTTTGTATACCTATATCAGACTTGGGAGACCCTTCCTCAACCATCATTTCACCTAAAACATCAACCATTTCCATCATATCCATCCAAAATATATCATCTTTCCCTCATCTTAGCATTTTTATCCATTATCATAAGCTATTCATCACAATCATCATCCTTAGACCTAGGTCCTTTCAGCCATTAGCCTACCCTTATCATCTTATAATTTTCATTATCATTGATTTCATCATTGATCATCCTTATCTTCCTGTCTAATCTCTATCCTATCATATCATATCCAATCTTTATCATATTTTACCCTATCTCATCACCCAATCATAATCCATATCATATCTTATCAAAATCAATCTTGTCAAGAGTCTATCTAGATCCTAATCCTTGTTATCAAAATCCCCATTTCTCCCTCTTATAAATACCAACACATATCATCCTCACATCCTCTCATATCCAAATATCAATAACCACCCTTCATAACTAGGCAATGGGAAAATGATAATGCATAACTAGAGCAACAAGTAGTAGAATGCATGAAATGAAAAAAGGAATCTACTCTTGATAAATTGAGGAAGGTGCGTGTGAAGTATGTGCAATGTGAAAATGACAATGCAAAAATAGAGGTAGCAAGCACTAGACTGTATGAAATAAAAAATGAATCTACTCTAAAAATACTTGAAAAGAAGCAGACCAAAGTGAATGAGATGGATAATGTATTCAATGAAGAGATTCTTCCTAATCTTGAGAATTTTCAAGGAAGGTGCCTATTCAATATGTGGAATGGGAAAATGGCAATGGAGAAGTGGAAAAACTCAAGAGTTTTTGTATTCGGTAAGAATTTGTGTAGGAAAAGAAAGTGAGAGATGACGCTATAGGTGGATTTGAACAAATGAAGTCAAATATTCTTGAACTTAAGACTTCTATGGAGAAAATAAAAAATGAAAATAGATGATAAGGAAGAAGCAATATTAAATGTAAGTCAAAAAAAAGAGAATCGGTGTAGTGGACACATGAAAGTATTCAAGACACTGGAAACTCCATCAAATAAAGAGATGTTATTGTCCAAAGCCTTAATGACAAAACAACTGATCTAAAGCTCAAAGTAGAAGATATGAAAAAGAAGTTAGAGTATCATGAAAAGGAATACCAAGGGATGTTAACAGGTAAGAGCAATAGAGATGAGGGAAAATGTGTGGATGGTCAAGTTATAGATGAAAAAGCAATAGTTGGAAGTGTTGAAATTGAAGCAAAACAATAGAAGACTAAAATTAACCACTTAGAAAATGAATTATAATATAAGAAGAAGATTTTATCATCAATGAAAAGGAGGTTAGTGTGCTCTAAAAGTACTTGAAAAATAAGCAGACCAAAATGAATTAGATAGATAATTTATTTAATGAAGAGATTCTTCTTGCTCTCGAGAATTTTAGGAAGGTGTGTTTAGATTCTTCTTTGTTCACCATGCAACCAAACTAATAGTTCCAATGCATCTGGATGGGTAGGTTTATGCTAGGCGAGGTCTTGTTTCACACCCAAAAATGTCAGAACAGTTTGAGCTACATTGTATTAGCGAAGTCTCTTAAGAGACCAACGTGCACAAAGGTAGAAATCTTTGACGAGATATTACTTAGAAACTGTGCCACTTAGAAACATTTCATTTGAGGCTACAGGATCACATAGGTCCCCTCTGCAATAACCTCTCTCATTTTTTGATATCTCTGAGGCGTTTTCCCATGGTTTCAAGTTTTCAATTGATGGAAAAAGCATTAGATGCATGCAGTGTAAAGTTAAAATGTGGTGTAAATTTTGTTCTATTCATCATGCAACCAAAATGATAGTTCCAACACATCTGGATTGATGGGTTTATGCTACATAAGGCCCTCTTTCACACCCAAACACATTGAAATAGTTTGAGATACATTGTATCGATGAAGTCTCTTAAGTGACCAAAGTGAAAAAAGGAATTAATCTTTGATGAGCTATTACTTGGAAATTGTGTCACTTAAAAACATTCTATCTAAGGTTATGAGAGGCATTTTCTTGTGGTGTCGAGTTTTATGTTGATGTAAAAAGGGTCAAATGCATGAAGTGTAAAGTTGCAAGGTGGTGCAACTTTCATTTTGTTTGTCATGCAACCAAACTAACAATTGCAACACATTCAAATGGGTGGGTTTATGTTAGGAAATGTCATATTTTTCACCCAAACATGTCAGAACAGTTTGAGCTACATTGTATCAGTGAAGTCTCTTAAGAGACCAAAGTGAAAAAGGGAAGAAAAATTTGATGAGTTATTACTCAAAAAGTGTGTCACTTAGAAACACTTCATTTGACGAAATGAGATCATGTAGGGCCCCTCTACAATAACCTCTCTTGTTTTTTGATATCTTTTAGGCATTTTCTTATGGTGTCGAGTTTTTAGTTTATGGAAAAAGTGTCGAATGCATGTAGTGTAAAGTTGCAAGGTGGTGTAAATTTCGTTCTATTTTTCGTGCAACCAAACTAGCAGTTCCAAAACATTCAGATTGGAGGTTTTATGCTAGGAAAGGTCATGTTTTGCACCCAAACATGCCAAAATAGTCTGAGCTACATTTTATTGACAAAGTCTCTTAAGATACCAAAGTGCAAAAGGGTGGAAAACTTTGACAAGATATTACTCAAAAACTATGTCACTTAGAAACATTTTGTTTGAGGCTATAGGATCATATAGGGCTCCTCTACAATAGTCTCTCTCAATTTTTTATATCTTTGAGGTGTTTTCTCGTGGTGTTGAATTTTCATTTGATGGAAAATCGTCAAATGAATGAAATATAAAGTTGTAAGGTGGTGTAAATTTTGTTATGTTCATCGTGCAATGAAACCAATAATTCCAACATATTCATATGGGTGGTTTTATGCTAAGAAAGGTCCTTTTTCACACCCAAACATGCTGAAACAATTTGAGCTACATTGTATTGATGAAATCTCTTAAGAGACCAAAATGTAAAAAGGAAACAATATTTGAGGAGCTATTACTCATAAACTATGTCCCTTAGAAACATTTTTTCTACGGCTACGGGATCATGTAGTGGCCCTTTGTAATAACCTCTCTTGGTTTTTTATATCTCTGAGGCATTTGCTTGTGGTGAAAGTTTTTTTGATGCTCCAAAAACTGTTAGATGCATGTAGTGTAAAGTTGCAAGGTAGGCTACTTTTTTTTTATTTGTAGGGCCAAACCGTTAGTGCCAACACGTCCAGTTGAGAAAATCTATGATAGGCATGGTCACTTCCCTTCTTTTTAAAAGGTTCATAGTCTTTCCTATTCGAAGGGTCATGACTTTTTTCCTTTGAAATGTCACAACCTAAATCATATCATCACTATTCATGAGAGCCTAAATTAATTTATTTGCAATATTTCCTAAGGTTGTATTATTAATTGAATTCATCAAGGATGTTATAGATGTCTTTCTCAATGATAAATTCATCTCCCTTTTATGTTAGTGTTTATCAACCTAGAAAGCATTTTGATTAAAAAACGTTTTTAATACACATGGAGTAATCTTGTTGAAGATGCATCTAGTCATGAAGCAAAAAAATAGATACATGTGATAGATAAAGTATGATGAATACACGTGAATACATGTTATACGTGAAGTATACACAGGAAGAATGAAGCATACATGTGAATACATATAATACATAAAGTTTACACAAGAATCATGAAGCATACATGTGAAAACATGAAGTATACACAAGAAGCATGAATCATGCACATGAACAACATGAAGCATACACATGAATGGTAGCATGAAGAATACACGTGGAATGGTAACATGAAGCATACATGTGGAATGGTAGATGTATTCCAAGAATTACATGAAAAACTTGTAGAGATATGAGGTCACATGTAATAACGTCTTGCTCATTTTTAGTTGCATACTTCAAAGTGCATTGTATAATTACATGAATTTCCTTACCATGCTACAATGATCCTAGACAATATGGGCTTAGATGTGTAGTGGTAGAGAGGCCTAGGTGTTAGATTGCATCATGCATTGTTATATTCATATGATTGATTTAATGTTCAACAATATTAAAGGAGAATAATAAAGCAAAAAATAGATATTTACAACTATATGAAGGAAGAATGCATGTAATACAATTGGACTTTAAATATTTGAAGTAAACCAACTACAAATATCCATTGAAGTGTGGATCTATAATGCAAATATGGAAACCATCAATAAAAAGGATGTGTATTAACCAAATAGCTATATAGGCATACATCAATGTATGTCAATATAAGTATAACATATACAAAATAGTCATATAGACATTCAATGTAAACTATATGCAAATGTCCATAAATGCCATATAGGAATACAACAAAGGAACCCAATAAAAATTCATTCCCCTCTAGGTGAAGAAAATAGATCATGAGTGGCCTTTGATCTTCAAGGGTATGGAGACACATATGAGAGTGGTCTACTTTGAACCCGAGGGTTGCTCCTCCTATTTAGTTTATCGTGGAGCCTTAATTGTTACAATAAAAAGTATAGACATTAATATATAAAAATTTAAATATTTAAAAAAATAATCACTTACCACTGTTATATAATCTATCTCCTCAATCGACACTTCTACATGCTCAGGTTGTGGTGTTCCAAAGTCCTATAGAAACCATCCAGATATAAACTAAACTACAAATCAATAATAATTTGATTTTTCGATAATAAACAACTATAACAATGAATGTAATTTAAAATTTACTAATATTCCTCATACCTCCATCAAAGGCATCAAGCCATCAATTTTTAAAGACACACCATGCTCCATTTCCATATAAACGGCGAGAGGTGTTTGTACCTGCATCATCTAAAAATAAAACAACATTATTCAATTACAAAAAATAGAATAGTGATGCGGGTCATGGCTTATAATGTATGAGATAGTCAACAAAATTTTGAGTAATTTAGTAGACATGTATGAAAAATGTGGTAGCATAGACACGACAGTGAGTTGCTTGAAAAATTTGTTAGAATCCAAGATCACCTACATGCAAATGGATGCCTGTCACATGCAAAAGACATTCAGAACAAACAAGATCTGTAAACCTCAAAGTGTAAAATGCATTATGAGAATCTCTAATATTACAAAGAGATCAATCCTTATGAAGGAGATCAAGAAACCCTAAAAGGGAAACCCTAAATAAAACCCTAGTGTGCACACTTAATAATTAACAAATAATTACTAATGCACCTAAGTTTAGCTTAAGCAACTAGAGGAATAAGTGACTTAATTAATTAACCAGTATGATATCATTAATTAAGCATAATAAATTATTACTCTAACACCCCCCCTTAAGATGAACTTAGGAAGAAGCTAAAACACTAGAATAAGATGCATGCAAGCAAAGATGGGTCCCGGCAACTAGGCTTGATCAGGTACCCATTTACAAATGCAAGAAAGAGGTAGAGGAGGAAAACCCAGTGGGACAAAACCCCCCTACAATGATATGACATGCTGCAAAGAAGCACTGGAAGAACACTGTAGAGTAACACTGGAACCGCAATCTAGCAAGCAAGGAAAGATACTTATGTCTGCAAGAAACCATATCGGAATCATAATGATGCAACAGCAAACCCGATGCCACGGAACACTCGAAAACTCCAAACGGGAACAACGTTGGAATCTTATGAAGCAGCAGTCGATTATTGAATGATGTATTACTGAAAACGAAGTGCAAAGATGCAAGATGCACTCTCCCAACTACCAAAATATCCAGGTAATCTCCAAAACACCCATCGGGCCAAATCTGGATTAACGAAAAACTTGGGATAGATACAGAAAAAAGCGCATGGATAGCAACATAAAGCTCCTCAATACCTTTCCAACGCCGCAAAGATAGCGAAAATCAGAGATCTTGGCAAAGAGTTATGAGCTTAGAAACATAAAATAAACATCTGACTTCAACCAGCAATAAATGTAGTAAAATAGGAAAATACTATAAAATAAACTACACCAAATGAAAGTACTCAAAACCACCTTTCCAGCGATATCTCGTTTGCCCAATTTCAATACTGTATGCCCAAGTTATGCAAAAAAGAAAAAAACTGCTTCTTTAGAGAAAACTAGGGTTAGGAGGGGACAAACAAGGTGCCGTACGGATGCTGACATCATGTTGACATCAGTAGTTCACGAGCCTAAATTTGACGGCCTGGAGGCCATTGCCACAAAAAATCGGTCCCCTGTGAAAAAAAATTCGGCCCTTGGTCGCCATATGACCGCAGGCGCTGGGCAGGGGGCTGGGGCGGAGCCCCTAGTTCTCCATGGGACCGGTGACCGAGGATGAGAAGCCCTCAAGGGTTGGCGGAGCTGGACGTGGCATATGGGCTGAGCGCCGCCCAGCGGCGGCGGACTAGCGGCCACCTGGTGGCCTCCTGGTGGCCTCCGGGTGGCGGAATCCATAATAATTAGCGGTGCAGAAAACTTGCGAAATTTTTAATTTTTTTTATTTTTGTGCGACTCTCGACCTCAAAATGCGTGTTGGGGAGGCCGTACGGCCTCCCTGGTAAAAAAATTTTGCCTCTCAAATCAAGTTCACCAAAATCAACCAAATGACAAGCATTCCTAGGGTTTTGAGGCGCTGCGAACGCGATGGCGATGTCCATTTGAGCCCATAGTGTGCCGAAAAATTGGCTACCCCCAGATCTTGCAGAAAAGATGTCTGTGGAAACCCTTGCATTTGAAACTCACCGAGAAGCCATATCTTCAGATCACGAACAGGCAGCGGCAGGTCCGGAGCTCTGATACCATGTTAGAATTCAAGATCACCTGCATGCAAATGGATACCTATCACATGCAAAAGACATTCAGAACAAACAAGATCTGTAAACCTCAAAGTGTAAAATGCATTATGGGCCCATAACCTGTTAGAAACCCTAGATCAGACATGCAAACCTAAACACCTTCCACAGAAGAGAAAACATAAAAAAACAGAGCTTTGCATGCGATGTGCAAATTGATATATTCAGGAATTCAATGTTACAATGAGATGATTTGCTTTATATAAGCAAAGTGTGCAACCCTAATGTTGACCTAAAATTAGCTCAACCTAAGTAAAGTTATGCAAGTGTAATTAAATATTAATTACACTAACACCCCCCCATAAGTGCAACTTAGGGAGACTAGATAAGCATGCACCTATAACTAAGATGAATGCAAGAAAGCATGAATGGGTCCCGGCAACTAGGCCTGATCAGGTACCCATGTACAAATGCAATAATGAGGTAGAGAAGGAAAACCCAGTGGGACAACACCCCCCTAAAATGAGATGATTGTTGCAAAGAAGCACTGGAAGAACACTGTGGAGTAACACTAGAACCACAATCCAGCAAGCAAGGAAAGATACTTCTGTCTACAAGAAACCATATCGGAATCATCATAATGTGACAGCAGACCCGATGCCATGGAACACTCGAAAACTCCAAACTGGAACAACCTTGGAACCATAGAGCAACAATAGATGATATGATGATGACAGAATCTGGAAGCCGTGAATCTCAATGTCGATGTCAAAATAAGACTGAAACTCTTCCATGGGAAAAAGTACCATACAGAATCGGGAACAATAACCACAAATTTAGTGGCCCTCAAACTGAGATGGATCCGATGTGGATCACCAACCATAGGCTCTCAATCTAAAGTGTGAACCAAAATGAATCTGGTATGTGTCAAACTAAGACAAAATATGGCCAAAAGAAACTAAGAAACCAGATTACAACCCATGCGAGTTGCCATCAAAACATGATGAAGATTATTATGCAAGAAACCCCCCCGATGGAACTTTATATCAGTTCATTTATTACAATCCCCAATGACTGCAAAAGGAGATAATTCCTAACAAGCATAAACATAAAATGAAAATAGACCTTAGATCTGTGTAGAGGACTGAACCAGCTTTCCAACGCCGCAAGAATGGCGAAAAAAGGATCACCGAGTCAAAAGATATGCCCTCCGGAGTCAAAAACAGAACATTTGAGTTCAAGGACCTACAAAATAAATCTGGAGCAAAATATAGAAAAAATAAAATATTTAATAGATTGATGCCGGAATCATCTTTCCAACGGTATCTCGTTTGCAAAAAACGGACACCGTACGCAAAAGTTACGCTCGATTTTGTAAAAATGCTCCAGAATGGCCTATAAGGCCTGCAGGCAGCCCAAGGGGCTAAAAAAAATGGGCCCCTGGTCCTGCATGCGACCAGGGGCTAGCGGACAGGGGGTTGGGGCGGAGCCCCTGGTTCTCCATGTGACCATGTGGGGTGCAGACGGAGCCCGCAGGGGCTGGCGATGGGACTGCTGGTTCTCCATACGACCCCGGGCTCGACAAAAGGGGCTGAAGGCTGGGGCCGGTGGAGCTGTGGGGTGGCATCGCTTTGCTAAGCGGCTAGCGGGTGGCCGCCTGGTAGCCGCCCAGTGGCCGCCTTGTGGCGGAACCTTCTAAACTGGCGATGCGACAAACAATGAGCGTTTCCAAATTTTTCCTAGTTTTTCGTGAAGAAAATTGCCTCGAAATGCGTGCTGGGGAGGCCGTACGGCCTCTTGGGAAAAAAATTTTGCCCTCTGGATCAACTTTGCCAAAATTGATGAAACGAAGGGTGATCTTAGGGTTTTTGGCCGCTGCGAACGCAATGGTGACCTCCGTTTCTGTTCAAAATGCTTCAAAAAAATGGCGACCTCCAGAGCTTGCAAAAAAATACCAAAACTGAAACCCTCATAGATCTGGCAAATCATGACCAAAATCTGCAAAATAAAAGCCAAACCTGACTTTTTCTAGCGCTCTGAATCCAATGGCGAGGCTCGATCTGATCCAAGATGCTGCATAAATGAACTCAAGGCATAAAATCCTCGAGGAACCCCGAATGAAATCTGCAATGGTTTTCTCCAAAATTTGAGAAGGGGCTGCATGTCAAGTCTCTGATACCATGTTAGAATCCAAGATCACCTGCATGCAAATGGATACCTGTCACATGCAAAAGACATTCAGAACAAACAAGATCTGTAAACCTCAAAGTGTAAAATGCATTATGAGAATCTCTAATATTACAAAGAGATCAATCCTTATGAAGGAGATCAAGAAACCCTAAAAGGGAAACCCTAAATAAAACCCTAGTGTGCACACTTAATAATTAATAAATAATTATTAATGCGCCTAAGTTTAGCTTAAGCAACTAGAGGAATAAGTGACTTAATTAATTAACCAGTATGATATAATTAATTAAGCATAATAAATTATTACTCTAACAAAAATGTCTCAAAGAAATGTGGTCTCAAGGTGATGGACATCACCATGAGACCACATTTCTTTGAGGCATTTTTTCAAACAACTCATTGTCTTGTCTATGGTATTTCTTACTATTATGCTTTGATCGATTTTTTTCCAAGCATCCATAGTTTGTTCAAAAGAACTTTTTTTAGGCTTTTAGACATAGCATCAAGGAAGTTAACTATTTGATAAAATTCTTTGGTAGACATGTATGGAAAATGTGGTAGCATAGACAAGGTAGTGAGCTGTATTGAAAAAATGCCTCAAATAAATGTGCTCTCATGGTGATGTCCATCACCATGAGACCACATTTCTTTGAGGATTTTTTCTAAATAGCTCATTTCCTTCTCTATGTTATTACTTACTATTATGATTTGATAGATTTCCATAGTTTGTTCGAAAGAACCTGTTTTATGCTTTTAGCCATAGCAGCAAGGAAGTGAACTATTTGATAAAATTATTTGGTGGAAATGTATGGGAAATGTGGTAGCATAGATAAGGCAGTGATTTGTTTGAAAAAAATCCTCAAAGAAATGTGGTCTCATGGTGATGTCCATCACCATGAGACCACATTTCTTGAGTCATTTTTTCAAAAAACTCACTCCCTTTTCTATGCTATTCATTACTATTATGCTTTGATAGATTTTTTCCAAGCATCCATAGTTTTTTCAAAATCACTTGATTTAGGATTTTATCCATAGCAGCAAGGAAGTAAACTCTTTGATAAAATTCTTTGGTAGATGTGTATGGTAGATGTGGTAGCATAGACAAGGCAATGAGTTATTAGAAAAAATGCCTCAAAGAAATGTGGTCTCATGATGATGGAAATCACCACGAGACCACATTTCTTTGAGGCATTTTTTCAAACAACTCATTTCCTTGTATGATATTGCTTACTATTATGCTTTGATAGATTTTTTCCAAGCATCCATAGTTTGTTCGAAAGCACCCATTGTAGTCTTTTAGCCATACAAAAAGGAAGTGAACTGTTTGGTAAAATTCTTTAGTAGACATATATGGAAAATGTGGTAACATAGACAAGGCAATGAGCTTTTTGAAAAAATGCCTCAAAGAAATGTGGTCTCACGGTGATTGAAACCATATTTCTTTGAGGCATTTCTTCAAACAACTCCCTACCTTATCTATGTTATAGCTTACTATTATTCTTTGATCAATTTTTTCCAAGCATCCATAGTTTGTTTGAAAGCACCTGTTTTAGGCTTTTATCCATAGCAGCAAGGTAGTGAACTATTTGATAAAAAAATCTAGTAGACATGTATGGAAAATTTGGTAGCATAGACAAGGCAGTGAGTTGTTTGAAAAACTACCTCAAAGAAATAGTATGATTGTATGGTATTCTTTCTCCTTGATTGTCTCATTTGGTTTCTTGATATTTTACCTTGGGTATGATATGTATAGCTAGTTTTATAAATATTCTATTCATAGGGTTCATTATCTTGTTGATCAAAAAGGATAGTGTAATTATCATCATTAGAGAAGGGTTTCTTTCTTTATTGGGGAACTCACCAAAGTAAGATTGCTGCATGATTATGAATATGAATTAAGATGAACAATGCAATGATATATATTGTGGATATAGGATTTTGTTGGATAGGTCAGTGGATATTCTGATTTGGATGGTGGATTTATTGGAATTGGTAGATAATGGTTTGTACCTAAACCTTATGGGAATGTTGATTTCGTGACATGGTAATGTATGGGAATGTTTTTGAGCAATTTATTAACACATATATATTTTCTTAGATGATATGAGACAACATTTCTTTGAAGAATGTTGTAAACAATTGACTATCTTGTATATGTTATAGATTACTATTATCCTTTGATAGATTTTTTCCAAGCATCCATAGCATAGACAAGGCAATGAACTATTTAAAAAAATTCCTCAATAAAATGTGGTCTCATGGAATGCCATGACAAGAAAATTCAATTGGCAGCTCCTCCTAGTTATTAGTTATGCAATGTGAACTAAATGCATAACTACTTATGTTGACTTTCTAAAAAACTATATTGTAATTAAAATTTTGTCATATATCAACATCTAGCTATTAGTTATGCAACGTGAAGTAATGATTTGAGTTTGAAAGATGTGCAATGCAATATAATCAATGATATGAATATAAACTAAAAATATATATTAAGTATAATTCATTAGTTATACTCTTTATTTTATTACCTGAGTGAAGCTTCAAAGTCCACCTCCATTGGGAGGTGCTATCGTGAAATATCCAAGATTAACCTATTCAACATCCAAAATCAGATATTAGAATACCATTCATATAACAATGTTATTCACATGTAATATTTATAATTGTTTACTAGTTACATACCTCTATAGTACATTTCATTACGTAATAGGGAGGTGGAGGACCATTGAAAACTAAATGAATGTTATGACCCTAAAATTTCATTCTAATCATTAAATTAAATTAGTTAATCTTGCATTTCAAAAATGAAACTTAATAAATTAATTTCAATGAACTTGCTAACATTTACCCGACTCCTCCACTTTATGGACCTCAGTAAAAATCTTGGGATGGCCTTCAAAATAGATGTCTCTAAGGCTTATGATAGAGTTTCATGATTTTTCTCTTTGTTGTTCTTAGGAAATTTGGGTTTGAGGGAAGATTCCTAAAGTTGATCTTTGCCTGTGTTACCTCCCTTATGTGCTATGTTCTAGTTAATGGTGTCCCCCAAGGTTATTTCTCTTATGGTTGTGGCCTGAGGCAAGGTGATCCCCTCTCCCCCTATCTTTTCATAATATTTTTTGAGGTCTTAGGAAGGAATATCCAAAATATAATTGACTCTAAAGTCCTTAAAGGTGTAAAATTTGCTTCGTCTCTTTCCCCAGACTCTCACTAACAGTTTGTTGATGACACACTGTTTATTGGTGAAGCCTCGGTGGGGGAATCTAGGCTCTAGAAATAAATTCTAAATGACTATGCTTCTTTCTTTGGACAGTATATCAAGTATGAAAAAATAAATATATACTTCTTTAATTTTGACCAAGTTGTGAAGGAAAGAGTGGTAAATATCTTGGGATGTCAGGAAATTGTCTTACCAGTAGCTTACCTTGGGCTACCTCTGATTTCTAGAAAGTTGGAAAATAATTAGTGGAACCATTTGATTGAGAGAGTTCAAAGAATTTGGTTGGTTGGAATGGGAAACTTATTAGCTTAGCAGGGAATATTCAGCTGTTAAAAGCCTCCTTACAGAATATCCCGATTTACTACTTGTCTCTCTTCAAAATTTCAACCTTCATAGGGGAAAAAATAAAATAGATTCAGAGAAGATTTATATGCGGTCTGGAACTAAAGAGAAAAATATATTGTCCCCGATTAGCTATGAGAAAGTATGCACTCGTAAAAGTGCTAGAGGGTTGTGGATAAGGAGAATCAAATTTCTTAACAAAGCCCTAACTGCTAAGGTGGGATAGAACCTTTTGGAAGGTTCTAAGAATTGGGTGAAGATTTTCCAAGCTAAGTATTTGAAGAACATAAATCTTGGTTGCTTCCCCTCTGTGACTGATCTTCCTATTGGGTCTATTCTATGGAACCATCTTATTAAAATTTAAAATGTGTTCAAATTGGGGGTTAGAAAGAGGATTGGTAATGGTAAAAACATTTATTTTTGGAAAGATCTCTGGATTGATGCTCCCCCTCTCTCCTCTACTGATGGATTTAATCCCCTTAAACAAATATTGACAAGGATATGTAGCAAAAAGGTGTCAGAATATGTCAATTGGGAGGTGGAAGAACCTAAATGAAAGGAGCTCAACTTGTTATTAAGGAGTGTTAACTTGAGAGGTTAGAGATAGATAAACTAGGATCTGATTATGTTAAGGTTACATAATCTCATAGGGGAGGCAAATCGGTTTTCTATTGAAAGAGAAGATGAATCGGTGTGGAAGGGGAGATCTTCAGTTTGTTTCTCTATTAAACATACTTATAATGAATTGGTAAAACCACTTATTGACAACAAAGACCATCATTGGGTTAAAGTGTGGATTAAAAACCTGGTGCCAAAAATCAACTATTTTTGGTGGGTTGCTTCACATGGAAGAATTCTAACTACTCATAACATGGTTAGGAGAGGGTTTTAGCTTGTTAATTGATGCATCCTTTGCAAGTAGTATGAAGAGTATATTATGCATGTTTTCTTTCACTACCAGTTTTCTAGAGAAGTGTGGTCATTCTTCCTTCCATTGCTATTCACTGATTGGGTGTTTCCCACTACTATGAAGTATTTTATTGAAATTTGGTCCAATTTCCCTTTCTTCCATAAGATAATTATAGATCTTTATAACCATATCCCCCCCTTCTCAATCTAGGGAATATGGAAGGAAAGAAATGATAGGATATTTAGGGAAGCTAAGAAAAGAACCTATGAGGTTTTTATGATCATTAAAGCACAAGTTCAAGAAAATATGGATGTGGGAGGATACGACTTCTCACAAGTTTGGTTGAACTATAAAGAGATGATAATTAAGCAGGTCTAGGGTATAAGGAAGGATCTAACTAATCTCAATTGGACCGCGATTCTAGATAGGAAGTCTATTGTGTTTCCTCCTGAAAGAGAGTAGATTAAGTGTAATTTTGATGGGTGTTCTAAAGGTAATGCGAGTATGGATGGGGTGGGAGGTCTACTAAGAAAAAACCTAGGTGACCACATTGTGAGTTATGATATTAATTTGGGAGTCTTCTCTAATAATAAAGAAGAGGCTATGGCTATGTGGGGGGCATAAAGACTCTAAGAGATTATGGTTTTGAAAAGGTTATTCTGGAAGGAGATTCAAAAACTAATTGTGGACATTTTGATTAGAGGTGTTGTGATCCCTTAGGAATTAAAAGAAATAATTGATAAATGTAAGACCCTTATGATTTTCTTTACTCATAGTCGAGTGCAACATGTATTTAGAGAAGGGAATGCTTCTGCTAACTATGTTGCCAACGAAGCACTGAAGTGTAATGGGTGGACCTGTTGGGATAATAATCAACTGTCGCTGTCGTCAAAGGACAAGGTTCTAAAAGAAAAAAATGAATATGTATAAAGATGATGGGTGGGAGTGGTAGAGGAATTATATGTGATCTAGTGATATAAAGAGCATGCATAATAATGATGATGAAAGTGGTATGGCTTTGTTCAAGAAGATATCCTCGGGAGAAAAAGGTAATAATTATTTCTTTCCCAAGATGGTTATGGATCACATGGCTTTAATCAAGTTGAATAATGGTGTCAAAACTAAGTGTGTTGAAGCACCCTATGTCAATTACATCTACTATCATGAAGATTTTCTTGTAATGAATTATAAAGAGTCATTAATTATTTGTAAAAATAATAATGAACTCTTAGCCTCGAGAAGTGTGTTATCAATTATCTCTAAAAGAAAGTCCTTAAGTTTTACATCCTAAATTGATTATTTCCAAACTATTTGTAATAGTGTTTTCTACAAGTTTGGAAGGAATTTGAAGTGGAGTGGGGTTACGAAGAGCCTGCAGAATCCAAAAAAATTGCAAAGCACAAAAATGGGTGGGCCACAGAAGTGAAGAAAACCTCTAAATTGCCAGGCACTTAAACAAAATATGGGCTTGTGGAGAATTTTCAACAAAGAGGGTATGGTTCCCTTTTTTAAGGCCATGAAGGGATTCAACAAAAGCCTCACTACTAAATTTACCAATTCATGTAGGAAGGGGAATGTGGCAATTGGAGCGGTTAAATTCGAGGTAATGACACAGTTTATTGTGAAGGGTGCTGATTTGCAAAACCAAGGAATCAAGGTAGCTAAAAAGAGCGGTACTGACTACTAGTCATTTTTTGACAAGTTTCTTCATGACAGTGAGAATCTAACAAGATTTCAAAATGTGTACGCGTGGTTTGAACTCTCAACTCCTTATGCCCTAGTGAGTATGTTTGTGATGCGATATTTTACACTTGAAGGAAGACATATGGCAGTTCACGTGTACCACTTTCCTTTGTTGAATCATATTCGACATAATGAGAGAATAAATTTTCCCTTTTATTTACTATCTTCCCTACAACTTAATATTGAAAAAGGAGTGAACCTTCCCTTGCATCAAGGATTAATGCTTTCCTTTTACAAGAATGCCTTAGATTTGAACCCTCATGGAAACCCTTTAGTTGCTAGATTGGATAATGAGAACCATAATGCTGGTGAAAATGCAGAACCTTTAGAGGAAGCTAACCCTATTGAGGAGCCAAACCCTAGACCACCTCCCATTGTAGCTGAAAGAAATGAGTTAATCCCTACTAAAATCCCTTTCCCTTTTTGCCAAAAGCTCAAATCCTTCTACCCATGTGGGTTTGAAGAATATTTCTAAAAGCTCCATCAAGCTTGAGTTGGTTAAAGCAACTCTTGAGAAGTGCAAACATTCCCCACTTCTCTTGGAACTGCCTAAGTAAAAGAAGATGAAAAAAGAGCGAAAAATTCAAAGTGAAATCATTACCATTAGTGAAGAAAAGGAGGGCATGCAAACTGAGGACTTGAAGGATAGGAAGTTGTGTCAAGGTAGTGAAGGTCATAGATCCACATGCCTAGCCAAGGCTACCTCCTAGGATAGGAAGGGGAAACAAAAATCCACTTTTCATGAGGAGGAAGAGTTGGAGGTGGAAGAATTTGAAGCCCAGGTTGATGAAGAAAGTGATGAGATGGAATTTGAAGATACTGCCTATGACATGGGTAAAGAGGAAATTGATGAAGAGAATGAAGATAATGAGGAGTAAGAGACTGAAATTGAAGAAGAGCAAAAGAATGAAACCTTGATTGCTCCTAAAATTGGAAATATAGCCAATGAAACTATGGTCGAATATTTTAAAATTAATTATCTGAAAACTAGACTAACCTATATGCAAGTTCAAATGGACGATATGGAAAAATCTATTGTCATGTTGATGAAGGTGGTGAACAGCCTAATGCGTAGAGCAATGGTAGGTGTAGTGTTTGGTCAAACCAAGATCACTAGGAAGTTGAAGAAAATGGGAAAGACGAACGACTTGAAGGACCTAGATGAGACCGAGGGACATGACTGGAGAGAGTATATCTCCCTAATAGGAGATTATTGGGACCTGTTTGGGAAATCCAAGTAATGGATTTTTTCTTTCTTGTGTTTATGGCTGCCCTAATTTTTTTGTCGTTCTATTTTAATATTTCAAACTACTATTCTCAAATAGCTCTGTTATGGTTTCATATTTTCTGGTATATGGTGGACCTAATAAATGGACTTTGTAGTTTTAAGTACTCTAGTATTAATCTTCTATTTTTTATTAACTATAGTGGTTCTATGGTTACTATTTTTTTATTCAGCCTGAGTGCCACCTTGGACATGTTTTTTTGTGTTGACTGGTGGTGTTGTTTTACCCACCCTGTTTCCTTCTTTTGAATTTTCGTTGTAACCATGGGATCAGGGCCCTTCCCCTACTAATCTAATCAAAAACATTTGCTTGACTATCAAGGCTAAAATCCTCATTAAGGAGGACATTTGTCATCACCAACTTCTCAGCTACAAATGTAGCTTGTGCACCTGCATCTTGACTATGTATGGGGTCATAACCACAAGGTGACCCGCAAACCTGACAAATATGGGGTGGAACCCTACTCCTTGAAGACTCCCTTAACTCACATTGTGCTACAATAATTGAATTCTCTACGACGCTCTAGGTCAAGGAACTAATGGATTGCAGTGTCTCGACCTCAATACTCTCCTTCATAATGGAAGGGATAGCCATGTGCTCAAAGAATAGTCTATCAAGTGCTCATCTCGATGGTCGTTGTGGTTCAACATGTTCCCCTAGTCTATCTTGTACACAAACCCCACCTCTACCATGCAAGTCTTGCATATCAAAATAGTATGGGGCTTTATTGAGGACAAACTCATAGTAGAGTTTCCTCAAAAAATATTGTGGGACCTCACTATCTTTTTCATGGAGGATGGTCAAAAACCATCCACCACCTCTGTCAAAAATGGTTCATTATCCATTGGTGGTTGCACCAATGGATATGGAAGTTCTTGCTTGAAGGGTGTAGAGGTCGATTTGTTCATGGGTTTGTGAAAAGGGAACACAAGTCAAATTTTGTATTTTTTTTTCATTTTTTGACTTTTTTATAAGATAAGTTATCCACATAGAATTATCAAACTCTCTCCTCTTATTCGAACAAGTAGTTGACCATCTTGCTAATTGAATCTACATTTGATAACATAGATTCAAGAGATTGAGCAATTGTGTCTCTATGAGAGGTTGAACTTGCAAGATCTTTCAACCTTGCAATTATGTCCTTAATTTTTTTTTGTTATTTTCAATTTGCCCCATTAAATTTTCTTGTGTTGTAGGGGCATATTGAGGAATTACTAGAGGTTTTTTTTGTTGGGGTTGTTCTTCAGCAAGTATTTAGGTCGAGGTGAAGGAGTATTTTAAGGATTGGGAGGTTGATCATCATTTCTTATAAATTAAATAAATTTACATCAAAAAATTATTAAATCTACCTATTTAGAAACAAATTCACACAAAAAAACAAAACTTTCTCCTTTAACCTCCTCGACATCATGAAAAAAAATAGGCAAAGATTTGGAAACAATTCGATGAAGAAATGGGCCTCCAATAGCACAAGCACATTCTTGAGGGTTTGAAGGCCATGGGTTTGTAACAAAATGAGGAAATGTTGATTTTTTTATATTGATCTATAATGTGCTCATGTTATAATGTGAGTGCATTATGGCCTTGGTGTTGCCAAGCCTTAGGCTTAGAAACACCAAGCCATAATGTGAGCACGTCATAACGCACTCACGTTATGACTTTTTTTTTTTAAAAAGGATGGTTGGCCACCTTTTGGGCCCTCATATTTTTGCACCCGCCCATAATATATATAGATCTCATTTAATCAACTACATACATATTATGTATATACATATGATTATATGTAGATATTATTATCTACATATATTCATACCTACATATGTACATATGTATGCTCTATCACAATACATAAATACATATTCTATATATATTCAAATACACATTATATGTAATATATGATTTTTACAAAAGTTTAACATTTTAATTCAAATTGATTAAATAGTTAAGGATGATTGAAGATAATCAAACCTATTTTTCCCTATCAACCAAAAATCTATCAACTTAGGTTAAGCACTTAACAATACCAAACTCAAACTAAATCGACAAGGTTCCTCTAACCTATGCACGTGAGTGTGTGTTTTTCTCAAATAGATATACCAATGGCTCTAATACCAACATCCTCTCCTGGGCGATACTCTCCCTCCCTCACTAGAGGGTTCAAACCCTTCTTACATCCAACTTAGATAAACATGTCCATAGTTAGCTAATAACATATAAATCACATTCATCATATAGCATAAGCATCATTAAATAATTTAAAGAGTAATTCCATAATAATACATATTCATACATTTCGTTCATCCATCGAATATCATCAAGACATAATCTTGCATTAAAAATAATATTCAATTATAAAGGTAAAATAAATTTGACAATTTAAACAATGGGGTGTAATAGCTTAACACCCCTTACCTTGGAAGGATGAGGTCCTAACAAGGAATAACTATCACCTCAACAAGAGAAGAGCACATGGTGAGTAACTTTGAGCATGATATTGTACCCTATACCAGACTAAATTAATAGATGATGGTCTCAAGGGATTCTAAATAATAAGGTTTGTAGTGGTTCCATAAACAATGAGCCCATCAAGGATGCTCGAGTCACGAGGGGTCTCCCATATTCTTATCACCTTTACACATCTTGGTGGATAGAGGATCATGAGGCTTGGATTTATGATGCTAGCCACACCTTGGGATACAAATCTCATTCTCCCCCTTTATATACCTTGCTAATTTAAATGTTGTTAAGGTTGTGCTTGAGGTGATAAAATACCCAAGTAGTCCTCCTAGTGAATTAAACGAAAGATACTAAGGTTTCTAATTCTCAAGATCACACAAATTGTAAGAGAAGAGCATAATTTTCTAGTATTCCTCAAGTATGCATAATATGTGCGAGATAATAATGTTTTTAATCTCTAAGATCACATGTAGCACAAGGAGAGATCATACACACTAGAAGCCTACCAAATGCGACAAACAATTCTTTAATTAAAAACCAAATTCAAATGTGAGTTAGTCTAGAAATTAAAGCTTTTAATTTTTTTTTCCCTACATTAGATATGCTAGTATTTTTTTATTTGTCTTCTCCTAACATTTTCCAAGACTGCAAAAATATGTTAGTCCAAGAAAAACTAAAGAGATATTATGGTTAGTAAGAAATCAAGAATTTGGATCAAACACATCATTGGAAAAATAAAAGTGGTATTGTAAAAAATAGAAGCATTGATATACCTTTTAGATGTGTTAATTTTCCTCAATAACATCGATGTGTAGATCAAATGCATCATTGTAAGTTGTAGAAACATCATTTTGAAATCATAAGAATCATTGTATGTCAGATGTGTCACTATAATTTACAAAAACATCTTTATAAATCTATAGTCCTCCAAAACAAAAAGATCAAACACATTTATTTGTCATTAAGAAGCGTTGGTGTACATTGCATAAGCGTCATCGTATAGTCAAAAGAATCCATATATGTTTCAAAGGAATCAATTTGCATCAAATACATCATTGTAACCTATAACTCAAGAAAACCTAAACTAACATCAAATCAGGGATGTGGGTCCCATCAAGCATACCAAAATGTGAACAGGGATAATGGAAAGATCAATCAAGAGAGACAAACAACAAGATAGTTAGATCAAATCACAAAATAGAGACCCAATTGACCAAATTAAACACATTACCAATGAAGTGAAAATATAAAATCAAATAAAACAAATAAGAAACAAGAGAATAAGCCAAATTAAACCCTACTTTTACCTCACCTAAAGATGTAAGTACTTACTCTATTATTGACAGTGTGAGCATTATGTCTTTAAGATATGTGAGTTGTTCATGTTAAGCATAACTCAATTTGTGAAAAAGCTTGAATGTTTATTACTACGGAGGATTGATGGTTTGAAGCTCAATTAGAGAGAATTACCAATTAGGTCAAAATTTTGAGGAGTGAGATTAATGAAGGCTAAAGGCTTGTTTTATAGATCTCAGAATATTTGATCGATGGTCGAGATTGAAAGATGAAATCAATGGTGGGGAGTGATTAAAGGATGGAGAGGCCATGCATAAAGAGGAAAGATTTAGTTAACTGAAGATCTTCCCTAAATTTTAGGAAGATATTTTGGAAGGATGATTTTAAATTTTAATTTTAATTTGGAATATTGTATTAGGAGGGAATATGCTACTAAATGAACTAAAGAATTCATTTAATTGTTGAAAAAAAATGGCTAATTAAATAATTAGGAAATTATTTAATTATGTGGGAGAAGAAAAGAATAATGATTTTTAAATTAAATAATAAAAAATATTTAATTAGGTGGATGAGAGGAAAAATAGGAACTAATTAAATAATTAAAATTACTTAATTAAAGTGGAGGAGGAAAATGTTTTAACTAATTAAATAATGAAAAAATATTTAATTAAAGGTGGATATATGAAAAAATGATGAATTGATCAAATAATTTATATATTATTTATTTAATCTAGAGGAAAAGTGGTCAATTTAATCAAATAATTGAAAACTATTTAATTAAAAGATGATAGAAGGAGATGATAAGTAATAATGATGAAAATGGTGAATTGGAGGAATGTGTGATACGTTAGACAATTTTAGGTGTCTACACTATATTTTTGACATCTTGAATTTAAATCCCTAAAATATAAGAAGCCCTTGAAGATTAATCCCTATAAAATAGAAGACACTACAAGATGGTTGCCTAGTTTGATCTTATCACCTCATCTGAAATTTGAAGATCCTTTTAACTAGTAAATAATAAATAAATAATTACCATTGCTAATGGATCCCACATCCCTTATGAATGCATTTACAAATAATATCTTAGAATAATTAAAAACATGGGATTTACAAGGTTGATGGCACCATAATCCTAACACCTCCCATGTCTAAATTTTGGGTGTTTGTTTGACAACCAATTGATAACTTGGTATGATCTCTTAAATGTGCATTATGTAAGTTCATTTTTTGTAGGCACATACAAACATATTACTTTCTCCAAGGTTTGAAAAAACTTGTGAGTGAAGTTCTAAATTAACTCATTAGGCCCTTGTCTTAGTGCTTTAAATTATTTTTGAGATTCTTGTGGGTTCACATTCTCTTTGAATTTCCTAAAGAAAATTGCCTTAATTTATG
Source organism: Sequoiadendron giganteum (assembly GCA_007115665.2). NCBI lineage: Eukaryota > Viridiplantae > Streptophyta > Pinopsida > Cupressales > Cupressaceae > Sequoiadendron > Sequoiadendron giganteum. The sequence continues at coordinate 477,341,012 of CM021102.1, forward strand.
AGACAATCACTTGACTTTTGTCCTAGCACAAACTTCATCTTGTGTAAACTATCGACATAAAGGAAAAATTTTACTTATGTGTATGCTTTGTTTACTCTTTTTTATTTTTACACTTTTTAAGTTTTCTTTTTTGTTCTTTTTTTGTATTTTAGTGAGTTTAAGACACTCTAAATGAAAATTGAACAATAGTTTGATGGGTGATTATCCATCAATAATTCCTCTTTTATCCTTCCTTATATAACCAATTCTATTGATGCATATGTTTGCATGTCAACAAGTTGAAAAAAGATTGTTCCCCTATATGAAAGGTAAGTAAACCCCACAGAGAGCAATTTGGTTCTTCCATTAAAGAGGCTCCATTAAAATCTTGATGGAAAATCACTAATTATTTGTTGGTTTGGTCTTATGACAAGTGTATAGGATACTCATGTGTATATAAAATCCCAAGAAATCCATATTGTAGCTATTAACAATCCCTCACAAGTGTAAAGAAAACCATATATTTTAACAAACAAAAAAATCATTGATTGTCATGTGGTAGAGAGTTTTAGATGTATAATTCACACAAACCCATCACTTTGCACAATACATGCACTAAAATTTCATCTTTAAACCTAATATAATCATATGCTAACCAATGCATGACAAAAAAATGTCTAAGAAGAATGGTGAGAAAGAAAAGGTTAAAATAAGCTTAGAAAGTATCATCCTCCAATAGCACTATATGGGTAGACAAACCCAATCATAACCATTGTTTGCTTGACCTAAAGACTTATAGCTAACATATAAGAAAGTTCCATCATCTAAGGAAAGAGAACCACAAGAGGTATAATCTACAACTATCCTATTCCAAGTACAGGTTGAAGGTTATACTCTTGTAGATGTGCCAAAAAAAGTTCAATTATGAGCTACACTAACATGTTTAGGTTGACACACAAAACATCTCATAATTAGTGATGAAACTAGTGGTATGAAACACATTTTGGGTTCATTAGATACTCATGTGTTCTTCATACGAAGAACAAGATTACAAGCCTATGACTAGAGAACCAAAAAACAAAAAAATCAAATTTATTTAATCATTATAACCTTCTAATGATTTCCAATCCTAAAAATATTAAATAACAAAGTTTCCTTAAATATATTCTAAACTAATCCAATAATATGCACACATAAACATATTTAACCTCAATTAATAAATGAATAGAATTTAAGATTAATATATTCTTAAACTAATAAATATGAAAATATGAAAATAGATGCAATAAATAATTATACTGAACTTTATTACTGAATAATGAATGCAATCTAATATGTACAAATTTCAACAAGTCATCTTTCATCCTTTCTTTATGACCAAACTATATAATGCCTGTAATGTACATGTGAACTACTAGACAAATTTATGTCAAAATAAATAAATACTCAACACGCAAATTAAATGTTCCTTAAGGCACTCAAAGAATATTAGATCTCTCTAAAGTAATAGATCATTTTAAATTATTTTTGCCAGAAAAATATGCTCCATTAATACTTGCAAAACAATAAAAAAAATGTTGCAGCACAAGGAGGGCGGTAAGCTATGAGTGGAGGATTTCGCTGTTAGGGAAAGGGGAAATCTATGGTGGGAAAGGCCTGCGATGACATGAGGTGGCGATAGGTGATTTGTGGAGGTGATGGAAAGAAAGCACATGGGTGTGTTGGAAGCCACGTGGGTACATCAAATCGCAGTGGTAACCAGTCATAGTTGCCTGCAGGGCCAGTCCACATACAATAAAGGTTGCTTGACTTAAGTCATATGACCTACGATAGCAACTCACCAAGCTTTAATAAATGTAAAGTGAAACCTTAGCCGCTATGATTAAAGAGCTACGCTTAAATAAAGCCTCTACTATGATAAATTTAAGCTGCTCACCAAAGGTGGATAAATTTAAAACTTTAAGGCCACTAGTCACATAACTTACAAACTAGCAATCGCACCTTAGTGTGCAATGGGTACGCCGAAGACATGTGGAAGGTCAATTAGGATAAATTTTGGTTGTCGTCTTTTTCTTTTCTTTTTTTTTTTTGTATATATCTATGCAATACACAAGGTCAAATGGTAGGTCATTTAGTAAATGATGTTTGTGCAAAAAATGTCTCAATGGAGAAGTGATAGCTTCAAATCAACTATCCATCCACTTGCAAGAATCCAAACATGACTGAAATAAAACCTCTAAGTCAAGAAGATAATCAGACTCCATTACCAATAGGCTCATGTTATGTTTGCAATACAAAGAGAGGGAGAGATGGGGATAGGAAAAGGGAGAGAGAGAGAGAGAGAGAGAGAGAGAGAGAGATGTGGATGGATAGAGAGAGGGAGACACGTCTAGAAATAAAGGGGGAGAGGAAAATAGAGGTAGAGATGAAGATAGAGTTGAAAGGTAGAGGGAGACAAATAGATAGAAGAGAACTAGGCAGAGAGATAGGGAGATAGAGAGGACAAGATAGAGAGATATAGAGGAAGAGGGAGAGGGAGAGAGAGATATATAGATGGTCAAATAGAGCAATAGAGAGATATAAATATAAGGAGATATACATAAAGGAGGAGAGAGAGAGAGAGAGGGAAATAGAGAGGGAGAGAGGGAGAGAGAAATAGGGGGAGATAGAGAAAGGGAGAAAGAAGTAGGGGGAGATAGAGATATATGGGAAGAGAAAGAGAGAGATGGGGATATATGGGACGAGAAAGGGAGAGAGAGGTAGAGATAGAGAGATAGATAGGGGATAGGGAGGGAGCGAGGGAGGGAGAGATGGGGAGAGATAGAGAGAGGAGATAGAGAGGGGGGGGAGAAAGGGATAGAGAGATAGGTACAGGAGGAGAGATAGAGAAGAGGGGGAGAGAGGGAGAGAGATAGGTTGAAGAGGAAGAGAGAGAAGAGGGGGGAGAAGGAGAGAAAGAAGAGGGGGGGAGAGGGAGAGTGATGCATAGAGAGGGAGAGAGAGAAGAAGATGGGGGGAGAGTGAGAGATAGATCAATATAGAGAGCGGGGAGAGGGAGAGAGCTCCATAGATAGAGAGGGGGAGAGGGAGTGACATGATAGTGGGAGATATATAGAGATAGAGAGCGATAGCGAGAGATATATCGATCACCCTCCCTATATCTCTATATCTCTATCTATTTATCTTTCTCTTTATCTCTCTACATCTTTGTCTCCCTCTCTATTTATATGTTTCTCATTATCTCCCTCTCTCCCTCCCCTCTCTCTCTCTCTATATATATATCTTTTCTTCCCTCTATTTATCTTTATCTCACTATCTCTTTATGCAACTTTATATCTATCTATGTCTCTCTCCTCTTCTCTCTTTCTCTTTTCCTTCATCTATTTTTCTCTATCTCCCTCACTATCTACCTCTTTCTCTGACCCTCTGTATTCCTATATATCTCTACATATCTCTCTATATATCCATCTCTCTATATCTGTTTTGTCTCCCTCTTTATCTCTCTATTTCTATTTATCTCACTTTCTCTCTCTATTCTCTATCTCTATCTTTGTTTCTCTCTTCTCTCTTTTTTTCTCCCATCTCTTTTTTTATCCCTTTATTTTTTATATTTGTTCATCTCTCTTTATCTATCTTTGTCTCTTTCTCCTCCTTTATCTCATTTTGCTCCCTCCCTCTTTCTCTCTTTCTATTTTTTCTCTCTCCACCTATCTATATTTTATCTTTATATCCCTCTCCCTTTTCACTTATTTTCTCTTTCTCTCTTTCTCTCTCTATATGTTTGTCTCCTTAAGTGTGCAATGGGTACATTGAAGAGGTATTAAAGGTGAATTATCATATCCGTAATCAATGACATGCTACCTTGAGCATAACTCCCCAAAGACACATGACATCCTTGGATTGTTGACATGAAACAACCAATCAAAAGTGAGTTTCTCTTTTCTCTCTCTTTTCCTTTGTATCTCTTATATTTCTCTCTCATGCCCTATCTCTCTTTCTCTATTCCTCTCTTTCAATCTATGTCTCCATCTCTCTCTCTCTCTCTCTCTCTCTCTCTCTCTCTCTCTCTCTCTCTCTCTCTCTCTCGATATCTATCTATCTAAATTTGTCTCTTTCATCTTTTTAGTTCCTCTCTTTATTAGCTAATAGGCCACATATAGTGTGAGATTTTAGCCTAAAACACGTCTCACCTCCAAACCATTATTGAGTCATTAGAAAACAAGTTTCAGCTACCATTCAATGGTAAACCAACTACAATTTAATAGTAAAATTCTCTAAAATATCAGGTAAAAGCCTCCAAAATCTCACTTATCACATAAAAGCTAGATAACTATTGATTGGACAACAAGATGGGAACATTTTATTTCCATTTGTAGTATTTTTTGTCAATTTGATGGAAAATTCTTTTTTCATTTGCATTGCTTTATGTTTTAAATTTGTATGCAAATATTTCATAATCAGATAATACTTAATTACTTTAAAGAAAAAATCTAGATTTGTCTAAATTTATTTCATTCCATTATTTAGAACTTATTATTAATTGTTTAATCTACCCACAAGTAACTAGAATTTACAATGCATACATACACAAACACATACTCTCTAACATATTAACATACATACAGTTTTCTATCCGTGAAATCCTTGAACCTCCTTTAGGTTCAAGTGCTAGTATATATACCTCTCTTTATATAGAATTGTCTCCCCCTCTATCTCTCTCTCTCTTTTTTCTAATCTCTCCAAAGATCAATTAAACTATTAGATATTTTATATATTAATTTAATTTGGTTCTCTATAAAAATATATTAATTATAGAATTCGCGAAGGAGAAAATGGAGCAGAGCGGTGTGAAACAAATTCACTCAGAAGGATCGAAGAATACCACTATGGCGCAAGATGGCGAGCGGAATTTAGGGAAGAAGGGCGAAGCTAAGGAAAGTTGGGTAGACGAGGTGATCAGAACGAAACCCAAGTTAACCCAAGATCAGGAAAACAAACACACACCACAATGGGTTTTTTCAAAGGGAAGGTGAGTAGATCGTTGCCATCCTTTCCAAAGGGATCAACACTCAAAACAACCAGGGAACCAGGATCCACCTCGCAAGTGTCATGACACGCCCTTACCGACTTCAAGAGGAAATTACCAAAACACTAGATCAAGGAGAGAGCAACCCCCATGGAGACAACCAAATTCGAAGCGAAAGCCCCATATTAGCAAAAAAATTGGGGTTGAAGGGAACTCCGGAAGTGTGTCGAAACAACAAAGGCCGAATCACGACCTAAATCAAGTATGAAACCCTAGGAAATTGGAGATAGAAGAAATAATGAAGATTGATATGACACAGGAAATCAATAATGATGCAGAAATCCTTAAAGGAATTCGGTTTTTTGTGTCGCTTCATCGGTGGCACCCCAAATAGGGCTTTAATTAGAAATTGGATTACGGAGAAGTGGCAGACAAAAGTATTACTAAGATTCCTCCCAAATAATTTCTTTATAGTGGTTTTTGCAGATAAGGAATCGAGGAAGCAAATTTCGGAAGGTGGGATTTAGCATATGAACAATCTACCACTGTTCATGCAACCCTGGTGCCAGAATTTTGACCCCACTAAAATTTAGCCCTACGACCACTCAATATGGATCCGACTATACAATCTTCCATTCGAATACTAGAATGATGATTGTTTAGAAAATATTGGACGATCTTTGAGCACTTTGGTAGATATAGACATGGAGATTATAGACAGGGACCTATATAAATATTTCAGGCTCAAGATTGTGGCAATCAACCCGATCCCTCGGTCAATCATACTAACTGTGGAAGGGAAAAATTGGGTTCAAAATATTGAAGTGGAAGAGGATAAGAAATTATTCCTCAAATGCAACTCAAGGAATCACTTTGAGGTAGAATGTAAAAGCGAGCAAGGATCAAAGTATTGGAAGAAGGCATGTAGGGAATCAGTGTCTAAATTACAGCTAGTCCCCTATATCATAAATCCAAAATCAATGGATTCAAATGTCTCAAATTTTAAGAACCAGGAAGTTTGGCAAGAACAACAAGATGAGGTTGGGACACAGGAGGTGGACCTCCCATACCAAAATGACCCCAGTATGACAAACTTAATGGAGCCAAGGATGGAAGAGATCGCTTCTGATTCTGACAGACCAGATTCAGAAAGGGATTTGGAGGATAAGCTCAACATAAGGGAGGAGCGGTATATAACCCAAATTGTAGCAAAGCATTTAGGTATGGGTAAACTCGACAAAAAAGAAAAGGCTAGAGTTAGGAAGTCCTTTGAAAAATTGAGAGAAGAGGAAGCGGCTGCCAGAAACTACCCCAGCATCAAAAACTTCTTAAGTAACAAGGGAGGAAAGGCCTCCCTTGGGAAGCAATGAAGCTGACCTTCTGGAATGTCAAGGGCTTGAAGGCCCCTAACAAGTGAAGTCTGGTTAGACATCATCTACAATCATGTAAAAGCGACATAATTATCCTAAAAGAAACCAAGTTATCACAAACAGAATCAAGTGTGTTTTTACAATATATTCGATCATGGAATGGTCATTTCCAAGATTCGGTGGGTGCACCAAGGGGAATCGGGTTGTTGTGGAAAGAGGCACAAGCATTGGTGAAAATACAGCTCTCACACTCAAACTAGTTGGTGGCAGAATTTTATAGCATGAAACTCAATATCAAATTTATACTCATCAACATCTACGGCCCAATTCGAACATAAGAGAAATTTGGGCTCAAGGCCGAGGTTCTGAACTTCATAAGGAGCCATGAGGGGTCAGGTTTTATCATTGGGGGCGACTTTAATGCAGTCCTAGATCTCTCAAAAAAGAATGGTGGGATCAGGAGTGAATCCCAAGCACTAATTGACTTTAGGAGCTTTGTGGCGAACTCAAGATTGGAAGACTACCAGACTTCAAATGGTGTCTTCACCTGGACCAATAGGCATAAGGAATTTATGGCAATATTGGAAAGGCTGGACAAGTTTCTATTATCTCTAGATTGGCGCAATTTTTTCTCCACAATTGAGGCACAAATAGTGCCAGTCTCTATCTCAGGCTATTTCCCTATCGAACTCTCCATTGGCCAAGGACTGGAGCAAAAGAAATCAACATTCAAATTCTTGAATATGTGGTGGAGGGATGAAGGGCTGATGAGCCTACTGAAAGAATGGTGGAATGAGTTAAGAATGGGGGCTCAAGCAGTTTCAGATTCATTAAAAAACTCCAACATCTAAAACTCAAGTTGAAAGATTGGAACAAAGAAAAATTCATGAATATCTTCACAGAAAAGGCTAGGATAGAACGCAACTTGGAAGAACTGAATGAGAAGGTGATTAGGGAGGGTATGAGGAATGAGGAATTCAGACGAGAGAAGGAGTTAAAAATTGAGTTGGCAGAAGTGTTGAAATGTGAGGAAATATACTGGAGGGACAAATCAAGAGAGGTTTGGCTCCAAAATGGGGATTCCAACTCAAAGGTTTTCCATACTTTAGTCCTAGCACATAGGGCTTCTAACAAAATTGAAAGTATCCAGGCCAAAGATGGTTCTCATAAGCAGGGTAGTATGGATGTAAGCCAAGCTACGGTTGAATTGTTCAAAAATATTTTGGGAGCACAGGAGGGAGGCTGTGTTGAAGGAGGCATCTTAGAAACAATTGAAAGAAGAGTAGGAAGCGAGGAAAATGCCATGTTGTGTCAACCTGTTTTGATGGAATAAGTTAAGTCCGCTCTATTTCAGATGCATCGCGACAAGGCTTCGGGGCCAGACGATTTCCCGACAAGGTTTTTTTAAAATTTTTGGAGCTTCCTAGGCAAGGATCTATGGCAGGTGGTGGAGGACTTCAGAAAGTCAAAAAGATTTGTCAAAGATTTGCACAACACGGTCATTTCCCTGATACCAAAGAAGGTGGAATGCAAATCGTTCAGCGATTACAAGTCCATCTCCCTTTGCAATATAGTCTATAAAGTAATCGTCAAAGTTCATGCAAATAGGCTCAAACTCATCCTAGGGAAAATCATATCACCGGAGAAAAATGGGTTTGTACCAGGGAGAGAAATATCAGATTGCATCCTGCTCAATAGTGAAGTAGTACATTCTTTAAAATCTTATCACATGGTAGGAATGGTAATGAAATTGGATGTAAGTAAAGCCTATGCCAAGGTAATTTGGGACTTATTGCTCAAAGTAATGGAACACATGGGTTTCAATAGTCATTAGTTCTCTTTGATCAAATACTACATATCAACTGTAAGATCCTCAGTACTAGTAAAAGGGTCTTCATATGGAGTTTTTGTGGCTACCAATGGTCTCCGGCAAGGGGACCTACTGTCAACTTCACTGTTTGTGATTATGGTAGAAGCTCTAGGTTTTGTCATTAGTCAGAGAAAACAACAAGGAGAATGGATCGGTGTAACTGTGGCTCCAAATGTGGAACGAATTACCCATTCTCAATTCGCAGATGACACCACATTATTTGGGGAAGCAAGCATTACAGAGGCAAGTTGTATAAAGGCAATGCTAGAAGAGTACAAAGAGCAGTTGGGACAAAAACTGAACAAAGAGAAATCAAGAATATACTTCTTCAACACCAAGTTGTCGGTTCAAAAGGTCATATCCTCATTATTGGGGTATCAAATGGAAAAGCTTCCAACTAGATTTATTGGGGTTCAGGTTACAGCTGGAGCAAGCAGAGCCAAGCACTGGGAAGAGGTGGTGGCTAGTTTTAAAAACAAAGCCATGTCCTGGAAAAACAATTGGATGACATTGGCAGGTAGGATTACCATGGCCAAGGCTATATTATCGGTCATTCCAATCTTCACACTGGCATGTTATGAATCCCCTAAGAATATCGAGGAAGAGCTCAAAAGAATCCTGAAATAATTCTTATGGGAAGGCTCCAAAGGCAAAAAAAAGATATCTCTAATTGATTGGGAAATGGAAAGTAAACCAAAAAGTGAAGGCAGCATAGGATTAAGGAAAATCAGCCTCCAAAACACTGCATTAGGGGCCAATTTGGTGTGGAAAATGTACAGAGAACCAACGAAGTTATGGTTTTGTATACTCCAGAACAAATATCTAGACAACCCCTCTCATACAAGGATATTGACAACTGACAATATTTAGGGAGGTTCGACCATATGAAGGTTCATCAAGAATTGTCATCCACTGATTACAAATCATGTCTCTTGGAAGATAGGAAATGGTCAGAAGGCAAGGTTTTGGACTGAATCTTGGAATGGATATAAGAGCCTTTCTGACCAATTCGATTTAGGTCAGGATGTTGAGAGATTGGAATAGGAGTATGGCATTGAGTTAATCAACTATGTTGACGTGCAAGTAGAGGAAGGCGGTGGTAGGGTGATTTGGAAGAATATGATCCATCTGCCCTTAGCCCAAGAAGTAGTGGCCACAGTGGTGGAAGAACTAATCAATCACATGGTATGTATATCCAGGGAGGAAGACACCATTATATGGTGCGGGGTGCAATCAAGAGAGTATTTTGCCAGGCCTGGATACCAGATGCAAGTGGAAATTGGAGCAAGAGTTGACAGGTTGGCGTCTCTATGCTGGAATCATGTGGTTCTTCCTAAAGCAGGTGCTTTTCTCCGGGTGGCTAGTAATCAACATTGTCTTACAATGGAAAGAATAAAGAGGATAGGAATTGCTGGCCCGTCTCATTCTGTAATGTGTGAGCAGGCGAAGGAGGATACTGATCATCTATTTTTACGTTGCCCAATAGAAGTCAAATTTTGGGATTGGCTTCAAAAATCATTCCAAATACAGGGCCCAAGGTAGGAAAAACTACGAGAGTTCTTGAACTCATGGCAATTAGGCAACAGGAACGGTTACTGGCATGGCTTATGGGTTTCAACACCCTCAATGGTAGTATGGCACATTTGGAAAGAACGAAATAGGACAATTTTCAAAGGGGAAGCCCTATGCAGCGATCATCTGATAGAAAAAAATGAGGAAGCATTAATAAAAGTGGCCAACAACAGGATCACTCTTAGTGCAAAATCAAAATTTTCAAATTAGGATGCAGACATCCAAAAAGAATGGTGCAAACAGAAATGTCCTAAGGATCCCTCTTCCGAGAAGAGGAAAGTTGACATAAATCAAGTTCACTGGAAGGGCCTGATTGGACTAGCATGGAAGCTGAACTTCGACGAAGTGGCTAAAGGCAATCCAGGCAAGGCAGGGGTTGGATGCATCATTAGGGATCAAGATGGGCAATGTGTTTGGGCTGCATCTAAAAATATTGGAGTGTGCACCAACAATATGGCAGAATTGGAGGCACTTACTCTAGGTCTACAAACATGCATCAGTAAAGGAATAAGATCGATGGAAATTGAAGGAGACTCAAAAATTGGCATTGAAGCAATTATCAACGACTAATCTCCAAGCTAGAAAATTAACTACTGGGTTGGACAAATAAAAAAATTATTGGGCAAATTGGGCAATTACAAGATTGGGCACACCTATAGAGAACTGAACAAGGCGGAAAACTAGTTAGCAAATGTTGGTGTATGGAAAACAAACAAATTGATTGTAGACTCCAATGTGGAGAGATGGGATGGGCTAAAGTACATCGTTGATCAAGAAATAGTAAAAACAAATAAATCATCCCAACAAGATACGAGAAGGTACAAAATATTTGTTGGTATATGGTGGAAAATTTTGGTTTAGGCGGCATATTCAAGCATAGGGCCTACCTTGGGCCGTATCATAATCGATGGTCCCACTGTGATGACTTACGACATATGCAATGGACAAGATCATGGCAGTTTGTCATGTGAACTCACCACAAGTACTTGGTTGAATCGAAGGCAATCAAGATGCCCAGATCTTTCATCCCAAAACATTGTGAACCTCAAATCAGTACTGGATTCACGTGTGCGATAGCATAAGGAATGATTTAGATTGGACTTGGTATGGCCCTAATCGACGGGCTCGATTCTCATCAAACCTTATCGGTACAGGATTAAGGCTATTAATAGTTGGACAATATGATCTCCATCTTTACACAAAAGCTCCAAGTTTTCCAAAAAAAGAAGGATGGTATTCATGTTCGGAGTTGAGTGCCATTGCACTAAGGAGCCCATAATGGCCCAGTGCAGAAGGCTTTTTAACATTCTAGACCTAGCAATAAGGAATGCAGTAGTCAACCTGGTATCAACGGTTTTGTCTCTTGATCAATACTGGTGCGATGGAAAAGTCTACGAACTCATATTATGCGCATTAGTGGACTTAACCAAGGCCAGGGAAGTCGTGGTTGAATGGCTCGACAGATTCATAGAAATTGGTAACGTTGAGGCCGTAGCCAAAGCCATTATGAACCTAAGCGATGAGGGTTGGGTCAGCTTCCTCAAGTACTATTTCGACCCAGAAATACTGAATATGGCAATCGATGATTTGGAAAATGATGAGGAGGATGCGGAATCTGACAAGGAAGAAGTGGATGAAGATGTAGCACGAGTGTGCCAGTCTGCAGCTGATAATTTTTGTATCAATGCATGGGAATTTTTTAGAGGAGTCAAAAATGCCAACATGGACGCCTTCTCTAACTTCATGTGCTCCGACTTGGCTTGGCTCAACGAGGTCCGCTTGCAATGATTGACTGGGATTGGGGACATCCCCGCTGCCATTTTCCTTCTCATAGAATGAGTGGGGTTTGTAATCTCATCCTTGGCCTGTAAAAGCTAAATTTGAATGTACATGGGAGTTACCCCCTTTGGTAACACTTATCTAATAATATATATATATATATATATATATATATATATATAAATTATTAATTGTAATAATTTCATATTTATATTCGATTTTTTTATTATAGAATATAATATATAATAATAAATATAACTATATTATATATCATGTATTATATTATATAAAATATATTAATTATATTTCATATTGTAGACACTAAAAAATGTCCTAAGTCTGCGAATGTCATTTTTCTTGGTCATCATCTTTCGGTAATTAAATAATGTTCGATAATATTCCTCTATTAATTAAATAGTTTTTAATTATTTAATTGATTCACCTTCTGATTTTTAGCCTAATCAATTAAAGTTATTTAATTATATCACTAATATATCTCTTTCTCCAATAATTAAATAAATTATTTATTTAATTATTTGGTTTGCATCCATAGTCAGATAATAATTATTTGACCCTTTATTCTTCTATAATTAAATAATTGATAAAATTTTAACTATGTGTCATTCATCGCTTTTAAATAAATAATTTAATAATTTAATTATCCATGTCTAATTTATATCTCCTCCTTTAATTAAATTTATGAATTTAATTAAATCTCCTTTTTCATTTATTTGAAATAAATTATTTATTTGCCACTTGTCCTTCTCCATTTTCAAATAAATAATTTAAAAATAAATTATTTATCCCTCCATTTTGGTCAAAGATCCCTTGTCATTATTTCATTTCATAGTTTATATGGTTGTCATTTCCTACATGTCTATCATTGTCATCAAGTGTCATTGTCATCGACATCATATATTTTCCATGCATGGCAAATTTTGGTTGCATCAATTTTCAACTATTGATCTTGGCATCTTTCTAAAAACTCGATCTTGGTCATCCATTTTGTAACCTCCTTCTCATGAATCCTCATTTGTTGATCTTAGAATATTTCTAGAAGATCAATCTCAGCTGTCCATTCAAAAGGTTGTCTATAAAAGCAATCTTTCTCCTCCATTTTCAATTTAACAACCATTGAATCTCCAACTTTCTACTTATATTTTGTAGGTATTTGCACAACTTCATCAACAAATCTGAGGGAAATATTGACATAAGCAGAAATAGGAGAGACAAGGGAAGTGAAGCAACTTCAAGTATGGGGAGTATTTTATTTTGATGCTTTCATTTTACTCATGCATTGTTTGTATTCTCTTTTTTAGATTGAGATTTTAGCTTAGATTTGTGTTGGTTGTCACTTAGTCTATGCTATTTGATTTTCCCCATCTTACATTGGTGAACCTAGCATGAATCTTAAAATTTTGCAGAAAATAATGTGTATTTTCTTGTTTGTTTTTGCTATTTAATTTAATTAAATCTTTTTTTTCATTTCCTCCAAATAAATAATTTGAAATAAATTATTTATTTGCCACTTCTCCTTCTCCTCCATATCCCTCCATTTTGATCAAAGATCCCCTGTCATTATTTCATGTCATAGCCGTCAGCTGTCATAGTCGTTGGCAAAATATCTTTTCCATGCATGGCATATTTTGGTTGCATCAATTTTCAATCATTAATCTTGACATCTTCCTAGAAACTCGATCTTGGCCATCCATTTTGTAACCTCCCTCTCATGAATCCTCATCCATTGATCTTAGAATATTTTTAGAAGATTAATCTCAGTCATCCATTCTAAAGGTTGTCTATAAAAGCAACCTTTCTCCTCCATTTTCAATTTAACAGTCATTTTATCTCCAAATTTTTGCTTACAATTTGCAGGTATTTCCACAACTTCATCAACAAATCTGAGGGCAATATTGGAATAAAAATAAATAGGAGAGACAAGGGAAGTGAAGTAACTTCAAGCATGGGGAGTATTTTAGTTTGATGCTTTTATTTTACTCATGCATTGTTTGTATTCTCTTGTTCAAATTGGGATTTTAGCTTAGATTTGTGTTGGTTGTCACTTGGTCTATGCTATTTGATTTTCCCCATCTTACATTGGTGAACCCAACATGAATCTTACAATTTTGCAGAAAAAATCATTTGTTTTCTTGTTTGTTTTTATTGTTTTGCAGGTTACAACCAAGAATTTACACAAAATCCCGTCATCGTATTTTGAGTACATAAAAATAGGTGCATGAAATCTTCAAAAACTATTATTTGGGTTTTGTAGGCCTCTTTTTTAACTTTTTGAAACTTCAAACAGTTTGAAATTTTGATATGTTTTGAGAAAGATATGGTTGTTTTAGTGCTCACAACTTTTTAAGATTTAGTTGTTAAGATCCAAATTTTATTTTGTTTATAACACTTTTGTTGTGTAGGATTTTGCAAAACTTTTTTTGGGTTTTGAAGGTCTATGTCTTAGTTTTCCATAGATTTTTACAGTTTAAAATTTTGATTAAGTTATCGCTATTTTAGTTTGTTGTTTTTATTCAAGTTTTTTTTTTAGTTTACTGATGTTTTTTTTTCAATACGTGGCTTTCATCAAGAAGATCTAACTTATGGTTTTGTAGGATTTTTGGCTTGTTTTGGATAAGAAATATTTTGTGTGTTTTTCAACACACTTTTTGAAGAGTCAAAATTCCATTTCATTCATTAGTTTTAAAATTTACAACAAATTTCATTTACACTCATGAGGATAAAATGAATCACAATTTGAATATGTCACTCATTTGGTCTTAAAATTTACAATAAATTGCATATTTCATTCATGGGCTTAAAATGAACAAAAAATTGCATATTTCATTCATGAGCTTAAAGTGAACAACAAATTGCATTTTTCATTCATGGGTTTAAAATGAACAACAATTCACATATTTTCACTCATGGGATTTAAAATTGACTTGCATCACATTTCATTGGCTTAAAAATAATTAAAGTGTTTTCAAATAATAAGCAAGGTTTAAAATCAATCAATTGTCTTTTTAGTGTAAAAAACACTTCAATTGGTGCTTTAAAAAGAACAATTGTCTTCTTTCATGTAGATTTAACTAGGGGGTTAATAAACCTTTGTTTTTTGTGCTTGTAAAATGGTAGGTATTACACTCTTGAACCTTGTGCAAAATCGGTGATTGAAATCCAGGCCCATTTATTTTTGTGTTCACCCATTAGAAGGGTTTACCTTGGTGGGAAAAAGTACTCACCCCAAGGGACGACCCTAAGCGGTCATAGGCTAAAGCCAAGTCCTTCTGAACCACTATAGAAATTTATGATTGCAAGAAAATTTTGTAATCAATGAGACATGGTATGTGATAACTCTCCCCTGGTATCTTTATGATATGTAACCCCTTTTTCTAAGGGTAGGGAGACCTCCCAAGGGAGTTTATCATAGTACCCCCTGAACCGGATGCCCTTACTAGACAACTCTTGTTTGTAGCAGCCAAAATCCTTTTATTTGTTGGTGTAGGAGGTCGAACCTCTGAAGCTGTCCCACATACTCGTGGTTCTTAGTAGAGATGAAGAGTTCAATATGGGAGATTCATGAGAACTCAAAGCTTGGTTGACCCAAGAAGTGAGTGTTGTGTTGAGGGAGCCAATGTGACCAAGCTTCTAACTCATCCACTAAGAATAAGCATGGTTGGTTAATCCAAGTGGGAATTCAGCGAATATTCTCCTTGCCAACCTTAGGATTGTGCTTGTCTTCTTTAAAAAATCAAATTTTTTTACATCAAACCAGTCCTCAAACAAAGTGCTTTATATTGTCTCTTGTGTTTTCCAAGACAAATTTCATCAAAATCAGTCAAAAATCCACTCAAAACCAATCCAAAACATCGAATTTGCAAAATAACTCTTTGTGAACCACAACTTCTTGAAACAAAACCACAAAAGACTAATCACCAAAGTTTCAAAAATCATTGTCTAAAACTGATCCAACTCATCTTGACTATGATCTTGATTTCCAAACCAAACACCTGCAAGTTTTTCCAGCCCATTCTAAGAATCCCCATTAGGAAAATATTACATTATAGGTTGCATCCCTTCATTCTTTACATTGCACAATTTGGTCTTTCACCCTTAGGTTGCATTTAGGCCCTCAAATTTTGAACATAGGGAGACCTTTGAGCTTTTGGAAAATATGGGTTACACATTCTATTTGTCATTGACCATTGTCTTATCATTTGTCACTTTATCAAGTTTGATCTTGGTCTTGTGTCCCAGTCTTGGTTGTTCTCTTATGGTCAATGACATTTGGAATTTGTTGCCTTGGGTTCACATTAGCTTGATTGCAACCCTTAGTTCAAAATTCCTTCACATTACTCTCATTTAGACTCATATTGCCTAGATTGCACTTTACATCCTTATACTCCAAAAATACAAAAACATATCATTTGGTCATCATCATCCTTGCATATCATATCCTTTGGTTATAGAGTCATTATCATTCTACCATTTCATAATCTTGTTCTTACGTACATTGGCACTTTGCATCCTTATATCCTTGAGAATCACAAAAAAATAGCATAGTTTCATATCCATTTTGCATTAGCACCTTGTATTTTCATCCAAAGGTCACAAGTTTTGTATGGTCCTCACTAAGTTTTCCTTATCCATCCTAATCCAAATTCATGACCATGTCTTCACTTTACCTTGATCTTCTTCATAGTCAAGCCGAATACCAATCAATCCTCAATTGTCAATACCAACCACTCCCATACCCTTCTTACCAACAATCCATAAGCTCCAGTACTTCATCTATCTACCCTCACTATCAATATTCCCTTAGCACAATCCACTTCATTAATCCACAAAAAAATTCCATTAGTCGTCCCTATCCTAACTTTGACAAGGGAAACCAACCTTCCACTAGTCCATTCCAATCCTCCACATCCTATCATAATCCATCATCTACTAGTCCATTCCAATCCTCCACGTCTTATCCTAATCCATCCTCCACTAACCCATTTCCATCCACTCCATCCCAAAATACAATACCATCCAATAAAATCACATTAATTCTCTCCAAGGGGAAAGGACAACTAGCAAAGGAACTTGTTCGACTCCTAAATGAAAAAAAAGTTATGAAATCCAATCAAATTGTTGATCCTACACCATCCAACCATTTTTCACCATCATCTCCTTCATTTCCTACCAATGCCAAAAAAATATCTTAATATTGAAGCTCCATTATTGCCATGTCAAAATCCTAGGTCTATCAAAGAAAATCATATCCTTGTCCAAAATCAAATTTCATTGCCTAAACTTGAGGATACATGTCAAAAGAAAGTCCAAAGCATGACATCAAAACTTCACCTTCATGTCAAGATTGAAGTAGTCCATCCAAAAACCCCATCCTTAATTCTATCCAATAATTCCTTCTAGATAATCATGGCATCCAAAATGAACCTATACTTGATCAAGATCCCATTCCCAATCATGTCATCCAAGACAAACCTATTTTTGACCAAGATCCTACCCTTGAACCAAAGATCCAAAATGATCCTCTCATCGACCTTTATACCATCCATGATCAAAAATTTGAAGTTGATCCTATCCAAGTACCAAACACATACATTTCCCAAGATGAGACACTTGCCTCCTTTGGACACATAGATAATCAAAAAAATAACATGGATCAAGTCAAATAAGAACATAAAAAGGCTACTATGGATCAAGAAGAACATAGAGAAGCTACCATTGATCAAGTCAAAGAAGAAGATACAAAATCTACCATGGATCAAATCAACATCCAAAATGATCAAGAAGAAACAAGCATGATGAATGATTACACCAAAATATCCTATCAAATAAGATCATCCTCCTTTATCAAAGCAGGTTTTCTTGCAGATGAGAAAATTTTGAGTAATGGTTTCTAGCTAAATAATGATGGGTTCGCATCTTGATTTCAAAGTAAAAAATACCCCATCACAAATAGAATATTTTAGAGCATGCAATATCAAGGAAAAGGACTAGGACTACACGAGCAAGGAATTCTAGACTACAATTTCAAGAAAATTCTAGACATCAAGGTCTTGGTTATTCTTCAGTTAGAGCATCAAATGATGTTAGTGGTACCTCCTCGATATTGGGGGAAGCTTTATCTGATACAAACATCAAAATGGGGGCCATGCATAGTCCTTGTCATAAATTTTTTTCCAACACTCCTTCCATCTATACCATGAACCGTCATTCCAACATGAATAAATCTTCCATTTGGAACCAACAAAAATAAAATTATTACAAATCCAAAGTTCAAAATCAAATGTCAAAGGCCATTGAATCAAACAAAAACACAAGTGGACAAATGAAGTTAAAATGGATCCCAAAGAAAAATGGATCAAGAAAAAAAAAACATTCCAAATCCAAAAGTCAATCAAAATATGGAGCCACAAGAATAGAGGACTCCCACATATAATAAATGTCCACCTCCTTCTAAATGGTCATCAAGCAAGACATATAAAAGTGTTGGTTCGAAACGCTATCCCAATCAAGGTTACAAACTCTTCCATCCACTATCCCAAGTTTGGAAAATAAAAAGTGATTCATCCAAATGTCCAAACAATCCTTCCACATCTGCCATCATCCATCATTCCAAAATTCATACCTCACGAATCTGTCACATCTTGGTAGCAACTCTTTATCGTAAGGACTCTCATGGCACTCTATTACGATGTACATATTTTGATGCTTCTACACATTTGCTACATAGGCAAGGCTCATCTTAAATGAGCCCCCGAGGCATTAGGTCAGTCCCTTTACGTTGTCTAAATAAAATCATGACTCAGTATTTTTGTCAAATAAGACAAAGTCAAATCGTGTCGAACTATGAGGTCTTTGTGCACTGCTACATAGGCAAGGCCATTTATTGATGAGCCCTTGAGGCCCCCTAGGTCAAGTACTTTAGGGTTTGTCGAGTTGAGTCATGTCCTTGGTCCAGAAGCAATCATCATTCAAAATACATCATGAAACAAAAAATTAATGAAATCCTCCATCAATCAATTATCTTATCATCCATCAACCTGGTCATTCAACTGGAATGGAGCATTATATCGTTTGACTCATTTGGTCTTATCTCTTTTCTCTTACCAGGATGTGTCCTTCCAAATATTAGACTTTTTCAATTTGGTCATTCATCTTACATGGGATGTGTACTTCCTAAAGTTAGGTGTCTTGTCAACACTGGTCATTTGGTCAACTTTATCAGATGTGTCACTCGCCTTAAACAGGATATCTCTTTCCTGAAATTGGGTATCGTCACATCACTTGGTCATATCAATCTTATCAAATTTTTCAATCAATCTTGCCTTGATCAGGATGTGTCTTTCCTGAAATCAGGCACAATGAATCAACTTTGTCAACCAAAATTTATCAAATCAATCAATCTTATCATCTTGCCTTATTCAGGATGTTCCCTTCCTAACACTAGGCGTTGTCGAACAAATAAAATTTTCAAACCTTTGTCAGCTTATCAATCAATCCTTGTCAACCTATCAATCAAATCGATCATCTTGGTCAACCTAATCAACCAATCAAATAATCATCATTATCACTGGAAAACACTTTGTTGGTTTGGATTTTTTTATCTTTTCGATTGTTTTTGGGTCATGTCACTAGTCTCCTCGAGGATGTCCTATCAATGGATTTAGAGGGATGATGATGGATCATGGACTCTTCTCTTTGTTTGTTGTTTGTGGTTTGTCTTGGAAAAAATACTGGGATAATTGGATCCTTAGTATGAGCTAGGCCATTCCTTGTCTTTTGGCTTTGTCTTTTGAATTGCTTGTCTCTCACAAATGGTCACCTTGCACACCTTGTATTATGTCATACCATGGTGTTTGTGGTCCATTTGTGACATTTTTGATGCCCAATGATGATAAATATAAAAATGTAAGCATGAAGTTTGGTTCCCTTATCATTTCCTATCTATCTTCTTTCCCCTTTTTAAGCTAACATCCCATCTCCCTTGTCTCTTCCATGCTAACATTCATCTCCTTCATGCTAAATTTTATTCTATCCTTCATCCTTTAGTCTTATCTTCCATTTCGAGAGTACATTCATATTGTTTAAACCCGCCTGTCCTCTCGACAGGGCATACCACAATCCTCTTGATCATCCTTCCCCTTTCTCTTTGCACTAGGGTATATTTCAAAATTAAATTTCTTTGACACAACATGAACAACATTATGTTAAAGAGGGGCAAAATGTAGACACTGAAAAATGTCCTAAGTCTGCGAGCGTTATTTTTCTTGGTCATCATCTTTCAATAATTGAATAATGTTTGATCATATTCCTCTATTAATTAAATAGTTTTTAATTATTTAATTGATTCACCTTCTCATTTCTATCCTGATCAATTAAATTTATTTAATTGTTTCGCTAATATATCCCTTTCTTCAATAATTGAATATATTATTTATTTGATTATTTGTCTTGCATCCATAGTCAGATAATAATTATTTGACCCTTTATTCTTCTATAATTAAATAATTGACAAAATTATTTAATTATGTGTCATTCCTATCTTTTAAATAAATAATTAAATAATTTAATTATCCATGGCTAATTTATATCTCCTCCTTTAATTAAATTTAGGAATTTAATTAAATCTCTTTTTTCATTTCCTCCAAATAAATAATTTATTTTCCACTTGTCCTTCTCCTCCATTTTCAAATAAATTATTTATCCCTTCGTTTTGGTCAAAGATCCCTTGTCATTATTTCATGTGATAGCCTACATGTCTGTCATTTCCTGCATGTTTATCATTGTCGTCGAGTGTCATAGCCATCAGCGTCATATCTTTTCCATGCATGGAATATTTTGGTTGCATCAATTTTCAATTGTTGATCTTGGCATCTTTCTAGAAACTCGATCTTGGCCATTCATTTCGTAACTTCCCTCTAATGAATCCTCATTCATTGATCTTAGAATATTTCTAGAATATTAATCTCAATCATCCATTCGAAAGGTTGTCTATAAAAGAAACCTTTCTCCTCCATTTTCAATTTAACAACCATTTTATCTCCAACTTTCTACTTACAATTTGCAGGTATTTGCACAACTTCATCAACAAATCTAAGGGAAATATTGGCATAAGAAGAAATACGAGAGACAAGGGAAGTGAAGCAACTTTAAGCATGGGGATTATTTTAGTTTGATGCTTTCATTTTACTCATGTATTGTTTTTATTGTCTTGTTTAGATTGGGATTTTAGCTTAGATTTGTGTTGGTTGTCACTTAGTCTATGCTATTTGATTTTCCCCACCTTACACATATTATATAAAAATATAATAATTATTAATTATTAATTATAATAATTTTATATATGTATTTAACAATTTTGTTAAAAATATAATATATACTAATAATAATAAGTAGTATAATTATATTATTTATAATTTATTTTTTATTATATAAAATAAACATTATATATTAATTATGCTAATATATTCTTAAGATAAAGAATGGTGTAATGTTAAAACCTAAATGTGCTCATTATTAGGATCTTGGCCGTAATTTTCATTTTAATAAACATAATCTAAAATCCTCATTGAAACCTTCTTTTCATACAACTCACCAAATTGGAGAAGTAAAAGGGAAATACCAACGAGGAAGATTTTGGAGGAGTGAAACCAATAGTGGCGAGGAAAGCAGCAAAACATGACCAAAAAATGGCCAAAAAGTTAGCCAAAAATGATGAACGGATGATATTTGTTTAATTGTCTTGCATTGGTATGGATGCAAGATAGTCGTCGATACGCTTTTACAGGTCACCTCATTCATATAGGGAACACCATCAACGTAATAAGCTAGACATAATTATAAAATATAATGTTAAGGTAATATTAATAATTCAAGAAGATTTCTATTATAATGATTGATATCTCTTTTAAACATACATGTCTTTATGGAAATGTTATATACATGACATCAAAGTGTGATTGGATCACTTAAATATCTAAGAAGATAATTCATACATCAACAAATGAGATAGCTATGTAAAGACTCCACAAGTAATGGGAGACTACAAGAAAAGTAACTAGATAAACATTAATGCCCCAAACAAAATGGTAGGCACTATTGAAAATCAAACATTAGGGTCCCCAATGTAAGAATTGGAGTGTATTGTGGAGGCCACAACAAATGCTCCCTTTGAAGACATATTCAATATGTTCATTGAGGTATGCAAAACTAGTACCACAATCATAAAAATTGTCCAACACTATCAACAATCAATAAATTTGATGTAGCAAGGGTGTGCACTCGACTCAATGAATATTGTTATCCCATATCCAACAACCTATTGACTATGATATGATATATTTATCATGTCAAACCTAGGGAAGTAATCTTCTTGAATGGTAATTTAGTATTGTATGTATAGTTAGATATTTCTAAGCTTACCTTAAAGGTAATTTCTTATAACAAAAAATAAATCTTTACAAATACAAAGAAATATATTCTATGAACTTCAATCAAACAAGAATTGCATAGAAATTACTACGAGTCTACTATTGATGATAAGCTTAATAGTTACTTCATTAATAACAACAAACTAAATGCAAAAATTAAATCTAGCTAAGGTTGATAAAATCATAAAACTAACATGATTAGGGCATAGCTACAATTCACTTCAAGTGGGTCCTTTCTTGGGTAAACTATATCTCTCTTATGCTTCAGAAAATATTAACTAAATCATATCCTTATATAATTCATCACATAAGATTAACTAGTATGAAAAAAAAATCATGAATTATGTGTGCACACTTGTCTACTCACTCCCTATGATATAGTAGGATTGCCTTATTTTAGAAATAAAAATACAACTAGAAGACTAAGTGTAATAATCTTGACGAAAATGTAACAACCTTGGTGTTCTACTCAATAAAATCTCCAATTTTTTCACCTCAAGTGAATAATCCATGATGCCACAACATAGCAATAAAAAAAATTCTTTACATAATCTAAATTACACACACATTTGAAATAACACTATTTGCAAACTTCCATTGCATTCCATTGTAATTTCAAAAACCTTTCCATAACATAGATTCCATATTGAATAAACTCAAGTTCATCATTTACATCCTTCCATATAAATGGGTACATGATACATACATAGCTCCTCTAAGCTTCATTTGGCAATAGATATAAAAACTATTCTTGATACCACTGCAATGTTGCATACATTGTGGATGTCCTCGCTCTCTAGTGCATACACTCCAATTGTCCCCAATGCTGGCGTAAACATCCAAAAACCTCGATCGCCAACTGATGAGGAGAAGCGTCACTCAAGCACTTTTTTGCCAATCACAAACTCAAATGTGATCTCCCGCACATCTGTCGCATATGACAAGATGGCCCTACCCTTTGACAAAGAGATTGGTTGGTGAACCTCATAACAAATGACTATTTGACCTTAGTGTTGTGTCCTACAAAATATAACCTAATCATATGTTTGTTTCCCCTACAAGTATGAAAATTCTAAACTAGAATGCATAAAAGGAACACAATGAATTGGCAGTGTAAACAGTGGCTACTTATGCTACTCTAGCCAAATTATTCTCACCCAATAATTTGAGTGATAGTATCCCTATTCACATAAACTTCTATAGCTTAGTTTGGATTATAACCGTTTGTGTACTATGCTTAGGTAATTTCCTTCCTTAAGTAATCTCTAAACTCATAAATAACCTATTCCACTTTTCTCAAATCACTATGGTATCTCTACTAATAAGACTAAGCACTAGTTACCACTTAAATGGATATTCCCATCCTAGGTATAACATATGATCTTTTCTAGTATAAAAATTAACTTTACATAGACAAGTTATTCACTTCAAAGACAACCTAGTCCCAAGTATTATTTATAATCTAGAGTATAGCCAGATAAGCTTCATCTAATCATAGATTAAATAATTGACTCCATTCAATAAAATATCACATAATAAGTGATACTCATTAAGAATATGACCACATCAATGAATATCCTCAATCAAAGAATAATCATAATAGATGATTTCATTCGAGAGTGTATTCTCCTTTAATAAAAAGACTTATTCAAAGAGTAGAATCTTGTAAACATTATGACTTCATGTAATGAGTATAAATCAACTAACCAAGTAGCAACTTTGACTCAATAGGTAATCCCACCTATGTTTCCAAACATATAGTATCTCATAAACTCAAGTGATCTTTTAAATCACATAGGTGAGTTTTCACCATGATATATCCTATTCCTAGGATAAAGTCATCAACCAATTACTAGTTTGAGTATATAGTTTAATATAACCCTATATGTTCCTATCAAGACCAACATACATCCCATCCAAGCATGTCATTCTTAACCTATTGGCTCCAATGGGTAATCAAGTAAATGTTCCAACTAAGTAGGCAAACCTTAACCTAGGTTTCAATATACTTCTCAACCCAGATAGGTTACTCTCAACCTAGGGTTTTATCCAGTAGCAAACTATGATCAAGTGATCATATATGTAGATATTAGCAATGGCTCGTCCTATCATTTCTTCCAAAATGTTGATGTACAATTAAACCTTATCATTCCTAAGCTTTCCTAACTTCAAAGCCAATAGTGTCAAGTCACTTTGTGACATTGATACGTTTCACATTATGAATAGCCCTTAAGCTATTCTTGTTTAATCATATCTAGTATATTTATATTTATGACAAACAATCCCTCCTATTAC
The DNA here is from genome assembly GCA_007115665.2 of Sequoiadendron giganteum. Taxonomy (NCBI): domain Eukaryota; kingdom Viridiplantae; phylum Streptophyta; class Pinopsida; order Cupressales; family Cupressaceae; genus Sequoiadendron; species Sequoiadendron giganteum. The sequence continues at coordinate 477,365,348 of CM021102.1, forward strand.
GGAGTAATTACAATCACTTTCATAGAAAAGCATAAAACAAATTCTTTTTCATTTCCAAAGTAAATACTATGATTCCCTAATGTAATTAAATTCTCATGTAGTACTAATCAAAGCATACAAATATCACTTTCATAAATAAAGACAAATAAGAGAAGACTAGATCCTCATGCCTATAATATGCTTAATCCAATTGACTGACTTGACGCACAACCTTCCAGCAATAGCTTCCTAGCTTCACTTAGATCTCTCAAATAAATATTTCACTATGACTCCTTTCTCAAGATAAAAATATGCACTCACAAATTAATTCTTAACTCTCACACAAATACTCTTAGCTCTTAGAATTTACAACTCTCAAAATAATTGCAGCAGAATAAGTTTGTATAGAAGTACATCCAAATGAGAGAACTATCCTCTTTATTTATACAAAAATTTGAGACATTGCAGCCTATAGAAAAGGCATGCCAATCAACACCTTTCCTCATGCAGGTCGACTCACTTCACTCAACTAAAAGGTGGCAGAAATCTGAGTGTAAAATCAACATAACATACTATAGATTGACCATTTTAATTGACAGTAGCTAAATACTAATTCAAATATGTGCATGCCTAAATGATGACATTTGACTTGCAACCAAAATAAAATTCTATAGAAAATAGAGCTTTCATAATTTGGTGCCATGTTGCAACCAACTTCCCTAGCTTTTTAGCACAGTTTCTCTCTTTGAAATAGTCTTTTGTTTATAGGAAACACTCATACTATGTAGACTTGGTCATAGTTTCATTGAGAAGCAACACAAAGATGAGTCGCTCCACAAAAAACAGTGTTTAAATGGTGCTTTTGAACTAGCATGTGTTTTTTTGTTTTATTTTCCTATTATCATGCATCCAAAATACTTTATGGCATAGACTCTAATACTTCATCGCTTTGCATCTTGGATATAAGTGTTTTACACTTGAATAATTCACTGTTATAAAAATAGTGATGCATTTCAATAGTATCGACTATGGTTTATTTCCCATATTGGCCTTAATGTTTGCACATTACTTGCATATGGTTCAAACTTTAATGTTTTGCATAACATATGCATCAATCGACCTATAGTACTTTGCATAGCATATATACAAAATGACCTCTATTTATAAATTATGTGTTGGCCAAGACTTTTCCTGGTATTCTCATACGTGCCAATCACTTTTTTTTGCATTTCCTTTGTTATGACTGACTAAGACTTATAAGAATTATAGGTTGGTTTATATTTCCACATGTTCTCTACTTATGCACCATCATGCCTTCATACTCTTACCTTATAGTATGCTTTGGATTTTACCTTCAGTTTTACATATTGTGTGGCCTCTAATATGAGGCATTCTATGTTTCATAAGCGCTTATATATAGGTGCTTCCTTTTGATGTACATATGCATGTTATTAATGTTATATAGAGTGCACCATGATACACATATACTATGTGTTATCAAATATATAGAAATAATTATATAAATATATATTTATTATACTTTTTACATATATATATACATATACATATATATACACACACACACCTCTATATAAGCATTAATGTTTACATGTGTATATATATGTATACGATAATAAAATAATCCATTTGATACTCAAATTGACTATGACCATATGATTATGTTCTTGTATAATATTACATTAATATATGTATATGTATATGCATAATTATATATTATTACATTAATATCTATATATGTATATGCATAATTATACATATATTGGCATACTTGTATTGGACATCCCATTATATCTAGCATATGCGTATATCGACATGAGCATATATATATGCATATAGGCATATATCTCAAATACTCATTCAACCATACAATCAAGCATATACAATTACTATCTTATTGATAGGAAATATGTGTATGATGTATATGTACATATATAGTTACATGTCACATTGTCCCTTTGATAATACCATGCTCATAAGCAGCTCATTCATAATTGTGCATAGGTACATATACCTATGTACTCTCATGTGTGTGCTCCTCTATGTGTATGGTCTATTGTTGACATGCATTTGCATACATATATACACACATTCAATGTATATTCAACTCATAAATAAAACATAGTAATATAAGTAAGAACCCATAAACACCAAACACATAAACATCATCCAAGAATGCACTCAATAGTAATCAAGATCCTAACTAATGCAAACATATCATACTAAAGGATGACTTACCAATTCCCAACACTATGACCTGACTCAGCCATTCTATTGTGAGTGTGTGTGTGAGCTTATATAGGTTTCATTTAGGGTTATCTAACCAATCACTTCTCATGAATTATACTTCCCCTCCATTTCAGAGGATTGAACCTATCTTTGCAACCAACTTAGCACATTTGCAATGGTATTTAGACATTGATAATAAATCCATATGCATCATAAAATTTAGCATATTCATATAGCAATACATGTTAATCATCAATGTAAACATAATTACTCTTCCAAGGCAATAATACCTTAATACCTATTTTAGTATTCCATTCATTAAACAAACATATCAAAATCATGATTGTATTTACCATCCTATTTACCCATGAAGGTAAAAGTAAATCAGTAACAACAAGATGATGTGTGACAGAAAAATACTCCTACTACAATATTCCAACCATTGTATAGGAGGAACCAATTTTTTGGAGACATGAAGATGAGTGGCATATTCCATTCAATTATTTCTCAATCCTTGTTGAGGAATTTACACTATGTTTTCCACTTATTAGTCACTTTTATCTATTTTGTTGAAGTTTCTCCCTAACCTGCATAGAGGATGTTATCATATCTTGTTCACAGTTGACAACTATTACCCCTGGCTAATGTTATTTATGGCTTTGGTTTCGACACTCATATTTTTTTCTACAATGCTCATGACTTTAGCTGCTAGTACTCATGGATTTGGCTACAAACATGCTACAACATAAGTTGTGGGTTTTCTTTCTTACTTTATGTAGAATTTATCTTCCAAACTATTTCTACTCTAAAATCAGTATAAACAAAATAGCATGCTATAATATCTTGGAAATAATCATCTTAACACATAAACATCCATTAAAACATCATGCATATAATATATGAATTTACTTAAATGTTAATGAAAATACTTATATAAGATATAAATATCTTTGAAAATGCCTTTGAAATAGAAAATTAAAGTAAGAAATGGAGAAAATCATAAGACCCATCGCAAACTACTCAATCCAAGGACTTGGTCAAATACCATTAAAGGAAAAAGGTCTCATACTCTTTATGAATAAATAGTAACCATAATCATACTCCCTAAACTAGCAATCTCAACCATATTCAAAATAGGACTACTTGAAAGCTCTAGACTAAGTAAGAGGAATATGTATAATTAGATACACAAGGAAAACCCATGAAAAAGTGACAACAAAAGAACCATAAAGTGCAACCCAATATTAACCCAAGCATCAAGTTATTGTTTGAAATATGTGCCTCAATCTCGCTGACCCATTCATCGGTGAAACCTGAGCAGTCACCGCAAGTCTCCTAACTCTCAACGAAGATAGAAGTCTGGATGAAGCACTTGGTCAGTGTAACTTGTTCCATCGGGATGAGTGCCCAATATTGGCAATTTGTTTCCATTAGTGTGACTTGGGGTCATCGGTGGAACTCTTCATTGCGCTACGTCAATGGATCAATGATTGTTAAAGGTGATCTTGATCTACTATTATGATGAGATTAATCCAACGACACTCATTTTATTCTATGCTCAGTTGTGGTGAGTACCAACAGAATCTTGTGAAGCGAGTGGAATCGCCTACATGATTGACACTTGGTGCCTTGATCAATGGTGTTCGCTAGTCTCGTGCCTTGTGTGGTGGGTCCCGAGTGACTCATGCGGGGTGTGTCGGCTTCAAACACATGTCGTTGTTTCGGGGAAACTTATTGGGAATATTGTGGATGCTTTTTTGATTCCTCGAAATTGCCCCAGGAAGAAAAGGGAAAAAAATGTCTGCATAGGGGTGGATTTGCCCCATTGTAGAAGGGCGGGTCTGCTCTAGGAGGGCAGGTCCACCTCGGGGTAGATCCACCCTAGGAAGGGGCGGGTCCACCCCGAAAAGGGAAAATTTTGACCCACCGTGGGGGTGAATCCGCCCCGCCGCAGGGGAGAGTCTGCCCCACTGCAGGGGCAAATCAGCCCCGTCGCGAGGGCGAGTCTGCCCCGCCGCGAGCGGTGGCGATGATGCCTTCAGCCAGGTGAGCCACCTCTGGCTGGGGGCGAGTTTGCCTCGCTGTGGGGGCAGATCCGCCATCCAGCGAGCTGTGGCGACGCTGCCTTCAGTCGACAAAGCCGCCTTCAGTTGGGGGTGTGTCCGCCCCGCCGTGGGGGCAAGTCCACCCCGCTGCGGAGGTGGATCTGCCCCGCCGCAAGGGCAAGTCCACCTTAACCCAAGAAAAAAGGGGGGGAGAGTGATGAAGCAGGAAGAGATGGGGGAAAGGATGAAAGATGAGATGATGAAAGGGGATATGAAAATGACGATGATAAGAAATGATGATAAGCGATGGGAAGTAAGGGTGATAAAAAGTGGAGTCAACGACACAAATGATGTTGCCCCTAGTCAAGCTACAAAAGTGTGGATACACCCTCTGGAGTACTGCAGAAGTGCAGATACGCCCTTCTGATTGCTACAGAAGTGTGGATACGCCCTCTAGATTGCTAAGAAGTGCAGATACTCCCTCCAATTGCTACAGATGTGCGGATGCACCCTTGTGAGTGCTGCAGAAGTGTGGATACGCCCTCTTAAGTGCTGAAGAAGTGCGGATATGCCCTCTGGATTGCTACAAAAGGGCGGATACGCACTAGTTTACATACTTTTTCGGAAATGAAAGGCTGGGAACAAGACCAAGAGAGTGATTAGATGATTTGTGCTAGATTGAATGGATGAGGATCAGATGGGGAGGCAAGATGGTTAAATGAAATGATGGGGGACAAGATGCTTAGAATAACCAATTGATAGTATTCTAAGAAGATTCAAGAGATGATGATAAGAGACTGGATGGATAGGGGAGGGATATTGATGAAGGATTATGGATTGGTGAGGGATTTTGATGGATGAGAGGATGAGGGATTTATGCAAGATAATGGAATGGAAAATGAAATGCAATCCTAATGCAATTTGCCATCGTTGGAGCACTGATTTTTGCTATAGCATAAGAAATCAGGTGTCAGGATATGTAAATCAAGAAAAATTAGTGTCTAATGCATAAAACAAACACAACAAACAAGAAGGCTATCCCAACACCCCAATGTCGCAATGACTTTGGTCGGGCTAGGTATTGGAATAACCACAAGCATAAAAGGATGCCCCAACATAACACAAGACCTTAGGGATCTTGGCGGGTACTACGTGGGACAACCAAGAAGATAGAAACAAAGAAATGAGCAAGATATGCCCCTATGTTGTCTAGTCAAAGCACACCGTGATATGATGGATCAAGGCAACCATGAAAAGTGATGATAGGGAGCTCAAATGATAAACAAAATCCAAAAGCATCAAAATATCACAATTAATTTCAAATGTCCTTTTCCATAGGATTAAGATGATGGATGAGGTTGATGAGATCTGTTAGGAAGGATACATCATTTTGAGAATGATGATGGGTAGTAAAATAATAGATCGATATGACACAAGATACCAGAAACCAATTGGATCTTGTGATACAGATGACCTTTGTTTGTAAGCACCAGCTAGGATAGGGACATACTTGATGACACGACAAGATGACAAGACAACAAGTTAATAGGACTAATCACACCCTAAAGACCTAGGGGCTTGAGGGTTTGGTCAAAGATCAGCCTTGCCTACGTGAAAGCGTAGAGCCCTCGTAGTTCGATAAAAGACCCTGGATAAAAGCGGAAAGAGGACAATGAAGACATAGATGGATGACAAAGATAAAATGGAAAAACGCCCAGGGGGTGGATCAAATGATTGACCTTGCCTACGTGAAAGCACAGGGGCAATGTAGTTCGTCACAAGGCCAATGACAGATGATGGAAGAGGACAAGACAGACAAAAGGCAGAACCCCGGGGGCGGATCAAATGAGCGACCTTGCCTATGTGAAAGCGCAGGGGCAACGTAGTTCGACAAGAGACTGACGAAAAACAATGGATAAGGGATGATGAGATGACCAAGATAAAGGGATGGAGCAAATATGATGAGCCAGGATAAGCCATGCAGATGGGATGGTCGATATGTTGGATGTGGGTTATGTGAAGCTCAGGGTTGGGATAGGGATCTAGATTATTAGAAGATGAATTGGGAGGATGAGAGGATGTATAGATGAATGATGAAGAGTGATAAGATAGGAGGAAGATGTAGGAAATAGATTGGAGGGATGAATTAGGATGTGAATGGCATTGGAGTGCATGGGGTTAGCCTATAGCGAGATACCAATGACAAGGGATGGTGAGATAGGAGGAAAATAGAGGGAAAGGTATGGATGAATAAGAAGATACGAGGATAGGTGGATAGATGATGGATAGATGAGTGATGAATATTGAGAGGATGTTGTAAAGATGCGAGAAATAGATAGGAATGATGATAGTGAGATAGCATGGCATTGGATTTCATGGGGGTAGCCGATAGCTAGATGCCAATGACAAGGGATGATGAGATAGAAGGAAATGGATGGATGGATAAAGATGGGGAGATAGAAAGATGCGAGGATAGGTGGATAGAGGGATATAAAATTGGAGGGATGGAATGGATTATTGGATGGATAAATAGATGGGATGACTAGGGGATGAGAGTATAGGAAGATAAGGATTGGGAGATGGCAGGGATTATTGTATGGATAAATGGATGGGGAGGAAAGGATGGGTAGGATGGGGAGATGGAGAGGATTCCCTTAGGAATGGATGTACGATGTCTCAAGGACTAAGACACAAAGAAGGAGATGCCCCCGCTCTAGATGTGTCATGTGTGATGAGGCAAGAGGGAAGGAAGATAGAAGGATGGGGAAATAAAGGAGCGAACGGATATGGATTGTAGTGGGATGGGAGTATAGGAAGATAAGGATTTGATAGATGGAAGGGATGACTATATGGATAAATGGATGGGGAGGTAAGGATGGGCAGGATGGAGATATGGAAAGGATTACTTGGAGGGATGGATGGACGATGTCTCCAAGGGATTCATTGCAAATAACGAGATTCCCCCACTCTAGATGTGTCATGCAAGATGAGGCAAGAGGGATAGCAAGATGTGTGAAAGGAATATGATAGTGTATGGATGAGGGGAATATATGCCAAGAGATGTCCAACACATGTATATAGGTTTCCCCCTATCTCTATCAAGATCACAAGGAAGATGGAGGGAATGGATAGGATGCGAAAGATGGTGGGTAAGATGTGGAAGATAGGTAGATGTAGGAGATGGAGGAAAGGAATGCATAATCGGGTATTGCCCCCAATCGTGGAAGGAGACTAGATGGGGGATTTACGCATGATGCATGTTTGCTAGGTTTCCATCATGGTAGTTATCCAAGGCACTTATTGTCCAAGTTTTCACCATTGGACGAATGATGTTCTCTTTACTATTTTATTTTATTTTATTTTTATTTATTTTTTGTCTTTTTGACTTTTTGACTTTTGGGACTAGGATACGGGTGAAGATGGATGAGGATAGGGATATGGATATGAATAGTTAGAGGATATGGATTCATAAGACATAAGCATGAATTTCCAGATGAGGTAATAAGAGCCCATGTTTGAAGGGACTATTCGGATGTTGGTACAACCTTATTAGACTGGATGGTTTATGCAAGAGGATAGATTAAAGGAATTTGATGGGGGAGATATGGGGGATAGTGGATGGGATGTTGGAAAGTGTATGGATGGAACTATGGAGTGGATGTGTGATGGGGGAAGGTGTTCAGGACCAACATTGGCACATGTGGTAGATGTGAAATGATAGGAGGATTGATGGGTGGATAATGTGGCGATAATGGAGGCATTGGGATAGGGAATTTTGGGACATAAGGACCCAAAATAGATTTAGGAGATGGAGGATGCAAATGATTTTGTGGGGGAATAGCAACTTTGGATGTCATTATGGACGTGTCATTTGAAGGTATGGTACCTTTTTTCTTTGGGATCCACATGGTTTTGAGTGTTGCTTTGGTGGGCCTTTGTGGCCTTTTGGATTGATTGGGATTTTGGATTTGATTTTTCTGTTCTTCAACATATCTTTTGAAGGGGACATGAGGAACTTTAGATTCATGTGTATGTTTGGATTTATGTATTGTTGCTTTGGCATCCAAAGTGCTTTTAGTAGCAATGGGATGGGTATGAGGAGATGGATGATGTGGAGCAATGGAGGTAGGGTTATAGGTATTACGTGTAGATGGAGAATGTGTAGGTATGTGCCTTTGTTGATCCTGATTAGGAGTTATGAAGGTAGGATTTTTATGCTGTGTACGAGGGAGAGGGGATGGATGAATGAAAGGATGAATAGGATAAGATGGAGGGGGTGATTTTGGGATATAAGAACCCAAAATAGATTGTGTATATGGAGGATGTGTGGGGTTTGATGGAGGGATATGAGAAACCATAGTAGATGGAGGATGAGAAATGATGGATAAAGGGACATAAGGACCCAAAATGGATTTAGAGGATGAGGGAGGAAGATGGATGGTTGTTTTGAGGTAATATGATGGAGGAGGGGGGATGGCGGCAAATGACTTGGTAGAACAATGGAAAGTACCTCTTGTGCCTTTAGAAGAGGATCGTTTAGGATGTATAGAGGTTGTACCAACATCTTTAGAGTGTAGGTTTTGGGAGATATATCCAAGACCATGTGTGCCTGGATGTTCTTTGACTTGAATGGGCTCTAACATTCCTTTCTCATGAAGGCCTAAACCTTTTCCTTCATAGCTCATGTTTTCGAGCATGTGATCTATGGTAGGATTCTTCTTCTTTTGGAAGCATGATGCGAGTGTGTTAGCAGGTGGAGGAGGAAAGGTGGTTCCTATACTTTGCTTTGCTTCTGTAAGAAGGCCGCCACGGATAAGTGTAATGTGACCAAGGTGGTATAAAAGTGGCGTTGGGATTGGTGATGAAGGATCATGCGATGGAGAGGAGGGGATAGCCACATCAGGTGGAATGAGTGATAAGGGAACATGAGAGGAATTGGGGATTATGATGGAATCTAGATTTATGGCAGTGAATGATAAGGGCTCATGAGATGGAGTGATTGGATCTTGAATGTAAAGGGGATCATGGGATGGAGTGGATGAGCTAGTGTGATCTTGATATGAGGTGGAGGGGAGGATAGTATCATGAGATGGGATAGATGGGGGATTATGATCTTGGGATGTAGTGGATGGGATGGGAGGATCTAGATTTGGAGAAGGGGATATGCTTGTATGCTTTGGATCAAGCTCTTGGCACGAATCATCTTGTGTGGGATGTATGAGGATGGAAGAGTGTTGGAGGGACGCCTCAATTAGGGGAGATAGGAGGAGGGAGGATTCATGAAGGTTATGGGATTGAAGTTTGTGAGTATTAGGACTGGGAGGATGGGATTGGATGTCTTCAATGGATTGGGTGGATCTAGGAGTAGAAGATGGGGATTTAATGGATTCGATGGGTTTGACCGGCTCAACCATTTGGACAATGTTAGGAATGGTGATGGGAGGGATAGGTCTAGGATGGAGGAGGGCCTCATCACTAATGACAGTACATGATAGAGTGGGAGGGCATGATGTCTCTTTTGTCATGATTCCTTGGGCGAAATTTGGAAGGGATGTAGGATTAGGTAGAGTTATGGGAATGGATGGAGGATTAGGATTAGGGATTTGTGGATTAGGATTAGACTTGGGGATGTGATTGGATGGAGTACTAGGAGGAGATGGAGGATTAGGATTAGATGTGTGGATGGGATTGGATGGAGGACTAAGAGGAGATGGAGGATTAGGATTAAGAATTGGAGGATTATATGAGGGGATGTGTGGATGAGGATTAGATGTATAACTAGGAGGAGATGGAGGATTATGATTAGGTGAGTGGATGGGACTGTATGAGGGACTTGGAGTGGTTGGATGAGATGGAGGATTGAGATATAATGCGATAAAAAGGAGAGTGACGTAGGAGGATGTGGATGTTGGATTAGATTGGGAAGATGGGGATGGTGAGTGATAGTAGGAAGATGTGGATGAAGCATTAGAATGGGGAGATGTGGAATTAATGTAAGGGTATTGGGATGGGAGATTTTGATAGGAAGGCGTGGATGTTGGATTAGAACAAGAAGATTGAGGTGGTGAACCACCATAGCAAGAAATGTATAGTGCGGTTGCATAGGAGGATATGGATGGTAGATTAGGATGAGAGGATTGAGATGGTGGATTAGGATAGGAGAAATATTGGTATGGGGGATTGTGATAGGAATGTGTGAGTGTTGGATTAGGATGAGAAGATTGGGATGTGGGATTAAGGTAAAGGTATTGGGATTGCTCATGATGATAAGGATAACAGGATGTGGATGTTGGATAGGATAGAGGTTGAAAGGGAGGACATGATGAATATGTCAATGGTGAGGATGTTGGATATCCCTTGTCAAGGGTAGCATAAGAACCGTTATTAGATGTGGATGAAGGCATGGTAGGATAGTTCGAAGAAGTAGTGGGAGTTTGGGAGGTGATTGGAGAGAGCTTGCTAGAAATGATAGCATCAAGGGGATCTATATAAAAATCTTCATGATCAACAAGATTTTTGTTATCATCATCAACAGAGTTAGGATTCCCCTTAACTACTATTATTGGTCGTGTGAGAAGGGGATAAAGACTCATGATGGATACAGATTTAGCAAAAAAGAATAGATGATGGATAGAGAACTAGGATGGATTGGAAGCTCATATGGGGATTGGATGAAAGCTCAGATTGGGATTGAATAAAATCTCAGATTAGGATGATGGATTTAACGCTCAGATTAGAATTGGATTGGATCAGAGGATATGATAGGATAAGTTTGTTTTGGATTGGATGATGGATTAATTGATGAGGTATCAATTAATTTGATGATTGGATAAGGATTGGTTGTTGGATCAATTGATGATGTATCAATTTGATGATTTGGATAAAGATTCGATTGTTTAGATCAACTGGATAATATTGGTTTTGGATTGTTTGGATAAGTTGATGAATCAATTGATGATGTATCAATTTGATGATTTTGTATTTAGATTGGATTGATTGGATCAATTGATGGAATATCAATTTGATGATTTGGATTTGGATTGATTTGATTGGATCAATTGATGATGTATCAATTGATGATTTGGATTTGGATTGATTTGATTGGATCAATTGATGATATATCAATTTGATGATTTGGATTTGGATTGATTTGATTAGATAAATGATGATGTATCAATTGGATGATTTGGATTTGATTGATTTGATTGGATCAATTGATGATTTGGATGATGATTGGATTTGATTGGATCAAATGAAGATATATCAATTTGATGATTGGATTGATGGTTGGATTTGATTGGATCAAATGAAGATATATCAATTTGATGATTGGATTTGATTGGATCAATTGATGATGCATCAATTTGATGATTGGATTGATGATCGGATTTGATTGGATCAAATGATGATTTGGATGATGATTGGATCAAATGATGATTTGGATTGATGATTGGATTTGATTGGAGGGAATCCTAAAACCTGATTTGGAAATCACCCTAAGTGACTTATGACGTTGGTTGATCGATTTGAGCTAGCTAAATCGATGATCATGGCACCGAATCCGCCTTGAGATGGAAGGGGATTGATTTGGGCCAATGATGTTGACTTAAAACACAAATCCGCCTCAAGATAGAAGCAGATTGATTAGGTTGAAGACAAGGATTGATTATGTAGGATAATGATCAACTTAACACCTTGGTCAATTTGGGAAAATAACTCCCAAAACAAGATTTAAGGGATTTTGCGTTGAGAGATGATGATGAATGCAAATGGGAGATGTGTTGTTGAAGATGTTTAGGCCTCACGATAAGATGGGTGTCTAAATGGTGGAATGATCAATGTGAATGTGGTAAATGGATGTTTTGGAAACGTTAAACAGGGGCTTGGAATGGCTAAATGAAGGTTTGGATTGGTCAAATGAGTGTTTAGGATGATCAAATGGTCAAATGGAGGCTTTGGGGGTTCGAACGATGGTTTAGAATGGTCGAACGGATGAAACTGGTCGTTTAGCAGGGCGTATCCGCACTTCTGTAGTAAAACTATCAGAAATGTTGAATAGCAGGGGCGTGTCCGCACTTCTACAGAAAAAATGCTAAAATAGGGGGGCAAGTTCGCCCCTCTGTAGTGGAAAATGCTGAAATAGTAGGGCAAGTTCGCCCCTCTGTAGTGGAAAATTTTGAAATAGTGGGGCAAGTTCGCCCCTCTGCAGTGGAAAATGCTGAAACAGTGGGGCAAGTTCACCCCTCTGCAGTGGAAAATGCAACTTGGTTTGGATGAGGGATTTTGGAAAGGACTTAAAATGACTGAATGACAGTTTAACTTATCAAAATTTACTGGTTCTTGAAAGAAAGACACTTTGAACAAGCACAATCCTATGATTAGTGTTAAGGGGTATGGCCAGCAAAGGTCTTACTCTAGGATGAACAAAGATTCTAAGGAGTCCTCGATATACACTCGGTACATGAGGCACAAACCGTGAACACCAGTTCGTCACAAGCATGAGTCAAGAACCCCAGCGAGATACTAAAAGGCTCAGACCAACTCTTCACGTCTATCTAGGTATCACCCTAGCTTCAATGCCTCGCCAATTACGACGCAACTGGATTGGGGTACAGCTTTGGCTCTCCCCCCTTTATATACCCCGCCGGTACGCGTGGTTGGGATCATCCCTTGGGGTGATGAAATATCCAAGCAGGTCCCGCTAAGAAGAAGACACTAATCGTTTCCAACTACCCCCTTCGGATCCGCACAAAAGTGCAAAAGGAGAGGGGGAAAACTAATTAATGCCCCCTTAGGGTAACACAAATAAAACAAACACAGCAAGCAGCCAATATTACTTTCCCCTACTTATACTAAGTAAATAGATAAAGCAATAAGGAAAGATTTCCAAAAAAAATAGAATAAAGCAAAGGCCCTGCAAGCAAATGTTAGTTGTTTTATCTTTTGCCCTTTTGTGATTTGTAGCAAAATACTCAAGATATTAGCAAGAAATCTGACTTCACTCACCAACAAACAGGGTTAGAGAATTAGAGCACAAAACAACAAAATAAAGAGACAAAAATGAAGCTAAAATGCCACTTTTTTACCTTCTCGAACGTGCTGTTAAAGGAAAATTTGCCCCTCTGCAGTGAAAAACGCTGAATTGGGTGGGAAAATCTGCCCCTCTGCAAAAAACAATTAGAAAACGTTGAACTAGGAGGGCGTATTCACACTTCTGCAGTAAAAATTGTCAGAAATGTTGAACAATAGGGGCGTGTCCACACTTTTGCAGTAAAAACTGTCAGAAATGTTGAACAACAGGGGCGTGTCCGCACTTCTGCAGTAAAAACTGTCAGAAACGTTGAACAGTAGGGGCGTGTCCACATTTCTATAGTAAAAAATATCAAAAATGTTGAATAGCAGGGGTGTGTCCACACTTCTGCAGTAAAAATTATCAGAAACGTTGAACAACAGAGGCATGTCCGCACTTCTACAGAAAATAGTCAGAAACGTTGAACAGCAAGGGCATGTCCGCACTTCTACAGAAAACAGTCAGAAACATTGAACAGCAAGGGCGTGCCCGCACTTCTGCAGAAAACAGTCAGAAACATTGAACAACAAGGGTATGTCCGCCCCTCTGTAGCGCTCAGGAGGGCAAGTCTACCTCTCTCCAGCATCCGGGAGGGCGAGTCCACCCCTCTGTAGTGTTCGGGAGGGCGAGTCCACCCCTCTGCGACCTGAATTTGCAAACAAGCTAAACAACAGAAAATGTAAAAGAAAGAGACCCCTTTCTGGGTCCCACCGGGCGTGCCAGAAATGTGATCCCTTTAAAATGCTACTCCTAATGTGAGATGCTAAACAAAACTAATGATGCAATAACAAAAACAATAACACTAAAAGAGGACACCTCAATAAGATTAGCCTAAGAAAATGGTGAAGCAAAGAAGTAAGATAAAACAATTGATGATTGAAGTTGGTTATACCTTTCCTTTGCTGCTCCTTCCTTGGTTGGCCCTTTGATTCTTGAAGAATTGTGTGCTCCTTGGATGACAATGGAGTTGAATGGATGCAAGATGAATTGATGATGCTAAGTGTTATGATAGATGAGAGCTTGAATGACAAATTTGCAAGAGTTTTGTTGCAAAAGACTTGATTTCCAAATTGAGGCAAATGAGGGGGTATTTATAGGCTAATTGGAATTCTCTAGAGAATTCAACGGTTGGGATTGATCCAACAAGATCAAGATGAAGGGCTATGGTGAGTTGAGGACTCACAAGCCCTCACATCTTGACATGTGGAATGTGAGATGTCTTAGGGTGGAGTGATGTGAAAATGAGGTGGAAGAGAAGTACATGAGGTGGATGAAGGACAAGTACCTTGGAGGATGAGAAGATTCCTTGAAGGAATAAAAGTGAATTAAAAATTCACAATGATTGGAAGAATCTAGTCGATAAGAGAGGGTCTCCAAAAAATTGGAGATTTGTCACATGTAGGTGATGTGACAAGTCCAAGGTTCTAGAAGCCTTGGGCACATGTAAAATGACATGTCACATTTGCATGGGGATAGGGTAAACCTTGGAAGAATAAAATGTGAATTAAAAATTCACATGGGGAAGAGAGGAACCTTGGTTAAATAAATATGAATTAGAAATTCACATGGGGAAGGGAGTCCAGGCTAAAAAGGGTAAGTGGGAAGGTTGACCAGAAAAGGTAAGCCAAATGTGGCTAATGGTTCTGATTAAGGTTGTGCAAACACAGGATTAG